>LUCM01004097.1:137477-274704 GCA_008360955.1 Fasciolopsis buskii
GGATAGGTGCAACATCATGTGGTGAATTTCAACAAACCGTTCAGAGCCTGCCCGGTAGCGTAATGGCTAAGGCGTTCGACTCAGAATCGTTCGTCCCGGGTTCGCGTCCCAGTTGGGGCGCGGTGGATATGCACTGCTGATGATTCCTAACAAGGATGAAACAGCTGTACAGTGCTTCCATGGTTTCTTTATGGTGAGTTGAGTGATGATATCACATGGTGAATTATTTCATGAATGACATTATTCATTTAAAGGTTTTCATAAGTAAATGCGTTCAGCTGATTTTCAAAATATTACCTGTATCACCACGCAGGTGTTTCAATCTGCTTTGTATTATTGCTCAGTTTCATATTCACTTTATCAAACTGACTAGTTTTAAATAATCCGTACGTGTTGTGTCCGAATCCTTAAATGTCGGTTCCGCCGAACACCGCGCAAACGTTTATAGAAACCATTTTCTTCTGCCAAATCCTTTTCGACTGAGCCCTCCATTTATGGAATTTATTTTTGAAACTTATCCCTTCTATGCCTGCGCTGAGACCAGTTTAGAGAGAAATTCATTTGGTATCGCATTGAATAAATTCACGTAAGGTGTAGTTTTAACGGGGCAGAATAATTGCTAGCCATAAAACTGTCAGCTAACTCTTTGTAGAAGGCACAGATTTTGCCAGAAAAAATGCAAGAAACTGGTGATACTGAAAGACGGTCCCCATGATGTAACGAATGTTTCTACACCACTTTCATCCGGGCGATTTGTGATATTTTAGACATAATAGTACACAAAAAGTAACTTGTCTTGCTCGAGAATAAGGATCGGTTTTGAAAACACGAATGCCGGTTTACTATGCACCAGTTGCCGTCTGGACAGACGACTTGAAAGCTGTTTTGGAAAAGGCTCGCCCTGGTAATCGAAAGGTCAGCTGATTTTCACTCTCACGGGAGAACACCTTATAGTGGA
Organism: Fasciolopsis buskii; assembly: GCA_008360955.1. NCBI lineage: Eukaryota > Metazoa > Platyhelminthes > Trematoda > Plagiorchiida > Fasciolidae > Fasciolopsis > Fasciolopsis buskii. The sequence continues at coordinate 138,436 of LUCM01004097.1, forward strand.
TACATAATTCCAAGACCGTTTGTTACACCGCTTGGAAACATATTTCGACCCTCAGTCACGTCTGTCACATGTCCGATGTGAACTGACCACCCCAACCCATGTCTGACGAAGCTGACAACTGCTTTGTTATTTCATTATATGCAATAGGCGTGACCTTACCACATAGGCATCAGGGGGGTTGCGTGTGCTTGTGCACCCGTGACCGTGAATCTTCGAGTGGGATATAGTCACACAAGGTGACATTGGGTAAGGCGAGGCAATATGGTGCGAGTGGAGGGAGCGAGCTGCCATCTACCACCATGATGACCGGTGAATTAGGCGGTTCAAACCCTTAACCCTTGTGGGCTAACAGTTCAATAATCCACTGTGGATCACCAGTCACGGGGAAATTCTTTGAATTTCCAAGGTGGTATTCCGAGTTATTTGTAACCAGGAGCCGAAATTTCCATCGAATTACTTCGGACAACACATCCGTTTTTATTCCGTCTGGTGTTTCGCTTCTCAGTCCCCTTTGATATGCACTCATATGTATCAACTAGAAAGCGTTTCTCACAAGAAGGATAAAAAATTAAATGCAGAGTAATTTTACTAATTATCTTTCTGCATTAATTTGTCTTTGATGCAAATAATTGGTCTACGTTTGATTGTCAAATGAAGTAGTTTCACATCACCGCTTTCACATTCTCATCAATCTTGGAATACATATAATGGTGTGCATGCAAGTTTGATAATCAGAAAACTTACAAAATATCATTCCGTTTCTGATTTGGCAAAATATGAACTCTTCGTGCGAACCAAATGAAAACCGGATAGCTCAAGTTTTTTAACGACCCTTCGATGCTTTGCTTGGATGTACTGCTCAGCTTTGAAGAGAAATCTTTCGACGATCGGGTACGCGCTTTGCAAAGTATTCAACACAATCTGGAACGATTTCCCAAGGTGGGTGATTATTTACTCCTCAATAATTTTAAACCATATATCAGTGGGCATCATTGGGGATTCGAATAATCCATGTTATTTTCAATCATCTAATTTGTTTGACAGTAAATCTGTGATGATTTAAAATTCCACATCCATTTCTGATCAGGCATTTTTTCTTTATCGACCGTCGAATAATTGTATTCGTGACCTCATACGTATCCGAAACGGTCAGAAGAAAAAACAAAAACAGCACTGACCTGGTCGAATTGGGTCAGGTCAGACCCATTATCACTCGTCCATGGCTAGCCTTTCTTTTTTTGGCGGAGAATTGGACGTGACTGTACGGCTGAAGTGCCTCAGCGAGGACCTAGCGACTGCACAGTATTGATATTGCGTTGTATGTTGTAATCCAGAAAACAATTTGCCACTAAACCGGCACTTCAACAGATGGTTGTTTGATTGTTGATTTTACCATAGAACAATTTGAATTTATTACTTTTGCTTTATATTTAGGCCAGACAATTGATGTATTCATCGTAAGAGAATTTAGTCACGATGACCGGAATATTAGCGAAAAGAAATAATTACTAACCAGGGCATGATTTTCACATTTTACCGTACACACATGAAAACAATTCACGCTTACTCTGTACCAGTGTCAAGACCTTCATTAGGAACTCGAGACCGAAACTGCCTTGGATCGCGGTACGATTTGTTTAAAACCAGCCATCTTGTTTTGGACAATTATGCGTTCAGTGCAGATTTATTTGGCAGTGTAATTTATGATTTCCCCACCTAATTCAGGCACGTTTTGACATACGTGGCCATCCACTTGACTCCCCTATTTGAGATATGTCTCATATATGTGGCCACAGATACATTGTATATTCCGAATCGGTTATCACATAAATATGCATGCACAGTAAGCATGAAAACACCTAATCGTTTAAATCAGTCCATCTTTCATTAAACGCTTTCTTGCTGTCACGAACTTCTTGAACAGTGAAGAAAGTACGCGTTGAAATGACTGACTATTCATGTATTTCGCATATGCTTGCGAATGAATTTCTAGGAATTGCTCCTTCATCGGTTTCTACCTATGCTTCTGGACCTATTGGACAAATACCAACGACGAGTCGCGGTGCCATGCAGCCAAGCAGATCAGGACAGAAACGAGCAACACAGTCGCAAAGGCTCGATCTGCCAGTCATCGGATTTGTTCGATTCTACCGTCACTCACCCGAATCCTGATCTGGAACTGATCCAAAAATTGATGCCTGCTGTCGCTTGTATTGTGAGCAAATCCACTCCAGCTGACTATGTGGATTATGTCGAACACTATATAATCGAATTCGTAAAACGATGCAAGCATGTACAGGTAAGCAGACTAATATACGGAAAATGTTCTACTACGTCTTGACTATAGGCCACGCCAAAATAACCAGTAGCGAGGGTAGCGTCGATTGAATCTTGAACCGTTGGTCAGCATCATAAGTATGCGCATGATGAGTTTCCATCGTTTTTTGTCAAAACGCACACAGTGAAGACGGGTAAGATATTGGAGATCGCGGTGCGATAATTACCAAGTGCAAACTGATAAATACGAATCCTGAGGAGTAATTAAAAATGAAAATCCGGCTTGATATAGAAGAATAAAAACGTAACGTAACTAACCAAACCGATATACTATGGTCACCAGAATCAGAGAAGTTGAGAAGAATGGTGAACTCGATAAAAACATGTTATTAACGAATGACAAAATTTTAGTCATGTTCTAGAATAGATGAAGATTTCCAAAGAATCTTTTTGTGAAAATTGATGATCTACCAAGATGGGAACCTTTTTAGAATTGTCGCGTTTACAGCAAAGAAAGTGGTCCTGGGGGTTTCAGATAACGTCAACGGAAAATTTTCATTCTTCGTTACGTACAACGGAAAGACAACTTGGAAACGAACTGTCATTTTCTTGAACTTTGTATTCATTAGCTGGTAAAAATAACTTCGAAATACAGCTCACAAACATGCCGATGCGTTCGGAGTATGCAAGTGCCAAAACTCTCCGTGTAGATTATGGTGGGATAATGTTAGCAGCAATGAAGACGCCGTGCTGTAGGAAAAGATTACCGAATGTGAATAAGGTGGGATGTTAATTTGTTTGGTGCATGCGGGCTGAACGAATGTCACGTAGCACGCTGTCCCTTGAGGCATGAATTGGTCGAAGATGGATCGAAGTGGTTGCTAGCTGACTTAGCAAACTGCATGAAAACATAACCAGGAGACTGGCTGGTGTAAATACAGTTGGACTGCCAGATTGGGGTCCATGAGCTACCTCTCCGGGTACAATGTTTAGAGATCATAGTTGACACGGTTCATTGGCTCAGGTAATGATTTAGGTGCAGTAGAAACGTTATTTTCTTCTGTTTGTTTATCCATTCTATCACCTTGGAACCGATATTACTTGTCCTCTTTTACTTAATTACAAAGACGATGCTAAGAGATGAGGGCCAAACAAACCAAACGACATTGGCCCAAGATAAATTGTCATAGGTAAAGACTAGAAAATAAATATGCTAATTATCATTCATCTTCCTTCGTTTAAGCATCATTACAAAGAAAATAGACTATGGGTTCGTCTCACCCCATTCCTCGACATCTTGTCTGCACTGAGTTCATAGCTTTCGGAAATATCCGATATCGGCAAATACGAAGCTGTCTAACTCATTTGCCTGGGCCTATTGCAAAATGAAATTCCGAAGCTGAACTCGACAACACACGCCCAATCTAGCCTGAATTTTGCAGTCATCTGGGTCTCGAGTTTTACCTGGGACACTTATCAAAAGGTGATATAGGTATACGTTGTCATCGTGCTTGTGTAATTGATAAATCAACGTATTTACATGTTAGAGTTGAAATTTCTCGTCGATACTACTTGCTCACAAGTGCAACATACATTCGGTGCGTGTCAGGCAGTCCAGAAAATGTGTTTTAGTTCCAGCAATGCATACAAATATTGCCTCTGAGCCGCGAGGTGAGTTTCCGTTTATGTGGTATATGTTGATTCAGTATGCATTTGCATGAAAATTTCTACCCGTAAGTGGTCAGTCAGAGTATTTGCGCGCAAGTTTAAAGCGGCCATGGAAACTTCAAGCCTATGAACAGCGAAATTGTCTAGCACCAGAGAATTACAAGAAATCTATGAGGGTATAAAAATTAGCATCTTTACATGGTCGCAATTCAACCATGACTGCCCTAAGCGGCCTACTGTAAAACAAAAGAGCAACGTATTTCGAAATGCAACTTCGCGAGCTTTGAAACAGATAATTAGGACTGTGACATCTTAACAAGAACACAGTCTACCAATGTTCTCTCATTCGGCTCTGATTTTACTCGCACACAAACATTCATTGGCTTTTAACTTGGATTAATCTCTTCCGAATCTTAGTTTAGATTGATCCACTTCTAAAAAGGTATACTGGGCATCATGGTCTATTTAATAATCGCTACCACCAATAATGATGATAACAACATAATTGTATATTGCATATGACACGATCGAATTCTGTGACATTTCTGCCCATGAATATGGGAACAAAGGATGATTACACTTGTTAGCAATGTGGTTAAAATTATGCCGTTCTTGTTAATCCCATTAATGATAGCTCAATTTTCGATTATAAAAAGCAATGAAAGTTATCTGAACAGTCTGTTTTATGATATACTGTGGTGTATTGGTGTTGACATTATTTAGCATAATGCTACGGAATCTGTCTATAAAAAAACATTTTCATAACTAGCGCCACAGAAGCGACTGTGTTTATGCTCGGTGCCATATCCGCGCGATTACCTGCTAAAGAGTTCATATATTTTTGTGACCTTTCAAACCGTACTTTGATATTTTAAACCTATAATCTCGCTTCATTTGTCCAGCTGTCCTTGAACTGCGATCGCCTTTCACTGCGTTTGTGAGTATGAATCCACCAGGCTTCCGTCCACCTGCATAAACATTGCTGTTTCTTGTTATCAACTGATTTCGGGGGCGGGAATATGCCGTTGCCCTGTCGGTTACCAAACATGACCTAGTGAAGCCTTAAATGGTTCATAATCATTCTAGGTTCTACAATAACGATTGCACGTTCCCTAGCCCCAATCGTGTAATGGTCTTTGTTCATACGGGGCATACTCGACCCATTGCATTCATGTGTGGAGCACGTCGCTGGAAAAAGTCTGAATGCAGCACAATATAGAGTTTATTTTAGGGATTAAAATCGTTGAAGTAAGCAGACACAGGGAGGTACTTGTGGTAAATTGACAATATTAGATTGTGTTTAGCTTGATTTTAATTTGTAATGGCCGGCATGATTAGCTTACTTCAAGCTCTAATAAGCAATGTTACAGCCCATCGTTCGGAATAATTCACATTATGAATGATTTACAGGCTGTCCTCAAAACGTAGACAGAAGTGGACAAGGTTAAAGCTACTATTCCTCATCTCACCTTGTCGCTTCCTCTGACCGTCTTGTTTGTTACACTAGATGGTTTCACCTGATTCACTTGCCTATTACGACAAACTCAAATTGCATAGATTCTGAGGAAGCTGATTTTAAACAAGACGGTTTCCGTCACAACCGCCGCATCGGTTTGAAGAAGTGTGTTTTACAGCTTTCCGATTCCCATGGGGAGGCAAAAATTCACCTCTGTAAGGTGAGCATCGTCAATTATTCACTCATTCACAAGTTGAATAAGTTGGATGATACTGGATGCGGGGTTGTTTGTGGAGGATTGTATCTACATGTCAGCGGGCAGATGTTCCGAAATCGAAGTTACGGGGTTTGATTAGGGTGCGATAAAATCCGACTGCAAACGTGAACAGAATTGCAATAACAGAATAGATGGACAAACGAAGGTGACGTTGTGAGTGAACAACAACCCTAGGACGGGATTACTTAACTTAGTTAGCATCATGAGTATTAGGAATAATTGGTTTCCGTGGTTTTTACGCAGTTACTTGGGACAGACTAAAGGATGATGAAAATCCAGTGTAGTATTGTGTCAGCATCTCAAGGCTAGTTGCATAGATACGCATAAGCCCCAAAAGTAGTCTGTGTTCAGGTTTGCTTAGTTACATCCAACCAAAACGTTAGCGAAAACTAACCTTTTCCATTCACCGGCTAAACACATTTGAGAATCGCTTTCAGTTAAGATTACTGTCGTAAGAGATCCAGAAATTAAAGCGAAATACACAAACCAAAAATCAGTCGCAAAAATGCTAAAAGATCGGTAAAAGACCAAATGTACCGGACTGATTCAAGTTTGTTCCGTAATATGACCAAATCACGGGGAACAGGAATTCAAATTGACCTGAAGAGGTGATGATCCCCTAGCCCCACGGGTACGGAAAGTACTGGCAGTCTAGTCAATCCCTCGGATGCAAAGTAATAAAGTTGGCTATAAAAATCAGTTAGGAATTTAGGAAGCAATGTACACCATACATATTTGATTAGCAAATAGATAAATGAAGGTCAGTGGTATAAATCAAAACGAGGTGACGCTTGGAAAGGGAAATGTGGACTCTATACCGACGATGTGCGTTCCGATCGATAGGATGGCCAAGGCATTTGAAAGCGCCTTCTTTGTAATACTAAGCGAAACCTGAAATATCAGTCGCTGTTACTGCATGAACTGGCACAAATTATCCCGAATGCTGTGGATCGCCCTAGCTAATGGCAACATTCCGCCTGATGAAGGAGATTAATCATAATTTATCATTCAATGCGTAAAGCATTTATGTACAGCTAAAGCAAGCAACAAACTAGAAGAGTCATCCTGAGTTTCGGATTCTGTTACATATTTTCTTTCAGGCCGTTAATTGTTTGGAGAATATGTTTATCCCGGTAGAGGCAACAATGATTGCAGTTGTGAAATCCGTGGCTCTGTGTGACGCAATAGGCGGAAGGATTATTTTTTCTAAGACGACTCTACGTCCATCGTTCTTGTCCAGTTGACCACTGAATGACATGATTATACCTGTTTTATTTACTTGACCTTCTGAATGATGTTGGACATTTGTATTTTAGTTTCTTTTTTCCGTTGCAACATGCCGCGGGAAAATTCCCGTCTACTGGTGCAGCATTACTGATCGTACCGTAATGACCATATGTCACGCAGTTCGGGTATGCAAAGTATACGACCGCTAATAACCTCTAGCGCTGCGTAATTGTCCACGAACACGTGGCTACTGAAAGTTGGGGATAAAAAATCATGACGCAGATGGTTGGCAGATTTGGACGAAATCTCCCGAAACTTCGTTGAGCAAGGCTAGTTCGAATCGAAAGACCGAAGGAATAAAATCACCGGTTTCTTCTCCCAATTGCTTGATAGATTTCTAGTACTCACATCTTCTCGTCAGTGACCATTTCGGACTTTCATATAATGATTTTTTCATTCTTGTCCAATGTAGCCATGTATGCCGGGAGCAGGTGGACAAATCTCCTGCGAGACCCGCGTTGTCTAGTCTGTGAATTCGGACTAAATGGTAATATCATACTGCGCGATAAACATGCCTTCCCAAGCTGCTTGATTTGTAGTACCCGAAAAGTTAAGTATACGGACAAAAGTACCCGATGTCACATAACAAACCACATCCTTGGATATTTGTTACATGACAAAAATTCCCTAATGGTTTAAATGAATGCATAAAGTTATTGGCTATAGACGTTCATCATCCCATAATCAAAATCTATTAGAAATCAAAGTAACGAAACTATTCATTCACCCGAACGCGGAGATTAGGAATTTACACAAACTTTCAGATATTCGTCCGTATTCTCCAGTAGCATGCATCAGACGTTGATCAGTTATGCAATTGTGCGTGTTCGCACTAGGCACGCGACACGGATCGCGTGATGCTCACCCAATGAGTAAACGGCATGGACATCAGAAAGAGGGAATCTAGCAGATTAGAAATTGTCAACCGCTCAGTTACGACCAGAACCTTCGTCGGAGCGGTTTTAACGTTCAGTGTCTATGACAATCTTCAGCTTCGCTCGACAGTCAGAATAAAGTCAAAAATCACTTTTACTCAGATAAAGACCAATCTGTTGATTTACAGCACTTGCCCGAAGTTAAGCGAAAAGCTACATTGCTGACGGTTTACGATGCATTTGTGAATTTCCGAAATGCAAAGCTATCAGATTCTTGTTGAATAGAAATAATATGTTTTTGGCACATCAACCGTTCCAAGCACGTCTCGCCTATAACGAGGTCCACTGAAACACCAAACGTGGACTTATTTGCAGTAATGTCTTTTGTAGCAAATTAGACCGAGTGATTACATCAGTTGGTGTTCATCTGCCACAGTTCGCTATGCGTAGGTGAATTCGGTCAGTCTGAGAATTAGTGACTGATGATTATACGGACCCTGTTCGTTCGGTTTGCATCGCCTAAGGGCAAAAATTCGGAAATATCCGCGTGACTGCGTCTTTACCTTTTTTCTAAATCGCAACCAATTGCTTAAGGATTAATTACTTTTAACAATTCGAATCTCGTTCACGGTTCTGTTCTCCTTGTGAATCTGTGGACCCGTGGTGTTTAGGACTGAATTCAATTAAGCTCTTCGGCTGTCAGCCCATCACTGAATAAAAGACTATGCGAAATTGTTTTGAAATCCGTCACAAGAGACCATTCCATCCTTAGAAGGTGAACTATTCAGCAGGAATTGCCCGTCAAAAATCACAGCTAAGCCAATTAATTCTCAGCCATTTTCAGTTTTATGGATCTGGAAGCCTAAAAATCGATAAGTCCCCGGAATAGAGCAACAAAGCGCATAGAAACTCCGTGAAAAGAGATTTGTTTGATATTTGAAATCGGTTGTCAATCATTCGGCCGATTCGCCTAAGGACATGGAGGGACTGATCACGAGATGTAATAATACAATTTAATGCAGGCTTACACGATATAAATAATTTTATAGCCTTTTTAAACCTGAAAATATGTTCATTCCAAGTCCATTCCGAAAAGATGGTTTGAATACACGAAAAAATTGAATTGTCCAAGGTTTTAAGTTCTGGAATGAAAACATTGATTGTGCTACCATCCTTTTGTGGGGGCATCGCACTAGTGCAGTGTCTGCATAAAATTAACACAGTATGATGATAATACTGGCACTCAGTCGATTCGAACCAGGATCAAACCATTCTCCAGAAGAATGCGCCCAATTGGCGCTTAGAATTGTAATCAGGTTGAACCATTCATGTTGCTAATGCTTCGATTTGTTGTTTTTTTCACGAAGACTAAACTGCCGCAAGTTTCCGCGATTTCGCACTCGGTGGATCGACGCTAATCCGTGGGTAACTTCACTGTTTTACCTCCAGGGTTGCATGAAATAATATAAACTACCAAGTACCGTCAAAATAAATGAAAAACAGTAAATAGGTAGTAGAATAAACATGCAAGAGCTACCCAACCAACGGCGGCCATGCGATTAATGTCGTGGTGTTTGGACGTGAAGAGTGCGTGTTCCAATTCTCCAACCACCGGCAAACTTCTCCAATTGTTAGCTATGTTTGTATAGCGGCTGCCTTCCTGGAGGTAATTGTATATTGTTATTACACTATTAAATGAAACACAAACTCGAATTATCCAATTGAGAAGTGGTTGAAAAATTACGCTTTTGGGACCTAACCGTGTTCACCATTTCAGGCTGCGAGTGGCTGATTGTCGACTTAACTGCATTCACTTCTGAGGCGAATTTTGGTAACTTCCAGGGCTATAGAAATGCATTTACATGCCAGAGGAAGAGCGAGAACCAGTTGGACTTAATGACACCAAAAATAATCTGACAAACGGAAAATAACGAATGACGGTTTGCTTCCCAGCGTGCCATAGTACTGGATAGTTGCGTCAATCTGCGGACATCGCTGAATTTGATGCTGAGTCGCATTCCTCAGGATCTCTGACCAAAGACAGTCCTAACCTCCTGAACTGCAACCAGGATGGTGACAATCACCAATCAAAGGTAAATCCATATTAACTTCATATCTGTGGGCCATGGTATTTCGTGACAGCCGCGTTGCTTGTCCCAGCTAGTTCGAAACGAGATCAAATAGATGAAAGTTGAGCAGCCGTCAGAAAAACATCTTCAGCTCATCACAGATAGACCATGGAGATTACCTTGGTAATACGGAGACTATGAAGAATTAACACGCGATAACGCATCTCTTCATTGTTCGCCCAAGATCGGAACTCCAACACGTCTGTCAGTTGTGATCAAGCTTGCGATTAGTTTTATTGTCCACCTCGAAATGGTTACCAAGGCGACCGATTGCAAATGCACGGTCTCGCCGGTTTTCATGAGGTACCTTGTGTATCGACGTGGCAAAACATACGCAGTACTTGTTGAATAGTCTGCGATATTACCGGAATACTTCAAACCATAAAGTCCTTTTCGTGCAATGTGTTCCACCTACCGTGAAATATTTCGTAAAATATCCTCCAAGGAAAGTTAAAATCAAATTGCGAATTCATAGCAGACTATCGGGGCTCCAGTTCAAAAAAAAAAGATAGCGAACCAAAAACCAAAGGCCCGAAACTATTTGAAGACCGCATACTCTTCAAATTCTACATTTTCTAACTGTTTTACAGTCGCATCTGGCTGATGGATTTCAATTACGTGCGTGAATCTAAGTACGCGGTAACCGCTAGTCTTTGTAATGTTTGGATTCGTTAATCTGTAAACCGGCTAAGCGAAAGATAGGGCAGAGACTTCTACTTGACTTACGTTACCAGTGTAGCTGATCTGTGGATGATAATGAGCGGTTGAGCGTTTAGGGTGAGCATCTTTAACCATCACATGAGAACAAGGTGTTCTTTACAAATTCGAAATCTACTGCTGTTGCTTTTACATTTTTTTAATGAATGACTTAAGCGGAAAGTAGAACCAATTTCTCGCTAAAGAAATGGGGGTTCACCTTTTAAATTTATTCTTGCAATTTGTAGACTTCGTACTAATTAGTAGTGTTTATTGTTCTGTCTGGCTATGGGCTACTAGTCTCCCGTTAAATCATGTCAAGCTAGCAGTCTAGTTATTAATAGTATATTGCAGTTTGATTATACCAACTACAACACAAAGTTTCTGCTCCAAGGGCTAACAGATCAATCTCGATAGATTAAAGTTCTATTGGTTGAACAGGAGGGCGTACACAGAACCCGAAAAAGATAAAACGAACTTGTTCTGGCTTAGACGTGATGACGTGGGTTTGGACTGTGCAGACAAACTGGCCCATCACAGCCGAAGGTTACGGGTACACGCTGCGATCCAATTCGATTTCTCGTATGCACAGATTTGACAGGACATGCCGTCCTCCAGGTTGTCGGACTCGATTTTCAAACACTCGGTACAGAGGACCTCGGTTTCACGGACGGTTAACAACGTAGTTATCGGGATACAATTTTGTGAATCGAAATTCGGCCAAAGGATAGGACTACACTGAACGTGGGGAAAAAATCCCTTCCTGTTTTAAGGCGTCAGATAGTGAAACGCTTTTTAGTTCGCAACAAAAAGGAAAAGCCTATCTTTTGTTACTTGTAAACCATTAATTGTATTCCTTCGGTACAACACGATTGCCGTTCACAGATTCACTTTCACCGACAGTTATTCAATCAAAATGTTCCGGGTTCACGAAGTTTTCCTCTTTTCATACTCTATTGCCGAGAGAAGCGCATATCAGTAGCAAAGATCAATTAAGTTTACGGCAAGAATATTACTTTCAACTAAAGAGTGACAAAAACACTTCCCGATCGTGCGGCAACTGACATTTTTTGTGTTTGCAAAAATGCGTGGTTTGTTCTCATCTCCGTTGTCATCAAGCACGGTTTACTGCTTTTCAATATCTTTTTACGGAACTAGTCTAATAGCCACTCAAGTGAAGCACTTTGATTATCTGCAGCAATAATTCAACGCGTGTGTTTTAGAACAAAAACGTGTCCGACCAAACTAGGTAAACAAACGCAAACAACCGAACGTGATGTTACAAATCAGATCTTTCAAAATATTGTTGCTGCTGCTGATGATGATGGTGCATATCAAATCGAATTAGAATAACGAATTTCACTTTTTCATCCGCTTCAGAATAGATTATTTGTCCACTTGATCAATCTGTATAGGACTGATAGAAAGCGCAGACTATGAGATGCAAGCATTCATATTAATCTTCAAAATCGAGCATGTAAAACAACGTAGTTCATGCTAGAACCAAACGAAGAGGAACATAATGGGTAGCAAACGATATGCACAAACTCAAGAAAATGTTTTGGCCAACGACAGCTCAGGCACACATAATGGGTCAACAATTTTTACTCACATAGTGCTGGCTTCAGTCTGCGGATCGAAAAAGCCTAGCATAAGGCCAGCAGTTCCGGGTTATGGTTCTACGGAATCACCTGGAATGCTCGGCCGTTGTCTCTTCGGTGATTGATAGTCCGGAAATATTTTGCCATTGACAAGGACCGGGTTTCCCTTCCTCGATTTCTTTATTTCACTAACCATGTGGGCAAATGCTCTCTCATCAGTTAACCTAGGCACCAATAAAAGTTCTGCAGGAATATGGTAAATTATCCGTACATTACCTTCCCTATTTCTGTCTCCTACATGAAGAACGTCAACTGTTCACGGACAGCGTGACTTTGAAAGGCGCTTATACACACGGATAGATGGCGTTGGAATGGATGGTCAACTTGGATTCACGCTAGTTGGTATATTTTTTGGGATAAGTGAACGGAAAATGCACGGTCATATCGCTCAGTTCGCCGTGTATGCGTTTTTTGTCGATGACATTTTAATTTCTGCCCGTTTGGAGTATTCTGTTGAATTCTTTAGTCACCCGGACAAATTAGTCCCAAAGCTTTCAGCCAAGCACTGAAGAAAAATTGATAGCATTCTAGCCATCTAAGTAGTCCTGAAAACCAAGTATGCAAATAGGATATTACAAATGGCAGATCACCGTAATACAACTTGAAATGGGCAGTACATTGATTTCAGCTTTGCGCCATTTGCCCACAAACGGGATCTTGCAAAACAATATTGGAGAGCACGAAATATCTGACGTACAGACCGCGGACAGAAGGATGAAAGTTTCCCATCAGACCCTGAAGACAAAAGAATTTTGACAAAAGACAACGATTTAATGGAGAAAAGCCGACTAGCAGACAATCTACCCGTATGGGGTGATCATCAGTTCAACCGAATCAATCAAAACCACATGTGTGCACTAAGGCGTGCCTACTTATCTGCTGAACTGAACATTGTGCACACTTCCAAGGAACTGAATCTCAACGAACAGTCGACGAAGATGGTGGATCTAAACGTGCATACATTTCATCTAATTTCGACAAATGGAGCAACGAAAATGAAACATATTGGTTACGTTGGTTAGCTCAAGGAGGCCATCGAATCCAGACAAGGGTGGTGCTCACTATCCAGTACTCTTCGAGTTCAGCTCGCTTGATGCGCCAATGTGTATTCAAGCCATCGTGGTTTGACCTTATTAAAATGCCCTCCATTTATAGACCGATTCCGTTGATGAATGTCAGAAAAGCAAAATGTTAAGATTGGGGTTATTTCAATTACAGGATGCAATCCGATTGCATGTGCAATAATTTCAACAAATCCCTATTTAACCAACTCTTGTGCTTCAGACTGCCGGTCTTTTCTCTTATCTATGCTTAGAACATTGATCTGTTCAGCCCCTCATCTGATGAGATTGCAAATTACACAGATATTACTATTTATATTCTCAAACGTTCAAAGTTTTGGCCATTTTTAGGGATTTAGACAAAACCTTTCTAATATTACCTCTATTTTCATATTAAGTTGGATAGAGTCACACACGCCGAATAGGTATTGTCCATCTCTTGCGTAACACCTGCTGGAATCCTGGAACCATTAGCAGTAATCACTTATGTGTTGTTAAACAGCCTGGAATACTATTTCACATTCATCAACCCAATTAGCTTTGTGTTCCGCGACACAGCTGCGCAATAAATATGTACGTTTGGGTTCTCCAAAGTTTCATATAACGTTCTCACTTGGGACTTCAAAAGTCACGTTAAAGTGTGATCCTACGCATGTTAGTCTCAAGAATTACAATTGATAAACCGCCGTTTTAGCTCCGTGACAGACACCAAAGATGCTGAATTAATATCGCCTATGAAGTACAAAACTAATGCGCTGCGCCTATCAGAACACGTTATCAGTTACAGTATATCGACCCACGCATGAGCACCCATAAAAGTAATGTCATTCAGTGTCTATATCGTTCTCTAAAGTAATAGAGTAAACAATTACCTGTACTGCCATAATCTTCTGAGGAAAAGTCATTCAACTATACAGACGATACCAATTCGGATCACGTGATTGATACCGTAGCTTTCAGCAGGTTGGGGAATTTATCAGCATGAACATTCAGCAAAATCTCGGCGCAATTTCCTAAATGAAATCCAAGCTCAACCGGTTATAGACGTGTGGGAACAGTCTCAATAATATCTTGAATTCCACAGGAGCGATTGAAGTTAATGACCTCTAAGGAACATAGTTCAAGACGACTGACTGCTCTCGTTGCTTTCGTTGCTTTGAACGAGAGCGAGGTTCCGATGAATATTACGATTCTAACTAAACATTGAAGGTTTTCTTAAGGTTCTGATACTCCGCAATTTGACTTGTTTATTTGCTTCCCAGCTACTCGTCCCCGTTTAGTCTTTCATCAAGAATGATAATTTACCTCATGAAATTTCAACGATTGGTGTTTCCCCTATATTCCACGTGCATAACAGAAGCCGACGAATACCGGAAAGTTGCGAGTAGAAATTTTCGGACAGTTTTATTCACAGTGTTGAGGTTAGACACTGTTGCAAAGATAAAAATATGACTGTCGCCAATTGCTGTAACTGGCATCCTAGGAGAAGTCTTGGTTATATTTGGTATCATGGTATGTGTTCGTTGCAGACTCCTGAAGTTTGTTTGTAATATGCCCGATCAGGCAATTGTTCTACCACGACCTGGTAATTCTTGCTGCTGAAAATATTGCTGGCCTGATGAACGAAAGTTTCCGAATGATACACATGAAAGTTTTTTGACAGAGTAGTTAGGCTTAGGCGCACTTCACTTACAATACACGATAGCAGTTATGCACGCATACCCAAGTCGAGGAGAATTTTCTGCCACAATATCTATCACGGGAAATGTAAATGATGAGATAAACAAATCTTTTCATATGCGTAATTCGATTCCAGGCAAATATCGCCGTCTTAGCTCCTGTAACGTTGGCAGGCCAAACAAACCGTTGTCAAAATCCTGTCAATTGTATGAATCAGCTGACATACATGCATACAACTCACCGACACCTTTAGGCAACATCAACGACGAACAAGCTGCTTCTGCCTTCGTTACATTACCGGGGCAGCAGAATATTTCCACCCCAACTCTCTCTTCATTTTGGTCAGACAAATGCGGCCATTATTACTGGTTATCACTGTACTGATTTCTCATTATACCAATACGATTATCCTAATTAAAATCTGTCGCCACGACCTTCGATTACGGACGTTTCTCTGATTACCTCGGGTCCCATTAAGCCTAATTGTTTATCGATTGTGTGCTTGTTTTCGTCACGCGATCTAACCAACCTAGCTGTCTATTCGGACGTGACTTTGCCACCATTAATAGTGTTGATCGCATCATTTTGTAGGTCATTTCTATCCATTACCTCAACCTTATCTGTTGAAAAAGCAAATTATATATATACCGATTATACTACATATTTCTAACCATTTATCCGAATAGGGCATAAGTTCTGGATGTCCATTCAGTGAGAAAGGAGTCCATTAATAGAGATTTTTCATTAATGTCAGAGGGAATATGACGATCAGTTCACAGTAATGGCCATGAAACAGTGATATTCTGTACCAAGCATTTTACTTACAGTAAAGTAATTGCTACTCCGTAGAGCGCCAAGAGACAACACGATGACACGTAGGTGTATCGAGAAGGCAAAATAGCGACCCAGCCCATTAGGTTATACATTAGCAGAACAGTAAACTGAGTAGTAATATAAGATATCGAAAAGCGGAACATAAATTATGAGCCAACTTTTCATGCAGTTTGCATTTCATGTGATTTACAAGGTTAGAGTTAGGTCCGTCACCAGTGACTTGGTGGAATATTTCTCATCCATCAGTCGACCACAGAATCGATCCCTCCAAGTGGTCCTTGTACCTCGCGCTCGAACACAACGGTTAACAGTTGACGGATTACGACAGTGATATTAGTGGATGAAACGATATGCGATCTAGATTACGCAGACGACCTTGCGTTTTTGTTCGAATCTCTCGCGTATACATTGCGTGCACTACACAGACACTTAGGCGTTGTGGTTCATCTAGGCGTGTGCCTTAAACCTTGAAAGTTTGAAGTACTGTTACATGACTGAGCATTAGTCTTTCGGAACTTGTTACTGGGTGGACAGATACTAACTGACGTTGACCGCCTTGGTTACTTGTACTGCGTCGTGACTACGGTTGATAGCGCTACTTTATAAGTAAGCAAACATACATGCGTCGACCTAATCTTATGCTGAATTCAAAGGGTCGTATGTATTTTGACGCAGTAGGGCTGCGAGAATTTGTGATTGCGTGTTGATCATCGATGTCGGCGAAGTATCTATACAATTGAACGGATTGACCGCGTGAATAACATGGAGGTAGGGAATCTAGTATTATGTCTGCTCTAATGACATTTCATCTCAGCGTATGAAGGTTAACAAACTTTGTTGGTTCTGTCACCTGTTGCTTAGGGCGGACGCTCGACTACCGTATGGTGCTTCATTCTCCTTTCCTCCCACGGAATGAATGAATCCACGGGGAGGTCAGCGGATAACGTACTAGTGTCGAATAAGAGAATGTGTAGCTAACGTGTCTCACCTGTTCGTGATCGAGATCAGAAATACCGATCAACTAGCCGACTGGTGATCCTAAACTATTTGCAGGCATGAACACTGGAAGTCATGTCGACTTCTTCTGTCAGATCAGGATGATTGGAGAAAGCATGTTTGCATAGCCTGTTTTCTTTGACCGAATTGTGTTCTTCTCATGCATCTGTAGATCCAGTTCTTGTTTGTCATATTTATTCGTCCTGTGTTTCTATCGCAATAGGCAAGTCAGTGACAGAGTGATCAATCTGTGGGGTCCGTCAAGCTCTGTTACACAACGCGATGACAACGATTACGGTGGTGATTATACTGATTGTCTTGAATTTCCGTTTTCCCTTGTTACGACAGGTTGAAGCGGAAATACTGCACAACATCACCGCATTTACGAAACATGCATCAGTCCAAGTGATCGAACAGTTCTTTGTTCCGATTCTGTGCGACTGTTTGGAATCCAACGTGCCAGACGTTCAGGTAAGCTGAGCATACTGGATTCGACCAATTTGCTTTTTTCTCAGTTTTATTGGTGCGGCCATAACCTTTGGTGATCCCGTAAGCAGAGAAGGACAAAGGATATCAAAAATCTACTTGGCATTTCCATTATAATCTCGCCAGAGGTGCTATTTTGTCTAACCGTCTTTGCACGTCTACGTTGCGTGGTTGGTTCGGTCGCTAGTATCTCATCCGAACCAATAGTGCATAACGAGGATGAGTTCACGGAAGAAATATTACGGCATTTCGTGGAACGTTTTATTTTGCCAAATCCATGGAAATTAGATGAGTGAAAAAATCCAGATCAGGAGTGCACATGTACCATGTTGACTCTATATGGTGCTTCTGGGCACACATTTATCTAAAAAGGGCACAATACCAGCAAAACCGCATATGCCCTCTTGGGAATAACTCGTCCTCTTACTCGTGTGCATAATACCGTTCGACTTCATTTGTCATTGGTCATTCAAGGCGAGTCATCCGAAGTCCTGATTATGTTTGAGTTTAATCGGATATCATTCCTTCGTTCACTTCTCGTCTTTTTCCTGACTCGGATAGAACGAAAGGCAATTCGTTGCCTTGAAAACGTGAAATCTGTGGTACTGCGAGAAATAACCAAAAGCTGACCGTACACCAATACGGGTGGAAATAATCTCCGGGACTGGATACAGTGCCACTTCGAATTGGTTATTGATTTCTCTGACTAACTCGCAACGCACGATGCGGGAGAAAGTTTCATTCATTTGATCTCAAAAATTTAAAGAAATTATTCATATATTTGTGAATAATTTAAAAATTTATACTGCAGAAGATTACCGGCAAATTTACTCAACAGCATCCTATGGTATGTTGTGCGCTTGGCACATATACTTGTGAGCATACTACTAAATATATATATATATATATGTACTGCTTCAAGTCAAATTTTGTACCCACGAGAAAGTGGTGACAAACAAATAGTCAGTTATTCATTTGTTAATGAATAGAAATAACTAAATATTTATTGTCCCTCAGATAATTTATTGCATTTCGTCTAAGTCTCTTATCCTCGTGAGTTTAATGCCAAAGTGATAAGATTTTTTTCAATTACAAGCGTTCCAAATTTCGTTGACTTTGTCTCTTTTTTACTAATTTCATGAACAGTATATCGATCGAAAAAAAGTTACCATGACAACCGCTTTTTATGCTGGCCACTGCACCGAAGGCGTAAAAGGTTGTTGTTTTATCCCACTATTTTAGTCCATCAGTGAATCCATCTTTTGCGACAGACGATGTCCATAAAGTATTACTGAGGGTTCCATCCATAGTGTGTGTATGCGTGGGTCTCATTCCATAGAAAAAATATTTCAACGCGTTCTGGGGCTATTCAATCTAAAAACGTGGATAGAAGGCGTTCGGGCTAGCGAAGACCACATTTAGTACAGGCATGTGGTAAAAACTGGAAATGAATTGGACAGACTATTTTCCTCACTTAATACTTGTGAATGAGGCCTTTATGACACAAAAAACCAAAAAATATTTGCCACTTGATGAACCCCAGGTGAACGGGAATTAGTTGATCTTAAACGTACCAGGTCTGGCTTGTGTATTGACCGAGTAGATAAAAAATGAATCATTAATTGTTCCGTGATGCAGTGACACATGTGCGCCAACTGGACAACATTTATGTTTATCATGATTAGGGGTGCAAGGGGCAGCCTTCCGAACGATCAAGAACACATTTTCACTTTCGCTCACATGCTTCTAACTCCTCGAATCTAGATTACATCCAGGAATGGATTGTGGCTGTACGACACATTCTGCGCCAATTTCATCCGCTGGTACAAAAGACTACGGTTATTTCGAGCTAACTTCACGTTAGTGCTTGGGATTTGAAGTAGTTCAACGTTTGTCCAAAATGTGCCGAATTAGAGTGCCTAATTCACCTGGTTACGTTTTACTAGCCTAAAGCATATGAATGTCAATGATTTCGTCCCTAAGGGGAGTGTTTTCGTATGTTCACTTATTCTTTCACTAGTATGGATCGAGTTTGGCTGTATCCTTCCGATATTGGAAGTTCAGGAGCAATAGTGGCCGAGAAATCTGAACTAGTAAATTTAGAGTGATAAATAAAACTAGTAATGCGCATAAGAAAAAATAGCAAATTCTACAATTGCACTGATGCTTAGTGGCTTCTTCCCTTATCTGTCACTTTCCGTTTGTAAATCTCGTGAAGTCAAACCTGGAGGTCATAAGTGAGTATCCACATCATGGATAGTATTTGTTCATCATATTTAAGTGTACGGATGGTTGATACATTTTACGAGTTCCAGTTCCAACCAGGTGAAGGTGAACAAAAGTATCTTGGATAATCAAACTGCGCTGAATAGAAATGGATGGTTTGGTGAAAAACCCGGGTTTGCATATTGAGTGTGACTAAGTATACTCATCTCTAACGAGAGGGAAATTTGAGTTCGTTTTACTCTCAGTGTACGGTTGACATTAGAATCTAAGTTTGGTACGGCTGAGTTGGCGTACGATGGACTGCCAGTCAAGCATGCAATACCATTATCATCACCGGAACCGTCTGGAACGGTTCTGTTCTGTTCTGCTTAAACTTGTTTAAAAGTATTCAACCTAAGGCTAAGAAAACCGAATAAGCATAAAAAAATTCACAGGTCACAGACAAAGAAGAAGTCATTTGCATCCTCTTTACGAGACCCTCGGCAATAACCGACCAGTTTTCTGACTGATCATTCCTGTCTTATACGTTCAATCCCGACAAAGCTTATAAAAACTGAGTCTCTCCACGTAAGGCATTTCACATCTTTTGAATTCATTGTATCATGCATTAACGGCCTGAAGTTTATTTGTAACTCTGCAGTGTAATCGATTGACGCCTTTTGTTCACAGATTATTGCAATGCAAAGCTTGCATGAGATGTCCGGATATTTTCAACAAAACGAACTGGATGATATCGTCTTGCCCGGCGTGCTGCAAGCCTACACGAAATCAGCTAAGAACAAGGCGGTACGTTATAAATCTGTAGCCAAATGTTATAGGTTGATACTTGAAGGAAGGGGGTTGAGATTGCTTGTTTTAGCCCTAAAATGGACAGGCAATTCTGAGCCTATTTCAGCTTTCAAGTCCCTAATCGATTCTAACATGAAGCTGCCTTTGTCTGCTTCCATTAGCCCTAGTGAACAAAGATAAATTTACCAGACACAAGCATTCGTTTATTAGTCAAAGCGGAACAGTTTCCATCGATTTTGACGATCACCTCCAATTGACCGATCATTCTGCTGACTAGGTTGGGCCATTGTTATGACTAGATTTTTACATGCGGCTATTTTGCTCAGTTTATCGATCGACAAAATCAATGCAACGTTGTCATAGTTTTGGTTATCTTTGACCGGGATAACGGTTACAAGGGGCTACAAGTTTGTCACCGTGGTATTTATCAGCATGCAGTAGGATTTGGTAACTCCATATGTTCTCGCGTGTACAAATAGTTGACCATCTCCAACACGTTTGTTTTTCGCTTGTCTGCCTGTGATTTCTTGTGTACTGGAATAATGAAACGAAAGAAGGTAGATTTACTTCTACAATATGAATAAATCTAGCATACCACTAGGATCATTTTAGTCTGTCCACTTGTGGGCTTATTTGACGAGAGACAGAGACAGAAAAGCCGACTGAAATACAGTGTTTGAAAATGAAATCTCATCTTGGTGACAAAAAACGAATAACGAAAATCCGTATTCATTTCCCATATCGAAACCTTCGGCGAACACTAATACACTCCCTAATGCAACAGTAAGGTACACTGTAATGTGTTAGTCGGTGGATGCTGGTGCGGAAAAATTCATCTTAATGTTTTCCAGACTGCTGAAAACAATTCTATCACTATTCCTGTCTCACTAAGTCTTTATTTTGTATAGCGCAAAAATTGTAATTTCACAGATACTCATGAAATGGCAAGGATGAAAAGAAAATTCTTTTGCTTACACACGGTCAACTTCACGTTCTCTTGATGTCTGACGAACTACAGTTGCATCCGAGAACCGTCCGTAGGCGTTCACTACCCTTCAGCGCTCAATAAGTTCTCGTGGTGGTAGGCAGCTATGTGGCGAGCACATTTATGGCAATCATGCTGCCCAGAGCTGATCGGCCGGTAGGTATCATATGAATTCAAGACTAATGATATGTTGTTACTGTCCAGGATGGCTTGTGAAAGTAACAGGAGCGCATTTCAGTTGGAAGATTATGCCGGGGCGACCACATACTACTACTACTACTACTACTACTACTACTACTAATAATAATAATAATAATAATAATAATAATAATACTTCTGCTGCTACTACTACTGCTACTACTACTACATACCATCACCACCATTAGGATCCCAAGTTCATTTACTTTCAGTGTGGACAACAGTTAACCTCAGTGTTTATTCCATTGCCGGTTGGTACTTCACAAAATTATCTTCTCAAGCAGAACGAGAAAAAGGGACAATGAAAGGTCGACCGTAAACTGGTAAACTGAAGAACTATAGAGAAGAAATGCTTCGAATGAAAGAATTCCACTGACTGCGAGACTCAACTATGTCATCTATTGTCACTAGCTATCTTTTCGAGGAATCTTCAACACGGTAGTTTAACTGCACGTGTACGAGACAGTTCTCATGCTTTTCACCCATGTCAACTAGTGGTCATCCCAAAAAATCATCCATCCAATAGCTGTCTCGAAAACAAGGTACAACAAATCGGTCCTTCCGTGGGCATCCACAAAACCTATCCCAACCAATTTAGCCTATTCTGACTCGGTGTCACTTCTAAAAGCTGAGCCCCAAAGCATGTACCTTTTGTCCAAATGGATTTACTCACAAAATCCTCCAGCCATATTCTATCAGCAACACGAAGACAATAGTGATTTAAAAGCCGAAAGCCTTCGCAAATATCTTGCTGTCAACGCTCATGGTTGAGAGCCTTACAGTAGTATCGCTGCTGCTGCGTACACTCCAGCTTTGATCGATAACCGGATGCCATGCCAAGGCCAAAGGTACTTCAAATTGGTGAATACCAATTGGGCCTTTTGTATGCTGGAAGATCCTTCTTCTGCTATATGTCCCCCAAGCGCGACACAACTACACAACCAACTTAATCTATCCACCTCATTCAGTTGTTCCCCTGCGCAGACATGTTTGAGCTTCGACCCAATCCCGTCCTAGAACATCATTTTACACTTCGAAAGTTCAAGACACTCCCCAATTTTGCCTACACTCCCACTCTGACAATCCAGAAAGTCATGTAGTTCATTTCGGTCCTCACTAATTATCGCAATATCGCGCGCATATTCTACGCCGGACAGGTTCCTATCCGACTAAGTAATAACGCAATTATTCCTACATGAGGATAGGATTATATATATGAGCATCGCAATGACTGGAAGGAGTAATCATAACGAAAACCACTACTCTTAGTGAACTTGAGTGAAACATCGTTGTAAGCCCGAAATCAGCTTCGAGTGCTCGCAAACACACATTTGAAAAGTACATTGGTTTTCTGTCATACAATCTTCATTGTAAACAGTGCAACCATTGACTGGCTGCACTACAATTATGTATCTTTATTATCTCGTTGTTTTCATATCGGATATTCGGGTCAGTTATGGTCTCCATTCGACGCTACAATCTCTCGGAATTATTGTGTTGAAAACACGTGTTGTTTCTCAAACATAGATCACTCATTGCTGCACCTGAAAGGTCTTATCCATCTAGAAGAAGCACTGGTGATGTATGGCAGGCAGCTCTCAAATGCACCCCTCCGGCCAAGGTGTCCATTTCAATATTGCTGAGTAACAAAATTCGCTCTCTGTTTAAGAAAACATTAGATCTATTCCTCACACGTCAATCACCGATCCATGTTCACACTTGTGTCATCTGCATAGACAAATCGTGGCTGAACCGGGATATTGCTGATTCGTTGGTGTCGATAGAGAGCTTTAGACTCCATCGGCAGGAGAGAATTTCGGACAAGAAAGAGACTGGAGGCGGTGTGGCAACATGCATAAATTCGTTCTGATATGGCAGACCATGCTCAATGGTAATGTCAAACTTTTCACAGAGACGACCAACGCAGTCTTTGATATTTGCTACCCCTTCTAAACACTATTCGTTTCGAATGGCCTTATCTCCACCCAGCAACTGAAACCTCAAAGAAGACGCACGCAGCACTTCGACAAATCTCGTAATAACTCAAGCGTGTGATATATTTCCAACATAATAAAAGCGGAAATCGAACGCCTCGACACAACATTCACTAACCAACTCCTGAGTAGCAACAATAATCGATTCCTATGGCAATGCATTCAAAATTCTTCATCAATAGTGCCATTCTTCCACTGCTACCCCGGTCATATTTGGTCAGGGTGATGATATGACAGTTACAATATTTTCTAAGGAAGAGGCGCTCAACCTTCTTCGCACCACTAAAATTTGCACAGGGGTTGGTCTTGACAGTCTGTCTTCACCTCTTTTACTGCATGGTGCTGTGGCCCTGATGGATGAATTTACTCCTCTGATTAACTCATCACTAAGCTCGTCTTCTATCCCTGACTGTTGGAGACCCGTCACTATTATTCCCATCCCTTACTCTAACAGTTCTACAGCTTTAGTATAACGTTTCCGCTCTATCACCTTAGCATCTTCAGGACTTAATTTGACGGAGCGTGTTTTAATTAAGCGCCTGCTTTCTGCTCTGCATCATCCTGACGACCCTTTTCAGTTTGCTTATAAATCTAACAGGTCCACCTTGGACACTGTTGCCTCGCTCATTCACCCCATTTGTAAGTCCTTAAACGCCTCGATGAGATCTGTGCGTTGCGCCTTTCTTGGCTATTCGTCGGCATGTGATTCGGCCCCATGGTCTCTTCTACTTCACAAACTGGAAACATTTGGTTTTCCTAGGCCATTATTAGCATGGCTGTCTGACTACTTTACTAACCGAACCCTGTGCACACGAATGGACGGTTAAGTTTCAAACCGTTGGCTGAAAACTCAGGAGTGCTTCAGGGTGCTGTTCCTTCAACGTTTCTTTTCTCTACTTACATCAGTGACTTATCTACTAGCTCCCCCTTTCATCTATTTAAGTATGCTGATGACGTTGCAAATTTTGTCAAGCCGTTTCGAACAACGATGATTTTCAAAGTTTCCCCAACAACCTATCTTCTGTTTACGATTTCTCTGCACGAGCTGGTTTGATTCCCAACACAGCTAAATGTTTCGAATGTCTGTTCATTCTCACTCCTGGTCTGTCTACCCATCCGAATCGTCTTTCAGCAACTCAGAATCACTTACCAGGGTTGATTCTGTGAAATATCTTGGAGTTACTATTGACAAAAATTTGGAGTGAACTTCTCATATTTTCACCAGTGTAAAGAATCTCCACCGATTGTCGTTTCAAATCAGGATGCTTCGACACTACAAGGTGGAACAAAGCACCATCTCCCGATTTGTATACCAATGTGTTTCTCCAATCCTTCTCTACTATTCTCCTGTAATTTTTCCAGGTTTAATTAGAAAACACTAAAATTGTTCACCGGAGACTGTCAATTATTAGCCATGTGTCCTTCGTACGACTTACGGAATTGTCCCTAAGTCTATGTGATCAACACTTTTCATCACGGGAGAAATTTGCTCACAACATTCTTTCAGATCCCACGCATCCACTGCACAGCCATCTTTCAAAGTGCTGCTCTCATATTTCTACGCGATCCGCTTTTCGTTCCGTACCTTCTAGAATCAATATCTATAGGAAATCCACTGTCCCATATTTAGCACGACTTTTGAAAAACTGTGATCGCATTTCGGCCGAATTCTTAAGTATCCTGTCATGATGTGTTGTGGGTATTACTTGATATGTTATTTTATTTGTAGTTTTTGCTGGGCGTTGAGTGTATTTTTATTTTAGTTGTTTATTTTTTCCACTATTTCAATTTTACCCTCAGATATTTTGACTAAGATGCGACATCATCGATTGTACGCAAAAGCCTATACAATACAATACAGTAAAATATAATACGAGCGCTCGAAAACGAATCACCGGACATGGGAACAGTGAAGCGATAGAATGAAATGTTATCTATGTTACCAGAAGCAATCTAAAAGTGGTATCATGTATGCATGTTTCGGAGGTACAGTGAACATCCGCTTCAAACGTTTCAAGAATGCTAACAGTGGCGACTAGTTACTCTCTTAGGGTTAGTGAACAGACAATGGACGCATCTAATTTGAATAAACACTTGGGCTTAAACAGCGCGTCCAACCAATTTATTCCTCTTTTCTTGATGCTGCTGCCGGATGATTCCGTCCAGCCGCCATTGTTTGTAAGAGTATGGGTGGTCACAAAATTGCCGAAAAGGAAATCGCGAAGGTTTTCCGCAGAAATTATGCTGAAGAATTTTGCCTTACCGGTATTTGTGGCTGCCCACATCGCAGAAGACATTTTTTGTCATGAACCTTGACCAGATCCTTTGATCAGTATGGCAGTATGGCCTAAATACATCCCAGGAACTCGAGTTAATAACATTCTTACCACTGCATACGCTAGAAGAAGCAATGGATAACATGGTCTGATTATTCTGTGGTATTCAGTAAGGTTTTCTGGACGAATACTACTACGGAGTCCAGACGCAAAGCAGGAAAGTGATTAAGGTTAGCAATCAAAGCCTTTTTTCTAACAAGCACCGGTACTCAAGACAGCAGGAAGTAGCAAAATAGAAGCCCATTTACGAATATAATTTATTCTTTCACTCAGTTCTTCGACTAAGCTGTTAACCCAAATGAACTATCATCATAGAGGACCATGAAATCACTTCGTCAGACCTCTGTTGATTAACCGTCTAAACATGATCAGAACTTTGTTGTGAGATAAACCATCTTGTATATCTCGTTGGATCACGGAGGCACACAAACTGTCTCACCAAGTCAAAGTGCCCTCTTTTCGTGACAGACAGGAACTCAAGCCATGATGCCAAGTCAGTTACCTTGTAAGAAATCCGAAGAAGACATGTTTGTCGGTGTCAAATCATTTTCGCTTCACTTTTTAATATTACTCGCCTGTGTACCTGTCATCAGCTCGCGCATGCACATGTGTTTATGTGCTGTGAATACAAATTTTTGGTCTCACTTCATGTACGCTCATTTCATTCGGGCAGGTTCAAGGTCAAGTTCTTCGGACTTTGACAACCTTGGTTAGACAGATTAGTGTTTCTGCTGTTCAGGAGCATTTGGTTCCATTTCTCTTGCAAATCACCAAACAACAGCCGACTTCTAAATCAGCAGAACGGCTCTCACCAGTATCCGGTGAAAAATCCACAAACAACGGGAAGTCCACTGTTGG
Organism: Fasciolopsis buskii; assembly: GCA_008360955.1. Classification (NCBI taxonomy): domain Eukaryota; kingdom Metazoa; phylum Platyhelminthes; class Trematoda; order Plagiorchiida; family Fasciolidae; genus Fasciolopsis; species Fasciolopsis buskii. Next base: position 165,205 of record LUCM01004097.1, read on the forward strand.
TGGAGCTGTCAGTAACCAGATAAGCACCATTTGTGGTAAGTAACCTTGTTTGTGATTATAATTTCCCTCAAATTTGGAGGAAATCAGTGGAGATTTGTATCAACAGTAAGCCTGGAACTAGAGTCTAACAAAGTTGGTCTGACGAACTGCATCCGACTGTACTTGAGGTAGCTGCAGGCATTTCTAATCTTGATAAACAAAACCACCCCTTTAAATGTGATAATTTACCGTGTAGTAAGCTGAAAGGAACCGAAAAGAATAGAAAAGTCTAGCCATTGATTTGGTTGGAATTGCTTATTCATTTTTATTGCCAGTTGGAATTTTGCAGTGGTTTCAGTCAATAACAAACGCCTCCCTCATGGAGGCCGGTAGCAGCTGACCACGTGACTGACTTGTGAATTACAGCCGGAGAATTGCCGGTAGAACTCCATTAGTATTTCGTTATTGCAACTGATAAGATTTGTATTGTGAAACATACGAGAGCGTTCAACTTTAAACAGGGCAGCGAAATTCTGGGTATGAATCGACGGATCCTGTGGGATTGGAATAACAAAGCTGACGAGCAATCCAATTGGAATATGCATGATCGGATCCAGTGGATTTGGGAACTGTTCACGAGGAATGCATGATCCCTCCTGGGGATTTCAATAGACCTTGTGCGGAAGAGTCCCGCTTCGGATCATTTTGACAGGCTGAATTTTTCGATGGCTGATGTGCTTTTTATAACTGCAGCATGACACTATTATCATTAGGATTAAATTCCTAAATTCCTGCTCAATGAAAACCCTACGGCATCAGCAACAAATGCAAGTCCATTCTTTCAGAATTTCCGTGAACTACTGGATATTAATAGTTTTAATTCAACTAGCAGATTCTCACTTTACACAGCCAGATTTAGAAATACACTTATCAAGATGACCAACCATAATTATCACGCTAGTGTCAATGTGAAACCCCCTCGGGCTGCTGTTATACCCGTGGGCAGTGAATGTAGGCGGGCGGGGGCGAATGGGCATATTTTAGAACAGCTGACCGTCAACTATTTTTCAGATTAACCTAGGATAGGTTTGTCCAAATATTACTCACTGGTAGCTAACCAAAGCAATCCAATTCTCACTATTTCGTCCACCGTGTGCGCGAGTGCACTGCTGCCGGGCTTTTCAATGCATTCCAATGAGGAGCCTTGCACGCGTGCCGCAAAATGGAGTCATTCACACAAAATTCTGCTACTTTTCTTAAGTTAACATTTTGCTGTCTACGTCTCATTGTGTTTTGGAGGACCGGTTAATACTAGTCTAAACAAGTAATCTTTATTCACTTAGCAATGAAGAGCACTAATGTTGTATATGAAACACAAGGAAACAACAGACTGAAGAGGACCAGGAGAGAGAAGCGTTTGATGTAAATGAGCCCAATCAATAATGACAGCGCCTCTTCTCACTTGTTCACTACCTTCATTTTGCTGTTCACAAAGTGGTCAACCGAATCATTTGACACTGATTTCACAGTAGTATTTATGGCCAGTGAGAATCGTCCAAGGAATGTTGTTCTCGTGAGTTCAACAAACATGAATGTAAAATCAGACGTGTTACAGCAGGTGACTGAAGAAAAATCAAGCCTATTGTCAGGCTGTTAGTGTGCAAAAGGGATTAGGGAAATCGACAAAGGTCGAACGAGGTGAAAGCGGATCACAGTGATTGGGGTTAATTATGGTTCTCGCATTCAAACTTGTCAACAGATGATATTCCTATTTAGTCATGCTAATGCGAATGTGGACCCATTAGATCGGTCTCAGGGACTCGCCAAATGGTGTTTTATCATCACTGTGCATGCAAAACTTAAAATAATGAACTACGAACACTAAATTAATAAGTCAATGAACCCAGTCACTCTAACCTCAGTTTATATTGATTTGTATCTAGAAAATAACTTATGATCAAAAATCGGACGAATGCTTTTGTGGGATATCTCACTTTTTCCATTTATCAATCGTTATCTGAACCAAGTATGTTTTTGTTTCCCAATGAAATCAGTCAGCTCGCCAGTTAGGACCACGAAAACGATTGGCGGAAATTAGTCTCCAGCAATGTGTGCGTATATCCACGAAATCTTCAGTTCCCCACGAATTGCTTCCAATCGTCAATTTCAGATGGGTTTTTTGATGCTGTTTGAAGCTTGTTTCGAATGTGTTGTGACCTAGTACATGACAATATCTATTCGTACATATTCAATTGTTTTCGATAGAAATTTGGAAGAATGTGATCGCAACTCGGTCGGAAATTCTCGAACCGAATCAGGTGACCAGGGAAATCTTTCCAAGCATTTTACCTCAAGTGTTGAACAAGGATCTCAACGTGCAAGAAGTAAGTCACCTTATCTTCTCTACTTTTTCCCGTTACCTTGAAATTCTCTCCCAACAGATACGTAAATTTACAAAGCGACATGGTCATAATCCTTTATCTTGGAAACCGTTAACTTAGGCGGAATGTTTCAAACAAAAATCCCGCCTATTTTTTGTTACGAACCATGCAAATGTTATTATGAGTTGGAAAGAACGGAGGAGGCGTTGATACCAATACTGCTTAGTTGCATCCAGTTTTTTTATAAACAGTAGGACAATTTGGACTATCGTGGGGAAACTACACGGATCCGTCCGGGACCAAATTTTTACGGATAATTGCGGATCAAATAGTTTTTTAGTCTCCAAAGTGAAACGTTCACACATGTTAATAACATTTTACTGTGATTTTCTTACGTTGTCACTCTACTGATACAGTTCTTGATAAGGGCCATTGACCAGAAAACATCCGACGAAAGGAAAAGCATTTCTTTAAATTACATCTCAACCTTTCATGTCAATCTCCGATATTTTTACCAGTGCCTTGGCGGAGAGGAATGTTGAGGCAACTGACTGTTACCTTATCGGGATTATTGTTCGAGTCATAGTTACTGCATGTCTCTATAGTGAATGAATTGTGGAATTAGCCGGAATCGTTTGGACACATCCATCTGAAGTGAAAATGATTTCCAGTAGGTCACAAAAGTAGTCACCGGCTGGTCGAGATAAGCTCACGTGATCTGGATGACGTACGCACAAAGAGTCTTCACTGGTCAATATATTTTTCGTTCAACACCTTAGTTTTAAAGAAATACTGTGCAGTTTCCTGGATGAATAGTTAAACCGCCCACAAGGACACCGTGGATGGAAAAGATGACGTGAAGGAAACTATATTGTTTCTGTTCACATTGAGACTGAAATTGCAAAATCGAAATATAAGTCCACCGGAAATTGATTGTTTCGTTTTTATCTTTGACTGGAAATCGCGTGTAACATGATAGCCCTGAACGAGACCATTCTCATGGAAATCAAGCAAATGACATTTTCTCAAAATTGTTAGTTTTATTCGTCTGCATGTAGGTGCTGTACGCATCACAACGTTGATTAAGAGCAGTCTACAGACACTATGCTGAAAACAAAACAGATCAGCTTTCCCCCTCTCCGTGAAGGGTAGTAAAAACCTGCTTAACGGGCGAGTAACTGTTTTTGCCTCGCCGGTGAGTGTAGACAGATAGATAACATAAATTGCTCTGGTTTCATACATTCATCAGATTGATTACTGATTTCCATTTCAACTGATTAGGCCGGCTTCTCCGTTGAAAGCAACCGGGTGCGCTGGCACACAAACCTATTCTGATTTTGCCCATACATTAAATACCACCTAGGGGTGGAATTAATAACATGTACTGGTCAACCAGAAAACCGTTACTAAACAACCGATGACAGTAAGAAGACCACAACAAATAAAACTCGCACGGAGGTTTATTTACAAGTCATTCATCCATGTCAAACAGGCACAGGTATTATTGGCCGAATAACTTTGGACCAAACGCCATCGGGGAAAATTCTTCCGTTCGATCCTTTATTTATCACATCTGGGATTAGACGATATTACTTGCAAATAAAGGCGAAACTGATACCGAACTGTCACGTTCTTTCTGAGGCCAATTTTGACACGTACGTTTGTTTCAGTGACTCGGTTTTACGCAAGACAAATTTGGTTGTGCAACGTACTAGGGAACCAAGCGCTTAGACTGTGCACGGGTGGATCGATTGCCGTGTGTCCTCTTTTATGCCGTGTTCTGTCATTTGCCATTTGATGCATGTACTAATATTCATTGGAACATACATCATCAAGCAACGTAGTCATCTGTTTCATGTCACTTTCCTGGGCTAAGCCGGAAGCTGATCTGGAAGCACAAAACGAAACCGCCAGCGATTCAATACATTGTTAGGGAGCACATCAAAACTGAAGTGATCGGATTTCTATCTCGGTCTTCCCGGCAACTTATTTCATTTGACGTTTCTCCCTACCTTTCTCAGGTGCACCTTAACCCAACTGCCGAAATCAGATGCTTGGGCACTAAAACATGAAGTCGTGCATGTGAATGTTATCTTTGAGACAGGCCTCTTTAAAAACGAAATGGAAGTCGGACTGACAATTTTAGGTTTCGATTAAGGAGAAATTTCGAGAAAACCATTGCCCTTGAATGTTCTGCCGAATCAACTAAACGTCATTTTGTTTTAGAGTGGCAATCATAGGAGATGAAGAGGTACAACTGAAGAATTATCATATATTCAAATCAATAAGGAGTATGCATTTGAAGCTCTGCCAAACGGTTTTCTAATAGTCATGTTCTCAATAAAATAGCAAACTTGATGAGGTTGATGTCCACATAAGTGCTCATTTTATATGCATCCACTGATAAGTTAAAAAACACCAGTAATAATTTCCATGTTCTGAAATTGCGCACCTAGAGACTAATATTCCTGTATCAGTTTCCTGGATTCCGTTCGAAATTTTTACAATATTTCGAAACCTTTATTCTGCACATTAGTTCTAATATTAACAAACTTCGCACGCGTGAAAGACAATGAAAAACGGACAAGCTCATTTGAGGTGTGGTTATCATCTCTGAAGCAACTGAATAAGGAGACAGTTACGTACACAAATCACGCGTAATATGTGCAAGTCAAAAATGACGGAAAACGTACGAAACTATTCGTGGTGCAGCTGACAGAGGGTGGAACGGTGAGTGTTTGACACCGGGTTTTGAAGAGCGGCAATATGGAACATCCCTTTACCGGTTTTATCTAAAGGCTCATCATTCGAATCATTCTGACTACGCGAATCCATGCTCGTGGTATCGCTGTAATCTAATTCCGAAACTGCGCAAGTTGATTCGGTTTTCGTCTATGAACTACGCCAGATCTGATTTTTCGCCATGTGTTTAACCAAACCAAAAATGCGGTTGTCATCTTCCATTTCGCCTCTTTCCTGCTCCAACTGACAACCAGAGATTGCTCTGACAGGCCTGCGGAACGTCACCCACAAAACGATTTAAAAAGAATCTATAAACTCTGCCGCCCGAATGTGTTTTGGTGGATTAATATGGATAACTACTGAGTCGTATTACCTCCCCCATCATTGATTGATCGTGTTCCGCCGGTTTGAAGTCCTGGTATGTGATTTAAGGACTTATTTGCTTGTTCGGCAAAAATATTTCACAAGAATCCAGTGTATTCAGCCATGCAGCCACGGGGACTACACATGAGCACACAACGAGCCATTCGTTTCATTTTTTACCCGCATCGACGTGTTCACTTTGTGCCATACCGTTTCCGTCCAACCGGGGAACGTTCTTCAGCTTTTCTGCATTTCTGACGTCTCCCAGTTATTATGACATAAGCAATCACTGACTGAACAAACAGATTAATCTTATACTAAAAGATGCTCTACTGGGGCAATTCTAAAATGGGACAGGGCAGCCTCTGCATGCGGAAAAGCACGATGTCGAAGGAAATGGAACGCAATTTGTACAAACCCTAATATGGAAGGAATAACGTGAACCGGGAACACAAAAAAATAACCGATAGCACCAAACGATCAGACGAATACTAGTTTCAGATGGCATGATAGACAAAATGTTATCTCCGGTCTATCCCTCTGGTAAAAGACAAATGGCTTTGCAACATGTTACGCATGTTTGCGGACAATTTGTACGGGTTAGTTCAGGACAACTTTTCTTATGTTTCTGAAGGGATTCTATCCTCTCTCCAATGTGTCATAATGCGTGCAATGAATCTGAAAGTCCAGGATGTATTTAACCAACCGACAGAAACAGTCCGGATAATCAACTTTGTGGTTCACTAATGGATTCAACATCCATGCGTGGTCCCACCGATTCAAATGAGATTCTGGTGCGAAAACCAATATCTGGATGTTCAAGCATGGGCGCAGTTGAACAGTTAAGTCTCGGATCCGCGCACCCAACGGGCGGTACTCACGGCAAAACCAGCCTTTTATTTTTTATCTTTTACTACCTTTATTATTGAAAGAACGATGTACATCAATTTTCAGGAAGGGGACCGCGGCCAGCAGAGGGCTGCCAAATGAGGAAGTTGACCGGCGGTGGAAGGATTCGAACATGCGACCTTCATGTCCAAACGCCACGACATTATCCGCTGGGCCACCGCCGGGAAATTTCGTCCTCCCATCCCTCGTGTAGGGTATCCAAGCAAAAGTTAGTGTTTCGCATATCCTCACAAATATTTGACCAATGAAAATATTTCAGTTGCGTAAAACTGGTTTCCTTTACTAAACTCTTTCTACCATAAGACGCATACTCCATGGTGACAGTACAATTACGAATTCAGAAGGACTCTTAAAGATTGGAAGGCGGATATTTTACAACTTTTTGCAAAGTTTCGGGAAAGTGCCTCCTCACCAAATGTGGCTCTTTATACGCAAAACGAGGCAAGGATCCTAATGAGGTGTGATCACATTTACAAGCAGAAACGTTTCCCTTTTCGCCAAACATCAGCAAGTAAATACCTGGTTTGGCATAAAAACAATTGGGCTACCGGTAATATTTTGGGCTTCTTTCAGTTGGTCAAACAATTAGTGAAATAATCACCTAGATTGACAACCCCAGTTTTCCACTAAAATGTGACTGGATAACGTTGTTTGCTTTGTTCCAACCAAATTGTACCGGACAGTTTCGTTCCGTCATGAGCACGCTGTACGCTCTGCTCGACTATTTGGATCTTCCTATGGCCGGATCCGAAGATAGCGTGGACACGGCGAACTACCGTATCATTCCAGCCTTGACTATAGATGCACCGAATTCCGAGGAACCACAGGATATCCCTCTCGGAGAAAGCCCACCGTGTTTTACGTGAGTCCGAATGAATCTGCTTGGTTTTGAAAAAAATCAAATCCGTTTACAGTGATCTGGTAGTGTTTGAAGTCCACTTCTGCATGTGGTTTGCCAAGGTGGGATTGAATACTTATTTTTTAAACTATGGGGGACTGTGTGATGAAAACGTGGGTTTTATGGCCTACAAAACAGTCAGAGCTAGAGTAGACCATTTAGCTGCATAGAGAACAGCACATCAGAGAAAATACATACTTCTTCAATGGATCCTATGCGTGTTATTGCACTTTATTTGAGTGAACGTGATTGGAAAATCCACTGGCCATAACCATGACCTTCAATCCGGAAGCGGACCAGAAAATTGAACTGTCACCTTCAGTCAGAAATTGCATGAACACGTGCGGGATGCATTGGAAACATACATGTCCCCTCGGATGTGGTAAGATTATGCACGTAGCATCAGTGCCTATCCCTTTATCACTCAGACTGAATGGATGATACTATGGTATATGTGAGAACACATTTCAGTGATAAATGCAAATTCATGCCTAATTTTAAATCATCATTTTATAGTTTATAAAATATATTACTACCACCGACTTGAGTTACTTGGAACTTGATATCACGCCAACTCAGTATTTGTGGAATATTCACTTAAAAACCTGAACCGACATGTCTTACGTAGGATGATTGGATTCGAAGATGACCTAGTGAAACATGCAGTGTCGTAAATCGAAAAATACTACAATCCCATTCTTGGTATGTGGAACGCGAAAGTCCAGTTCGGTTACTGGGCAGTAACACTAATCATTTATCGAATGCTTTTCGAAAGGGGTTCAAAACCATTTTTTGGGACGAAGAGGCATCAGGCAGCCAACATTGGGTTGCAAAGGATTCGAGTTTTCGGACATACTGATAAGCAGCAATACTAGTGAAACTAGCGGTGTGCTGCCCGTCTGTGTGTCACCTACTTGGGTCAGACATGACCCATCATTTAAACCCGAATTTAGTTTCGTTTTACTCAACTTAAATGGTTCGGGCTTAGCACAATAGCTTCACGTTCGTCTTCTTTCGGCAGTTTCCATTACGTCCGCCTGTTAGCCACCCTTCAATGTAATCGTCACACGAAACTTCCAGTCCAAAAGTCTTAGAAGAGGTGGCAGAAGTTTCGAATAAACGCAAGATGAGCGGGATGGAAAGTTGTTTTCACAGCAATGATGGCCCTATTCTTAATGCACCAGAAACGTTGTTCAACAATGCGTTGATTAGATGGGCAGAAAAAGTCGTATACATTTCACAGAATTTAATGCAGAACTGCAAAGACGTCAAGTCTGAAGCGGTCTTTATCTCTGCCTCATGGCAAAATATGGTCCAGTTTGAATTTATTCACAGCTGGTTCGCATTCAGCTGGTTCCAAATCAAAACAACGCAACAGTGATGATCAAGTGGATTAATTTCGAGTCCCAGATCCGCCGCCGGTCCCTTTGATGGTAGACAGCAACTTGATATCTCCTTGCTCGTTACCAGACCTAACCTGATAAAAATCTATATGGTTCTACGAGACTGCAGTTTTTATGGTCACCCGTATCGGTTTCATTTAGTATGGTAGGCCCTAGTGACTACAGAACATGGCCTTCCCATTACACTCATACGTCAAGCGTGTCAGAAGGAAATTGGTGCCTTATTGATTTGGGGAATCTTGGAGTGAATAGGACGTTTTAATACGCAGCGAGTATAGTTTCATCCGTGCATCCCAATTAAGCAGCCGTATTTTTTCTCGACCATCTGATCAACGGTGTAGCGATGTTTGAGATGCGTTCTAAACCTTCGAAGTGTAAAATGCCATTGCAGGATTTTAGAGGCTAAAAAGCCAATCTTTGTTTATGCAGGAGGTGAATATGGTACCGTAGTCAGATTTCGCTAATTGGGTAATTGCATCTCACCCAATGATCACACATCGGTTGAATCGTCCTAGAGCATGCGAATGAATTTATTTACACACAGAGTCGATGGAAGTATAGCGTCAGGATGACATCAAGCTGTCGAACCAACGTCACGTCCATACAGCTGCATTGAGGTCGGTACTTCTACATGGCTCAGAACGATGTCCACCGAGGGTAGATATGTGAGGACCTTTGACATCTGAACACGGGGTCATTGTAGTATGTGTAGAATGTGGCCACATTTGTTTTGAGGAACTAAAAAGTTAGACAGAAGTACTCACCCATCGAGTTCGGTCTTGAAAGAGGCGCTAAATCATAATAGACTGACGTGCCTGGGGCTTGCTCTCCCGCATGCCTGCAGAAGGCATACCTCGTCTTGACAATTTCCTCTAGGCCGGTACGATTTTCAGGACGGGTCAAGGTACCGGGTTGATGATATGGAAGAGGGTATGAAAAGCTTAACCACTGCAGAGACCCACGTAGGTCCATTAAGTTTTACGGTTTGGGATTCGAGACATCCTCCGAACGATAATTCCAAAAAATAGTCGGTGGAACATTGTTGCAGTCAGTTTGATCTTGCGCTCGAAATCTTTCTTCCTCAACGTGGTTACTCACTTTATTAACTTTCAGTTGATGATTATATATCCCATTCTATTCTTTTCTCATTCAAACGGATCATGTTATGAAGCAGCAACCAAAACGAGGACATTTCGTGTGCAAGGTTAACGAACAGAATCTGTATATCATGTGTTGTACGAAAAAATGCAAAGGGTATCTTGGATGACTAATTGATGCAAAGAACAGGAAAAATAAATGGACATAAATAAGCAAATGACAAACTAGAACAGTTTGATTTCCACCCTATTTGACTTCGTAAACATCGTTTGTGCTCTCTTTCTGGTTTGTGAATGCAGTCTCGTTCAAAGTACTATTTGTTCAAAATTGAACTTTCGAACAACCAATTAAAGCTACATGAAACGTCCAATGTGATGCGTCAGATGTATCGGAACATCTTGAACACAGACCAGACAAGAAATTGTATAAACAATGCTTATGATCTCCCATCTTCTTTCGTGGATGCTGATCCAATTTCATCATATAATTGAGTAAACGGTGGTATGTCTTACTCAATAAACCTCCCGAATCTATGATTTGAAGCCGTTCGACATAATACTGGATTGCTTATTAGTTCTGCGGTCTGCTCCAATAATTCATTTGTCAAACATCTTACTGTTTCTGATGATCTCATTTGGAATTCGTTTGCACGGTAAACATTTTAGTGATTTTACTCGCCAGTACACAAACTATCACTGCCTTGGAACTTTCGATCTCACAGGACGGCTAGGAAAGAACCGAGTGAGACTTAGCAACGAAAATCCTCTGCATGTGCTAGATGTCACAACGTTGGTGAAACTGTCAGAAATAGGCATACAAAATTTTGTCTAGCTGACGTTAACAAATTTTCAACATTACAACGGAATCACATGTCACAGTGTCTGCTTTGTGTACTGTGGTGAATTTTCCTAAGAATGCGACACCATCAATCCTACCACCACCGGGTTAATTTCACGCCCGTAAATCTAGTCATTTTTGCCGCATTAGGGCGGATTACATGAAGCATCCCTCGGTGTATCATGTTCGTTCTCGTTAGCGTAAAGAAACCCGGGTGAATTAGTCCGGACGAAATGGTCATCCCCCGGTTTCTTGGATAATCCCATTTTATTTTAGGAGTACATGAGAAAGAATTTTTTTCGAATTCCATTGCAGAGATTTCCACGAATTCTTTACCGTGGTACCTCAACTGTTTCTTTCTCTCCTGTGTGCCATTTGACTCTTTGGCTAACCAAGCTCGCCCCTGGACCATGGTAGTAAACGAAAGGCGTAACTTAATGGTCACTGAGAAGCTGTAGTTTTGCTCAGTGACAAAATTATTGTCTGAATTCGGACTATCGTTGTTGATCGCAACGGAAAATTCCCATTAGTTATGCCATTCGTCTCGGTCTTGCTGGTTAAGATTTGACATGAATCACATAACTGTCTGGGCTAATCCAAATCTTTGCAAATCCGTCCTTCTTGTGTCTGTTTCACATTGTTGATGTGGATCGTGGAGACGCATTTAGTCCTCAGAACAAATTTGTAGAAGTTATATTGCACAACCAACATTTCTGCAGTTGTCTGTTTGTTTCATACAAATATAGCTTTCATGAAATAGTTCACCATGTGATATCATCGCTCAACTCACGAGTAAAAAATGGAAGCACTATGAAACTGTTTCATCCTTGCTAGGTATCATCAACAGTGCACATCCACCGCGCCCGAACTGGCACGCGAACCCGGGATGAACGATACTGAGTCGAACGCCTTAGCCATTACGCTACCGGGCAGGCTCTGAACGGTCTGTTGAACTTCATCACATGTTGTTGTTTCACCTGTCCGTCACTGGTTTGCACGGCCACGAACCGCTAGCCTTCGTCGTGCTTGGGCTACCTGCAGAAAAGTCATCTATCAGTAGGGGTCGATTGCCGTGCCCTAGCGGCCCGTGACCGTGCACAGATCAGTGACGGACAGGTGCAACATCATGTGGTGAAGTTCAGCAGACCGTTCAGGGCCTGCCCGGTAGCGCAATGGCTAAGGCTTTCGACTAAAAATCGTTCGTCACGGGTTCATGTCCCACATAAGGCGCGGTGGACATGCAAAGCTGATGATTCCTAACAAGGATGAAACAGCTGTACAGTGCTTCCATGGTTTCTTAATGGTGAGTTGAGTGATGATATCACATGGTGAATTATTTCATGAAAACATTCAATCTCTTACTGCTAACAAAATATAACTTTTTAAGTAAACTTCCGCCAGAATACTCAATGACTATACTTTAGATGCCTACAAATATCCCCGGCGAATTAAATCATTCGTATTCGGTCTGGTCGCTTCCATATGTGAACTAGCTGTCCGCGAAGTGCACAACGAAAGACCAAGTAGGATTGGCTCGCTTCGAATGTGCGACACATTTGCTAGGATTATTTTTATGCGTCTAGTGTGTGTGTGTGTGTGTTGCAAAACTTACAATTTCCAAGTACACGAGATCATTGCGATTTATTTCCAGGGCTTCGTTATTAAGCATTAACACCGTGGGCAATGAACGATAAACGAGAAACCCGATACATCTGTGTCATTATTCGAATAAATGAGTTTGGGGAAAAACAGTTTGAAGAAGATTCTGTCCAAAATCTAGGACTATTAGTTCCTTGGGTCATTCCGGGCAATACTTTGTAAACGTATTCATATACTGCAGACGAATCATCCCAGTTTTTCCGTAGTCAGGCATCAAGGCTTCATCCGTGGAAATAAACAGCCTGTTCACAAGTCTCCCAACCTAGTGTCTTCCATTCCACCCTGGAATCATAAGCTCAGACGGTTTTGTAGTTTCTCATTAGCAGTATCTTTCCGAGTCTTCGTTTTTCCGTCTTTGGCATTTGTGAGATGCCCTTGATACTATTCTTCAAGCACATACAAACATAGACACAAATGGAAACTTATTCTAGCTCAGCTTGAATTAGGATATCCAGTTTGATCAACGAACAGCTGAGTGAAAACTTCGTTCGTCTAAAATGGGACTTCAAAAATCAGATTTATCTAATCTGCATTCGTGTTGTACGACTTGACCGCTTTTCACGTTCGTTGTCCATAAACAAAGTAGTTTGTTAAAGAAATATGGAAATAAACAATGCACTGACCATGGAATGAAAATATTCCATCATGATTGTACACGCACTTGCCCAGCTATTTAAAACAGACACAATTCGGTTATAGCCGGGTAACCGAAACTGGTGGGGATCGAAAAATAATCGAAAACACCGTTCTCTGGCGGCCAATTCCAACTTCGTTTTGGCAGTCCCCGAGTGTCACCGAACTAGCCTTTTTAAGCTGGTTGTATATCATCAAGCTTTTTATCAAGTAATCATCTATCATCTATCTGTGACGGTGCAGGATTAGTAAATACTCGGTGCTATGCTTTGCGGAGCCAGCCTGGTTAAACTAGTAGCTTTAAGGATGGCCCCAAAATCGTTCATCCCGGTTTCATGTTTACGTTTAGAGGCGAGAGAGTAAGCAATGCCAAGGATGAAGCCGTGATTCTGCGATTCTCTTAGGAGCGTTGGGCTTCCACAGTGAATGACGGATTGCTTCTGAAGCCCATTTCTTTGAGTGTAAGGGCCTATCATTTTTGATGACAAGTTTATTCGTGCTTCGGAATATTCATACATGGCGTACAATTTATGTTTTCGGAGCCCGACAGCAGTCATCCCGTTAAATTTTGGATGTTTCAATCTAGATGTCACGGGTTTAACTCCTCTCACTGTGGATTACTTCCCCCACTCAACCAGACGAATAAGCTAGAAGCATTTGGAGAGTGAAGTTTCCTTAGAGAAACTGATCCAAAATGTGCATCGCTTAATCTAGTCGTTTGACTAGTGTTTGTGCTGAAGACTCACGAAGTAGTTAAGAACATTTTGATCAGTTGGCTTTGATGCCTTATAGCCGGTAGATGGTGAATATGCGCAGGCATAGGTATTACGATAAAGACGAGTTCCGTGAAGTCTTCAGCAAAATTTTCTTTAAATGAGGCAACAATTGTATATATGAAAAGAATTAGATCGGAAATATCATAAAGTTCTACTCTGCTACTTCAAACACCCAAAGGATTTCTCACTGCATTTTAGCCTTTAATCACCCAAGCTCCTATCACATCATGTTATCACGTAACCGAGCTCTGTTAGGGTGTTTGTAACATTGCATCCCAAATAGGTAGTTTCTCCCCACACGGGAGTCGCTTGCCGAATACATTTGAAGGTCTTTGGCTGCGGAATCCAGTAAAGTGCATAAGCTCTGTTTCATGAGGCACTGATATTCGATAACCCGTTACGAATCAACCAGACCAGCGCGTTAGCTGAGGGTTTTGATAGACATTCAATCGTCTCAGGTACACATATCAATTAGCGCGTGGTGCATATGCACTGCTGATAATTCTTAACAGACGTGAAACAGCTATATAGCTTTTTCATGACTTTTAATACCAAACTGGATGTTGGTACTGAAAGGATTTGGAAATTTTCGAGGGTTATACTCTGGGGGGTAGAGCCTGGAAACCGTTGGGTGATTTCGACAATAAGGGCAGCCCAGAGAAAATGTGGGCAGCTTTGTTAATTGAAGACACCGTGGTTGTTCACAGTTCGACAGGTTGAATATTATACAACAATACGTGGGCAGTAAAACTCCCACTCGTCATCATTATCATCATCACCGTTAAGTGTAAACAAAACAGAGAGCACTACCGACGGCAACCTTTCTCATCCAAGTGTGCATTGCTTTAGAAACAACAAATATACAAGATGTACAGAGAATACACCTACGAGGGTCGGATATAAAATGCACGACTTAATGGGCTCCAGTCTAACAATGTAACTGTAAAAGGTCAGATTTCAATCAATCTGATTTAAGACAAAATGACTACGTGAACACCGCAGCTCGTCATTTGATAACGTCTAATTCCGTGTCTCTATCTGACTGACTGTAGGATCTTTTGGACCTCAACCTTTGAGACGAGAACTAACTAGTTTACTCAAGCTCTAGAAAAGTCTGACCAATCCAGAAAGCATTACACTCATGTCCTCCGAGATGTACGCATTTGAAAGTGTGCTGCTCGGACTCCTCGTATAAATATCTAAAGACTCGTGGTTATTTCAAAATCGGATCGTGAAGACACCCCGAGTGGTGAAAATATTCCCTGGGATTTGATCAGCGATGGCAAAGTAACGCAACTTAATACTCAGGAACTGCCTGACGAAATCCTGTAAAAAAATATTGTGAAAAATCCCAGATATAGGCCATTAATATCAACTACTGGCCAAGTATTCTCTCTCGGGGTTTCGCTTTTAAAATGTATTTCTTGTGTTGAAAATGCTATCTCGAAAGCGAGCTCAAAATCATCAATTTCGGGAATAATTCGCTAAGCACACGTACCCTTCTCTAAATCGCTATTCTGTCCAACCATTTCTTAATCTGATCGTCATCTAGGCTAAAATGTCACTAGTTATGGCTAATTAAATGCAAGGAAATCGAAGTTCAGATTAGTCATTTCCAGTGACCAGTGTTGCTGTAGCGCGAATCAGAAATATCTGAGACATAATGTACACTATCAAAGCAATTCATGCTGACTGCTGACGATCTGCTTCCGATCAACACAAGTTTCTTACCAAACAATTATATACAAAAGGAAGACACCATTTTTTATCAAGTAATGAAGAATAGTGATTACCGATTGGGAGTTCAAACCATCGCAATCAACAAAACATGACGCACTGGCGGGAACTCAGTGAAAGCTCCAGTTCTTATATGCTTAACTGACTGTCCTTCAGTTCTTATTCAGACTACCGGTGATCGATGTACCGGTACACATGTCTAAGACTGCAAACCTAAGTGTCTTACAAGCACCTCTTGGGTTTTGCTATATTTCGATATTGCTAAATTCGTATTCATTATTTCGCGAGCTTTGTTAAAGGTTTGGAAAGATAATTCGTTTTGTGCAGATTGTTTAGCTCGTAACAGGAGCAGAGCTGTCACTGTGCTGAATCGTAATTTGGAAGTTTGGTTTTGGAGTGAAGTTCCCTTTTCGGAACAGTGAACATATTTTCCAAAGCATCAGATTTCGGACTGCGATCAAATCAGAACGAAAATTGGTTCTTTTAGAAACAAAAAAGCGAACGACGTAAAGACGCTCTATTTATGTTGCCATATTTCATTACACGTGGCTCATTTAAAATAAGGCAAAATTTACCGCGGAAAACATAGTGAAACCTGAACAAGTCTTCAGTTAGAAAGTATACTGAAAAAGTCCATGAAACTTATTAACTTCAATTAACCGATTTGGGAACCAAATTGATTACTAGAGTGGGTAGAGCTCTACAGGGTGAGAGAGAGAGAAAGTGACATCAAACATGTATAGAGATAGATAAGTTGGATAGACTGCATGATTGACTAAGTGGTTGGTTTATTAACCGATCGGTTGACTGACCGTTTGCTAACGTGAATATCTAGGTTCAGTGCATAATAATTTTCCCCATTTATTTCCACACCCCAACTGCACCACCGGTCCTGGGAAAAATGTCGATCCATGAAGTATTTCCGGCAGTCCTTCAAGTAAGTTTTGCTATTTGTGCTCAGCCTGCTATTTCCCGTGCACTTATTTGGTATAGGCTGTCAAAAACACCATTTTTTCGTATAATTTTATGTTTGATTTACGTTGAGCCACAAATTCAATATCCAGCTGTCAAAAGAAGAAAAAACAGACTTTCATCTACAGGTGTCCATTAGAAAATGGTCCGAAGGCGTGAAAATGATTAAGAAATAGTATTTATGATCTGACATTTAATTAACATTTGTCGTAGACTGATTATTTGTTGTCTGAAATTGCTAGCAATTTCTTAAGCAATCGCCAGTAATCCGTAGTAAATTGGATCACCAAACTAAACCAACTGATTTCTAAACATGGTTACCGACATTCTCTAATTTCTCAACAGCTCCGAGACGTTCAGTGGCTCAAGAGGCTGTACCGTTTGTGCCCATGCTTCATCCAAAGCAGTTGAAGGAATTGGAACAGTCACCCGGGATGAGCCGCCGTGCCAGTGCTCATGTGATTTTCCCAGTAAGTCCGATTTACTGAGTCGGCAGCTATTCAGCGCTGTTTGTATTGATTCGCTGAAACCGGGGCCGCGTACCTTAAGAAGTTCAGGAGCTTAAATTCCTGATCAGACAGTCACTTTGATGATAGACGGCATTTCGTGGTCTCGTGGCTGGTTAGCACTTCTGGCTTATTAAGGCCTGATATACGAGCCATTCTGATGGTGGCTCTCAGACCCTTTGTTCTCTGTGTGTGGTACATCGCAGCGTCTAAGTGACGTGTCGTTTCGTTGCGCTCATGCACTGATCATGAGATAAACATTCAATGAATACAGACCAAGGGTGCACTATGTACTACGTGACAAAGCATGCTTGGAAAGCATTTAGTCCCCCTGGAACAAACATTGCCTCGGTCTTCATCAGAACTTTAGCACAGACGACTAACTTGAACCTCACAAAGTCGGGTCCCACGATATTGTAGTGCACAGACGTTTCCCTATATAAATGCTAAATTTCGATCATGAGCAATGATGGAGACTAGTTACATTTACCTTCGGAAAATGGAGCAAAACTTCGCGGCTGAATAACTTGAGCATTAAGAATGGAGCTTTAAAAGGAAAGGCACCCTGCTTCATTGAGCGGTGAGACTGAACAGCAAGCCTTTACCGCAGAGAATATTCTAAGACGTAGTAAATATTGCAGTTACTTATAAACTGAAGTTTTAATGGAACCAATCCAATGGAATGTGTACATTTCATGCTATTCTTTACAGCAATCTACCTAGGGCAATCTACCGGAGTAGAATAAAATCCTATTTTGTGCCTTCCTTTTCGATTGGCATTACCAATAACGTTCGGACAGGATGTCTTAACTCAGTTTCCATTCCACTCTACAATCGAGGATGCCTGATAAGAGAACGTTTCATATCCTCAGTGGTGACATGGACCATTTACCTGGTGATAAATATTGAGGTTAGATCCCGCAAGGAATTGATTTTATCCCCGTGGCAACCATGGAGTTCGTGTTAACAGATTTTGTGTCAGCGTTTCGCTGAAAGCTAAAATCTTCGGATCATTTCTATGTAACAAAGGAATCAAGTCATCTTTACATTTGGCTATTATAAGTGATTTTACAGTTGGTGATTTCGGTCACTATCTGGTTAATCGTCCGCTGGGTTTCGTGCATCGACATAATCAATCAATTAGGAATGTTTCTCTGACATGATCCGTCAAAGTTTTCGGTCTGTTTTTTCCCGGTGTAGGTATCTAGGCAACTGCAGGCTAACTGTTATGCGAAATCGGAGGTGGAAAGTAAAATCTGACTGCAATCACTGATTCTGTCTAATCTCTCTTAAAGGCCAATCTGATGAAGAAAAGGCTTTCCTATTTGCTTTATGGATTGAGGGGGGCACTGCCGACCTTTGTTGTTGACTATGGGTTTCGATCAGTTTTGTCCGATAACCATTGCAAATGAATCTACTGCGCGTCAAGGCATTCCTATTCATGGATGGCGCTGGGTGAGGAGATAACCGTGGATGGGTGATAAGAGGTTGTTACTAAGCCGTGCTTGTATGCAATCCGTGCAAAACTTGCAAAATGCAAACATCGCTCGTTTCACGCTGTCCCTCTACGGTTGTAGAGTTGTGTTATCTCATGTTTTGTCTCCTCGTGAGTTTTATATTTATAAATAAATGATACATGTGTTGGCTTCTTCTTCAAAAGGAATTAAAATCTTCAAAATCTTGACGAAAAAAGACTAGGGGCCATAAAAATTCGAATGTCTTTCGTTTTACTGTATGCGGTGGTATCATGTTCAGTCAACACATGATGTGCTAAGCTCTCGAAAATATTCAACGGGCTAGGAAAGTAAAATGCTTGACAAGGAAATAAAATTACAAAAAACCTGTGGGTGGCTTTAATCGGGAGGCGCATAATTAAAATGGCATTCATCATGGGTAAAATATAACTTGCGGGAGGCCAATAAAGTTTGGTACATGTGCAAGTTCGAACTAGTCTTTTGTTCATGGGGACATCAAGATATTTTGTGGACGGGATCTAAAATATCCACCAATCAACGTGCCTGCTTGTGATACATCCACAGTAATGATGTGAGCAGTAATACCAGATTTAAGAATATTTGGTGATCCTCTGGTGTACTGTTTTAGTTCCGACTGCTCTCAGGTGCCTACACTGGGCGTTAAACGTGTATCAACGAAACAAAATAATCGATAGGTTAAGGTTGAATGAACCTACGATCAATACAGATTTTCTAAGTCGAATGTATCGTCTACCTTTAACTCATTTTTGTACACTTGTATCTGATTTATTACGCTTTGTAAGCTTCTTTACTGACAATCATTACACCAGAGTCTTTCCCGGGTTTAATTAACCTCAGTTGTCGTAATTTGTTTATTAGTTGGTAATATTCCGAAGTACGAGTACACTACTGTCTTACTGGTCCGGTCAAATGAGCGTGGGGTAGTCAGCAGCTTTGCCCGGAATCAACTTTTTCCATCCGATAAACACCCAAGTGTTTTTTTAAATGATAATTGGTTTCTTCCACGACGGTACCGAAACCATCAAGAGGAATATTCAGTAAGAAGGGTTACTGAATAAATTTACGTTGACTCCTGACGCGTGGGCCGTAGCTTCCGGAATTCGTTGCACGTTACCAGTCGGGGAATGCTGCACAAATTAGAGCTGGGCATGTCCGATTTGTTCCCGTACGATTGCGGTCGCCCTAAAGCAGGTTTCATGATGTGTGGCCATATGAAGTAGTGCTGACCGGTGGACTCCAAACTTCTGAAGCCTATTTCTTGCAACGGAAGAAAGTCGCCGGCAACAGAGCAGCGTTGTCTGTTCTCAATTCGGGACCAGAAACCAAATTTGGCCAAGGAAGATGGTTTCACACCACAGCCAAATGATATGCTAAAATCTCATTTTTATGCCTACTCCTATTCAAAATCATGATATCGTCTGCCTTGTGTAACGTTTACAGAGCTGATTGGTACCAATTCATTTTGGTATTTCTAGCAGCGTTAAAGTTCTTCTAGGATTCTCTTACTGGGATTAGTTTAACTTCACATCGTAGATGTCTAGTAGACACCCAGACTGTAGACATTCATTGTGGGAACACGGTTCTTTGATTTGCGAACATTATCGAATAAAGTACAATGGCTAAGGCGTTCGACTCAGAATAATTCGTCCCGGGTTCGCGTTCCAGTTCGGGCGCGGTCCATATGCACTGCTGACGATTCCTAACAAGGATGAAACAGCTGTACAGTGCTTCCATGGTTTTTTTTCTGGTGAGTTGAACGATGATATCAAATGGTGAATTATTTCATGAAAATTGAAACTGTTTAGGAATCCAGCAAGGAAGCGTCAGTGTCAATCACTTTAAAACACTGAGTCCATTTTGATGTGCTTGGTGTGAGCTCCTTTCCAAGAGTATTTTTGTGGGAAAACAAATGCACGTTCGTCTGTTCCGGAGGTTTTGTATGGGCCAGTGGCCGTAGGGTAGATTGCGATCAGCCTAGGACAAACAAATGCATGCACGCGTGTGTGTGCTTGTGTATGTGGGAAAGTTCCGGGTCCCGTGGTTGTGGGAAGAGCAACGATCAACGATTCAAGCTCCAATAACCGTGTGCAAATGTGTCGACGGGGTCAAATCCATCGGTGCGATAAGCCAGTAGAATCGTAGATGCTTATCCCTTATCACTTACTTCCATTATTAATGAAACAATAATGTAAAACATTTTCAGGGAGGGTTCGTGACCAATTGTCTGCTACCAAGTGGGGAGTTGACCGACTGTGGGAGGACTCGAACCGGCAACCTTCAAGTTGAGATACCATAACGTTTAGCGCCTAACCAACGCCAGACGGGATGAACAGGAACGAACGTCGGGCTGATGGAACTGATAACAATGCGCCTCGTGGGGCTGCATTTGTAAAGGAGCAAGTGACTGCGTGCATGTGAATATGTTGGTCAACAAACGTAGAATTCGGCTAAATCCCGGATCAGTTATTTCTTCAACGTTGACGACACATCTACGCAACGTACACTTCTGGTAACCAATCCAATTCGGGTTTCGTAAATTTGTGGTGATGAGAAGTGCAATTACACTCCATTCGGTTTCTCTAATGAACCTTTCTAACGCTGAGAGGAAAGAAACGGGTAGAATAAGTTCTGAGATCAAATTGCAAGACCGACGAATCTCTTGTTTTATGAATCTGATAATTGAGAAAAAATCGATTTTGGTAATAATCCGTGGTTGTGACGAAATTCGATAAATATAAATAGCATCGGAGATTGTAGGAGGAAATAAATAAAAAGAAAAAGAAACTAAGCACCGGAAGCCACCTCCACAACTGTCGAGAGTTCTACTGTCATGCTTTATTTTGACCCATGTGTAACCATCTGGAGAAAAGTTGATTGTTCCAAAACGGCTTCAGTTTATGGGTAGTTCACTGACGCTTAATAAAACATCGGTTTTTTGCAATCAGTGTTTGCTTGGTGATCATTTTTGGATTTTTCAAACCCCGTTAAACAGCTTCCTCCCGGCACTCCGATTGATGCACCCAATGCCGGTAAACGAAACCCACAAAACATAGATATGCCCATTCCTGGCAAAGAATCAACACCCAATTCATCCGTCTCGTTTTTCGGATTGCAATTGCCATCTGTGTGTCAATTGCGCAGACATAGTTATGGCAATCGCGAAACCAAATGCTCACCAGACCAGACGAATGATGCACAAAGTAGCCATGTGATCCCAAGGGTCGAGGTTCAAAGCAGCTCCGAATCGTTGTCCAGACGAAACAGTGATAACCTCCTCATTTCCAGTTCACGGTTCACTGGTATGAAAATATCTCCCGGTCAGAGCTCCAGTGGAGTGCTAGACAGTCCTGATTCTAGGCTACTCACCGCGAGAGTTTGCGAAGGTCCATTCATTTCAACCCCATCTTCACGAACCGGATCAAGAAGGTCATCGGGATCCAGTGTAAACAACTGGACTATGGATCCCGCACCGGGTTCATCGAGGGAGGTCAATAATCAGGGGCAGAGCAATCGAATCAAGGTAAGATGATCTAAAACATCGTGTTTTTTCCCTTACTAAGATGAAAGCAGCGTTTAATGGAATACGCTGTTTTCTTTCATGCATCGAAGTGACGCATGAAAAATAGTAACTAGAAAAGACGTGATCAGAAGCTCCAGTCACTAAAATTTGTGCAATTCATCTTCACAAAAAGCGTCACTTTATGAGTTACGGATTGCTGGGAACTCAAAAAACACCTGCTAACTTTTATTTGCTTTGAAAAATATGCAAAGAGAAAAAACTTAGTAAAACTTCCATATAATGGCAATCTTTGGCACATTGTGAATATTATCAAAATTAATACATGTGACATGAATCTAGTGAACTGAATAATGTTGCTCATGCAATTCAACAAAACAAATTCTAGTCTTTGTGCGAGAATTCGAGAAACAGCGGCTAATGAATCACACGTTTTGACAGACAAGACGGTTCTGTTGTCCACAAAGCATGCCTAAGATTGTTTGCTCGGTGAAGTTGTTTGATTTCGGGAGGTGATGCACTACAAATCGAGACAACGAAAGGTGGGTCAGTTGGAGGGACTGATACCCGTTAGGACGTGCCCGTGATTATTTCAATAAATGCAAGCATTATTTTAAAACTATATGCATCTGCATCATTTATTAATAAAAAAGTAGAATTACATCACTTCTGGGAGAAAGGTGCCTGAAACGGATCAGATATGCACTTGGTTGACAAGAATAAACCCCAAATTACGGAGCTCTCATTTTTTTGAACAGAAGGTGTCAGGAACACGGGAATGGTCAGAAAGGTGTTGTAATAACATACTGATACTAAAGAAGGAATCTGGGAGATTGTTACCTTGGGTTGCTAACCAGTCCAGATATGGAGTGAACTTATCAGCATCCCAGTTAACTCTACTGTTGTTCCACGAAACTGATCTGGGTAAAAGTATCTTGATAAAAAATTCATATAGGTCAACCTGGATGATAAACCGTTATGCATGACAGGCTATGAGCTAACTTCAAACCAAAACGCACCTGGTTCATTTACCGCGTAGACATAAGGGAAGCGTTGTTGTGTGGAATGAGAAGCGAGACGTCCACTGTAGTATTTCCAATGACTACGATGGCAGGATGTTCCAGTTTATTTCTTGGAACAATTCGCAGTGGCATTCTCCATGTCTCCAGGCATTTTCCTAGCGCCTATTGACTGGGATTTGCGGTCCGCATCGAATTTAAGGCCACGAGAAAAACCGAAAATGGCCACCTATCGAAGTAGGCAAATATGAATTAGTTTTCTCGGATAATTGGACACTCATTTATTCTTGCGTTCAAATAAGCACGTAAATCAGGGCTTAACTACTGGATATGGGGATATCAGGCTACTTCATTGTCATCTGACACCATGAAGATAAAAGTATAGATTTATCATTTACCCTTAGATGCACTAATTCCTCAACAGTAGTAGAATTGAGTTATGCATGCTTGATATGTTGTTTTTTTCAGTTTCTTGGTACGGAACTTCGAAACGTTCCTTCCTCGAGGCGATCAAGCTTCAACACCCTCGGTGACACGGTGGTAAGTGGTCCTGTTTAGATCTGACATTGTGAAAACAGACGCAAAACAGTAGACCATCGTGATTCGTGCAAGACTTTGTGAATGTTATCACAAACAGACAATAGCTAACAGAGCGTGTGTTTGAGTAATGAGTTGAAAACAGCGCACTGTCCACCTGAGAAGACACGATTGTGTGATATGCGAATCCCCAATCACTCATGCGCCCCAGGACATGGTGTGAGTGATTTTGGCCGTTAGCACACATGCTATGAGTACAAACAGTAATGGTGAAGACAGCTTAAATAGCAACTCTACATAAAGCTGTTTGTTTGGTTTGCCCGGTAACCACTATTTTAAGATTGTGTGTGAAGGGGATTAAACGGCTGATTCGGGGTCGGGTGTGTTGCAAGATCGTCGGTCCCGTAAAGGCAGCCATCTTCCTGATTACGGACACGCTTGCCGCTTCCCCATCAAATTGTAATATGCGATCTCTCTCTCTCCCTCTCTCTACACCATAACCGATCATTGTAGCTAGCTTTCATCTGTACCTAAATGCAGGCTGTCACATAACGCGAACACCTCCGTGTTTCGGCCGGCAGCTGAAGCTCATGCTCATTCAATTCATGCGCAGCACATTGATTCCAGTGGAACATGATTCAATATGGTTTGTTTAAACTATACCACTAGAACATGTATGGTGGACATTTTGATCATTTTGATCATCGTCATATTCAACGATGGTCTGCAAATCAGCAGCTTCTACCAACACAGGACTCGGGCAATTTGACTCCCGCAATATGTATTGGCTCCCGAGATAAATATATATATATATGTCTATATACATATACATATGCATATATATACAATAACACTGCCCACAAGGTGTCTTTTTAATCTAGCCTGCCTTTGCTTGCATGATTATAGAAAAATGATTGCACTTATGGTTATTGGAAGAATCTCCTATCAGGCTAATGCCATTCGATTTTAGTCAACCTTGAGCACAAGCCCGATGTGGCATAATGGATCAATAGTTGTAATAAGGAGCGGAACCTCAGGCCGCGTGAAAAAGGGTTGTTTTCCCCAACCTGCACCACTCGCCCGCAAATAAAATAAAATTCGCCGGACAGGTGCCCAGTCTTGGTTCGCAAATCACCAACCTTATATTCTCTTCAGCTCTTGATAACAAATGATCCAACTAATTCTGCATTTCAGATGAATTTACTCGGCAGTAGTAAAGTTCAACGATGAATCCAGCCACTGAACTCAACCGGGCTCGATTTTCAAGAATGTGGAAGAAGCAATGAGCTGGAATTTCCAAAAAAAAATCTCACACGCATCCACCCATACGCACACAAAGCTTTACCTCCATCTGTTTGTTCGCTTGGATTACTTCCAATCCACGCACTTGTTCGCTGTCTTCTAAATACAAAACAACACCGAGTAAGAAGTCAGACAAGTTCGGTCCGAGAGCATTTGCGGTTAGCAGCAACGCTATTGATGTACAAGAAGGGACGAGAACCAAGATAAGTGGCATTTATCTCATAAGTCCACCTGTTTGAATAACACTTTTGAAGCGGATAGTTGTTGGTTTTCACGAAGGATCTTATCCGACTGACGTGATGCCATTACCATGAATATGTAACATTTTTCATTATCTCTGACTAATCACTGTAACATTCTCTCACAATATATATATATATGCATATGTATGTGCATACGTGTTCACACTATACACGATCGGGTTTGGAGAATTGAATTTGCCTTTGTTCGTCACAGGAGGTCACTTGCTATCCGCCCTCATTTCCGCTGATCTGCATGAAACTTTGGCCACAAGACGACTAGCTAGATTTTTAATTATGCACCAGGTCAGTTGTGCCGGAAGAGTTCGGTGCAAAAGGAAACATAAGAAAGGTGCAAGAATTCGCAACAAGAAACTTAACTGACCTATTCTTTTGCTGCATCTAGTCGAGAAGAAGAATACGGTCTAAACATGGCTAGCATGCAACTGTTTCCGTTTATCGGACACCCTATACACCCCAGCTTGCTCAGTTGAAAGTACTGTGATACTGGTTCTTACTTGCAACCGCGGAAAATGGCGAGAGTGAAAGAAACGGCTGAATCGGACAAGGAGACTGTTAAGAAAACGCTATCTAAGGAAAGTGAAATAACTAAACTCTGTAATGTTAAATGGTCTTGTGAAACCCATAGTGATGACTTATCTTAGGTGCGCATTGATGCCCTAAATAAAGCACAACGAATTTCGCTGCCTCATGCGCACACTCGATCACCGACTCACTGACTGACTCACACAAACGCAAGAAACCAACAAACACTGGTTGGGAAATTTCAACACAGAAGCATCATCCTACTCATAGAGCAATCCAATACGATCAGTCCTAAATTACGTATGAAGGCCACGTCTGCTTTCAACCAATCACTTATGTATTCACTAATGGAAGCATTTATATATATATTTATTTATTTATTTATTTGTTTATTTATTCATTCATTCATACAGTCTGTCAGTTAGTGGGGGGGGGGGGTGGATGCGTACGTCAGATAGTCAGGCGGCCACAAACCGACGTCAGTCGGTCAATCGGTCAGTCAAGTTCACAATGAGTTAGCCATTCAGTGACCAATGTCATCCAGTTAGTCACAATATTTAATCGGCTACGCTGTTCGTTTTAGAGAAATCGTTTTCATCTCCTCAATGCGACGCCATAAACACATTTTCATCATTTACTTCCCTTTTTAATGAAACGAATGTGTAGATTATTTCTCAGGAAGGAGGCCTCGGCAAACAGAGGGCTGTCAAGTGTTTCGCAAGAGTAACAATATCTAACTTGGAGAACGAATGTTGCTTTGTGGAATGTCTAATTATCCCTTGTCTCGATTGCATTATAGTAGTACTTGGGAATTAATGTCGCTATTTTTGGGGACACTCGATTTGCCTGGAACTCAGCCCATTTTTCTTAACGTGACGCATCAATCCGATGTCCCTGCACGACAGTTTCACACTGTCGTACCAGATGTATTCTAACACGCATGTTTCGCAGTGTCCGTTTTCTTCGCCTACATTTTCACTACCTTGTCACATCCAGAAAACCTTTCCCTTGGACGGAGTTCTTCCTCTGTCAACTAGTTTCCAGTGCTGCATCCGTACTCATTAAATCGGCCGGGGGGCAATGCGTCCACGGGTAAAAGCAAGTGAGTGGGATGTATAAAGACGATATAAACTTCATAGTAAATCATTTTGCATTTATATCGATCTGCAGGATATTCAGAAATGGCAAAGCAAAGAAGTAAAGAAATGCGAAAAACTATTTTAAAACGTTGATGTAAAATCCAAGGCTGAGTGACAAACCAAATGACTACCTCAATGATCGGCTGGGAGAATTATTGGCGAACGGAATGACTACTGACTCAAGGATGAACGAAATGAGTGACGGACAGAGAGTGACCGAAATAAAGACTAAAAGTGCAACCAAAGGAATGGATCGACGACTGACTGACTAAGTGACTGGCTGACTGGTTGACTGAATATAGTGCTTGATTGTCTGACTGCCCTAGCGCCTGACTGTGAGTTTATAAATTTCGTAACCGAATCTCTGAAAGACGTTGACGTCTTTTCTATCACACTCGCGCTGACTGTTATTTTGTGATTGCGTGACTGATATTTCGTGACCGACTGTTTACTCACGCGCGTTTCTGTTTGACTGGCTGACATCCGCGGCTGTTTGAATGTCCGTCTTCGTCGACTAACCAAGTGATATGCTTACTTGGTAAATGACTGTTTCCTATTTTGTGGAATTCGGATGGACGGGTGTCGTGTTTGAGTGAATATTTCATTAATGAACAGCCTGATTGTCAGAATCTGTGACTACGTGACTGACTGATTGATCCATGGTCAGCATGATAGATTTACTGGTTTATTGATTGTGCACAGTTCTCAGTCTGCGATACAAATAGTACAAATATCTTTCGAATGAAATTATCAAAACAGTAATTTTGACAGTGATTCAAAATCCGGTTGCTTCACACTCCAAATTTGCGTGCACATTAACTCGCCCACTGATTTTGGAAATCATTTCATTTTAAATTTCACGATTTGGCCGAAATGCATTTTCAACACTCAATGAGACGTTACTCGTTCGAAATAAAAGTATCCATGGTTGACGGCATTTGGATCACACTTCGTTAAGTCAATCGTGGACAGAATGAGAAAGTTCATTTAAAGGTCTCTAGATACGCTGATGTAAACCAAGCCAAGCATATGTGTCCAAAGTATAATGGTTTTTCCAAATACACTAAAGCAAACCAAGGCAATTCCAAGTGCAGTTCAAGTCACAATTGATGAAACGAAATTCTGATCGCGGCTTTAATCTACTCGCAAACTGCTTTTTTTCCCCTACATGTTGGCATCAACGGCTGTGCACAGGTGCTCACAATCCCCTAAATTGACCCCTTTTCGAATGAGTTTCTTTCTGGTCGAACCAGGATGCGCCGAATGAGCGGACTTTTTGGTTAACCAGATAGAGTCACATGAATTTTGAGAAAAATTGATAATGTATCTCGATAACGAGACCCTGATAACAAAAGGTTTTGTTTCTCTTCATAAATCATTTCATTATGTCCAAAGAAAAACACTGCTAATTGCACATCCCAATTTTAATAAAGACAAATATGGTTGTTTCAAATTAAGAAAAACACCCTTCTTGATTTGGTGCAAGAAAACCCAAGTTTAATTACTCTCCTTGGTTAACCTATTAATACACAGTTGCAGCAACTACGGAGAGTTTTTATCATGCCGAGTTCAGAACGTTGTAATAGGAAGTCAACTGTCGGTGGCTTCATGTTCTAGGGATTGCCAGTAGATCGTATCGTGTTGAACAACAAGGGATGATCTGTTCCTCCTTCGTGTTCCCGTAATTACTCGATAAATAAAAGTCTCGGATTCAGTATGGGCTTGTGGCCTCATGGTTCAAGAATGACGTAACTGCAGCCACTGTGTAAATTCCATTCTATAGTAACCTCCCAACCTCATTCGCCAACCCACTAAGTTGCATTCATGAAAAATTCACTTTCTTTACTCCTTCTCCACTTCTACCACTGGCCAGGAGGCGAACAGCTTTGACCACAAATGTGTTGTTCAAATGCGCATCAATTGATCTTTTTTTTTGCGAGCAGTCTTTGTCGACAACTGCAACTCTTTCTGCTACAATGCTTTGAAGGCTAATCTAATTTAGACTACCTTTAAGCCATTTTCTTATTCTACCTAATCTGATTTCTTGTCGAACTCTCTTCGTTCCTCGAAGTCACTTTTGTTACTGTACTTTTTGTTGACTGCCATTTGTCTCAGCACCTGTCAGTCGTGTTGTGATCAACGCTAGTTTTCTGTTTCGATTCAAACAACCTTTGGAGCGCCAGTAAGTCCCCGTTCCGGAAAATCGAGTTTCTTCCATCCCGACTTCCT
The DNA here is from genome assembly GCA_008360955.1 of Fasciolopsis buskii. Classification (NCBI taxonomy): domain Eukaryota; kingdom Metazoa; phylum Platyhelminthes; class Trematoda; order Plagiorchiida; family Fasciolidae; genus Fasciolopsis; species Fasciolopsis buskii. Next base: position 194,122 of record LUCM01004097.1, read on the forward strand.
TTACTCCCCGGGGCAGCACGAAGCTGTCAGCATTTCGAACGACCTACATGTACAGTTGACAAACTGGGTGTTTATCACGGGTATTCACTTTAATTTAAAGATTTCTGATGGTACTTGATTTCGTGAAATAAAAAGTTCGATGATTATTAAATGGGTAAATCGGTGATCTGTATTGAAACTGACGGCTGTGCTGAAATCGTTTGGAGCCAAACTCGAATGTGTAACAGGGGATCGATCACAAGGGAAAAGAGTGGAACCTAAAGCTTTGTGCAATGATAGAGCGGAAAGCAAGTCACAAGTGTGCGAATGAGATGTAGATCGCAGCGTTGTTTCACTCCTCGAATGCTCCCCTGCTACTGATTAAACATTCTTTTGATAAGAAATCTCTATGGTGCCCAAATAATTGTGAACGGATTTAATTGTCATCAATTGTGTCTTAATCTTCATTTTTATCACAAATGTATCAACAGCTAACATGAATTTCAGCTTGTCAGGGACATCTTAGGAAGCGTAATCGTGAATCAACATGCTGTTCCTCTCCTCTTACTAATTCATTTTCAAGAATCCTTAAATCTTGGACCGTTTTCACTTTACTTCAGTACAATATGAGAAAGAATCGTGGAACCCAACCGAGTATGACATGCTATTATGTGTTTTCTAAAGAAACCTAATACGAACGGTGCATAGTTCGAATTGAATCCAGAAACGTTTATCTGTCTGAAAGAGTATGACACTTTACCTCAATCATTCTGGTGTTCCGTAAAACGAGAATCTGGATTCCTAACACCTCAAAAATTTTAAAAGATGAACTGAAACCAAATATTGCCTCAAGGGCACAGCAATTACAAATTTTTCCTGAACTTTTCGTTGCAGCTAACGCAATTGTCCCATTAGTTGTTAGTTGATGCTGCTCCGTCTTTTGAGTTAGGGCTGGCCGAAGTGAAAATAAGGTGCATTCAAAGTGAATCGATCACGGGAGGACTTCGTTTTTCAACAATTGTTCGTTCGACAAACAATTTCTGTGTTCGGTCGGCTTTCTTTACTTTTTCAAATCGATGGAACTGGCACATTTCATGTTGGCCTACTTCAACCGTATGCGTCAGTGAAATAGGTGTTTACTACGCTGGTTCAGTGGGCAGTTCCCGGGTGAAGATCATAAGCTCAAACTTACCGAAATTTTTGTCCATTGACGAAAATTTCCTTCCGCCGAGAGTTTCGTTTTGAGACACCTCTAACATCTAGCTACAACTAATAAATATTCCAGTTTTGTGCACTTTTATCTGCCGAGTGGAGCAGAATTTCACTGACCGGGCGAATCTTAGTGAAGGTAGATATCTGAGGGGTCCTAGAGTATGGGGCACTTTTAGGGATTGCCATTTTTACTGCAGCCGTTCTAATCGGGACTGACAATGTGGTTGTTGTAGTTGATGCGTTCACCATCTACTATTTCGGGGACAATGTGGACCAAAATGACGGGGATCAGACAAATGATTTCTGCAAAAGGAGGACACTCGGGTTGCATTTTCGCATTTTTGTGCGAATGATTGCACAAAGTGTCCTCAGAAATTCGTGAATTTGCCCCTAGCTTACTGAGGGGACCAGTCCCAAATGTTCATTACGGATCCTACGTTGATGCATCATTGGTACACGCTCAATAGTGTTTCAAATGATATTTTGGCGCAAAAACACTACTGTGTGCACAAGTGCTGGGATAGCCGATCAGGAAAGCGCCGATTAAGTACACCCGAGAGACAGTAATGCTGAGGAAACTGGTGCTGTTTCTGGGGAAATTTTATTCAAAAGCACAGATGATCCTAGATACAAAACTAGTGATTGCTCAACTCACACAATCTTCATATTGCTTTTGACCGGATATTTGCTTTCATTTCGTTAGCCTGGCAAAATGACAAGCGTTATCTTTGTAATCTTACGACGAAGCTATTTCTGCAAACACAGTATTTGTATTCGAGGTTTTTCCAACTTACAACCTTATTTGACATGACACAGGACTGAAGAAGTAATCTTGAACTCAACAAAAGAAACACTCGGATTGATATAAAAATTACGAACGGATAGTCCGGAAAGGAACAATGAAACTTACGTCAAATATTGCGCATACAACTTAGACTGGTTTTCAGTTTGATGACTTGCTTATCTCATCCGGAATCAACGTTCAAGACTTGCGCGGTTTTCAATAACTCCAGTTCGGATACTGTATGTCTCTCGGATACCAATCCTGCAGCTAGTGCCGTTCAAATGTGATTCGCCTAATGGGGTAGACCGTCTGACTTGACATGGTTCTCGTTGATCAAACCATCACAGGTTTTTCCATTGCTCGTAATGTCCACTTGAAGAACCCTTAAACGAATGGACCTTAGAAATGGAATGTGAGAAAAACTTTATTCTCCCGAATGGAAGAAATATTTAGTGAATTACCCGCTCCAACACAGATTCTTTATTTCTCGTAAAGAATACTTTCATTGTTCGAACAGAACCAAGACAAGATTTTAGCAAAAATGTTCACCGTTAAAATGTCAGGAGGAGGTTGACAGGGGCATTTATTTGTAAGGTGTCGTAATATTCGATGATCCATTAGGTAAGAAATTAGATAATTTTACATCAGCTTGGAACTTGAGAAATGAGTTGAATGAACTACCTAGAACTGCGGCGAACTTACATCTTATTTCGACTAGAAATTCTATTGCGAGCTCTCCGCCTGTAAAATCGGCACAAACTACATCATCCGTAAAATGTTTTGTCTACGTTCAGAGTTTGGTACAAGCTGAGTGCAGAATTCGGCCGGGACTGGTGACAGCCATTTAGTACCCAATTTTTATCCACTGCATCCCATTGTATGCTTTATATTTCTCTCAAATCTCCGTGCAAATGAGACAAGAAAGTGCATTTTTGCATTCATTTGATCGTGTGTCATAGAACGGGAGGGTGAACCCATGCATGCCACTCTGAATCTAGCCATATTTGTGTCTTTTCTCGTAGATCTGCACTCCGATTTTTCTACACATCTCATGTGTCACAGTAATATGGCAAGAAAGGACTGATGTGAAACGAGAATCTTGTCGCTCACTGATGCATTGCCAGGTGTGCGACAGTACTGTTTAACTATTCAAGCGTGATCGCCGATATGTGCACCGAAACATGAACAAATGCCATTCATTTATGCTTGATGACGACCGGACTTGGCTGTCCGTCATCTAGCCTCAAACAGCACTATGTTCCTGTTCGTGCTTCCCAATCCGTTGACCACGTCCCCCTCCTTCGTTTTGCATCCTTAGGTTTCACTGGAGCACATCACGTCGATAAAGTGACTATGTTTGTCTAATCCGTTTTCCGTGGTGATTCGTCAAGTGGAAAAAGTAATTCATTCAGCCGAACCGTTGATTTGATGCCTTTTTTATGCTACCTATGCTCCAAAGAAAACGCCGAAGGGAAAGTAACTGGACATGTTAGCATTCCTAAGATTAGGAGAATGTTTTGCAATACAAAATTCACTCATATATCTGCACATGGTCACTAGTATATCATCTTGAATGCGATGGTCAAGTATATAGGATTAATAAAGCCGGATGTGCAAGCTGTTGTGTACAGCAAACTGTCCACATCATGGCGTTTCAGCTTCATGATCAAGGGTTCATTTCATTGTACCAACCATCAACTTTTCCACTTCGCGGACATTAACTGGAAATATGAAAATCCCGCCTGGTCAACGGATGTTCAATTGTCTGTGTGTATGCATGTGTATGTAGTTTGAACTGTGGGCCGGGAGACGGATTAGTTGTCCTTCACGTCATGTGCCGCCGTGGTGGTGAGGTCAACTAGTATGGCGACCTTTGGAATGCTTGTTTCTCGAAGATGTTGCAGTCCTTGCGTCATTTGCCTCGCCAGGTCATTCATAAAAACACGAAAGGCAGAATGCAGCGAGAGATTTGGTGAAGGTTTTAAGCGAACAGACTAAAAGTATTGCTGTCTAAAGCAGCAAATCGCAAGATGTCTAATTTGTAGTGAGTGTTTTTCGCGTATATATATATATATTATATATATATATATTGTATATATATATATACATGTGTATATGTATAGATACATCACCTTGAAAACAAGCGTGGTGCCAAAGCAACAAAAAGGCACACCCTTTCGTGATTATTTGGTTGTTTTCGGAGTAATTTTAATTAGGATGAGTTCTACAGAAATACCTTCCAACATTTCCGCCAAGGACGTCGATTCTGAGCCATATCTCTTATTATCCGCACTAAACGACAATCCCACCACGAAAGCATGAAGTACAGGCAGGTCATACAGCAGTCGCGCCACTGACTTCGGTTCCCAGCCATACCTCTCAGCATCTCCAACTAACAAAAATCCTCATCTCTTGGGACCCTATTAGGATTGCAGGAAACAGCTACCAAGGTCAGTGCCGAAGGTAACTTCTTTAGATGCATGCTCCGAGTCACAATCTGACCGCCACTCTTCCTCTACCAGCCTTGGCCAGCACGTGCAAAAAGCGCGAAAAGCAGACGATGGGCAGGCATAGGTTATAAGTGTCCAATCCACTGAAGGCGATGTAGAGCAAGACCTCAGCCAAGGAAAAAATGTCTACACCCATTATGCAACGGCGCACCTCATCATTGCTCATCCGATGTTCACACCAGACTCGGGCAATGGTTCGTATACATCGGTGGTCGTAAATAGAAAGGCGCCGTCATCGTAGATAGTCCAGGTCTCCGCACCGTAAAGCAGAACATGAAGAACAGTGGCATTGTGCGCCCTTCCCTTGAGGAAAAGTCGGATGCCATATCAGGGCCACGAGGGCTGCATTTTCGCGAAAGGTGCTCTGAAATTCGCAATTCGTGATGAGGACTTCTTTCCAACACCTCCGCCAGGTGTGATCAGGCTCGTGAGGTACTTGAGACCATTGACTACCTCTAACCGAGCACCTCAAAGCGTGAGTTCAGGCATAGACTCTTGCCAGCCTTGAAGAAGTGCCTTGCATTTTGGAGGCGCGAAGCATGCGTTGTGTCTAGAGACCTTAATTGCCAAGTAGTCCAAAGCGTGTTGAATCGCCTGTGTATCGTCGATCGGCAAAGCGAAATCATCGGCGTACTTGAAGTCAAAGCTGTTTCTTGTAGGGGGACGTCAAGTCTACCGTCTAAAAGAACATATAAATCGTTTTGTAGAATATTCTCTATGACAAAGTTGAAAATAAATGGGGATATAGAGCAAATCTGCCGTAATTCACTGTTGACAGCGAAAGGTAACCCAAAACTCGCTTTAAGCCCTAAGCCCACCTGAATAATGACTGGCTGCGCTGCAATTCTGTCATCGTTATTTCGTTATTTTGTTGCGGGGTTTTGGGCTCAGTTATGACATCCGTTTGCTGTTGAAACAGGTCGAAATTATTGCTATATGAAGAACTTATTGTTCCTCAACTTGGACTACGATTATGCACTGTTGTACTTCAGAGATCTAATCCATCTAGAAAAGTCACCGTCGCTACCTGGTAGGTAGCTGTTTAATGCACCCCTCCGGCCAAGGTGTCCATTCCAATAATGCTGAGTACCAAGGTCCGCTCTCTGTTTACGAAATCGTTGGAGCGGTCCCTTATACTCAAATCATCGATCCATTTTCACACTTGTGTTATCTGCATACACAAATCGTGGCTGAATCCGAATATTGCTGATTCGCTGGTGTCCATAGACAGCTTCAAACTCCATCGGTAGGACAGAATTTCGGACAAGAAAGTGACTGGAGCCTGTGTGCCAACATACGTAAACTTCTTCTGGTCTGGCAAGTCAGAATTTAGTTATACGTACTCGCTGAATGGAAATGAATGTCTGGTAACACAGTGCCCCTCAGAAACACTATTCGTCTCAAATGGCCCTATCTCCACCCAGAAACTGAAATCTCTAAGACGATACAAGAAGCGCTTCTACAAATCTCGTATTAATTCAAGCCTGTGATGTATTTCCAACCTAATAGAGACATATATCAGACGTGTTGACGCCGAATTCGCCAGCCGACCCTGGAGTGGCAACAACAATCGATTCATGTGTAAAGGCATTCGAGTGTTGTGTGGGAAGAAAAAGAAACGTGCGAAATGTTCTGCGGATGCCGAAAACACCAATCACGCATTCGTCTATCCTGCCACCTATACCTCGGTCATATTTGGATGGGTGATGTTGTGACGGGCACAAGTTTTTCCACAGACGAAATTTTGAGCTTCTCCACAACAATATGATTACTACCAGGCGTTGATCCTGGCATTTCGCCCCCAACCCCTCTAAGTCTATGGCTCTGACATATCAATTCACTGCTCTGATTAACACGTCATTAAATATATCTTCTATCCCTGACTGTTGGAGATTTGCCACTATCATTCCGATCACAAAATCTAGCAATTCTGCTGTCCTAGCTGAATGAATTTGCCCCATCATCTTAACATATTAGACTGACAGAGCGTGGCATGCTTAAGCGGATGCGTTCTTCCAAGTATGTTCCTGACGACCCTTTTCAGTTTGCTTATAAATCTAGCAGGTTTACTTTGAACAACGTCGCATCCTTTATTCATCACATCGATGATGGTAGTATGTTGCGTCAGCTTGGACTATTCGTCTATATTCTCCACTTCACAAAGTTGAGGTATTTGGTTTGTCCCACGCTCTTATCAGCATGGCTGTCTGATTATATTTCCAGCCGAACCCAGCGCACACGACTGGGGATAAAACGATTAGATTGTTGGTTAACGTCTCAGATTTGCTTCAGGATGTTGTTTTTTCACCGTTCTTTTCTGCTAACATCAGCGACTTATTAAATAGCTCACCCTGTCACCTGTTTAATTTTGCTGATGGTGATGCCCTCTCTAAACGCACTTCGAACAAGGATGATTTTCAAAGTTTTTATAACAACCTATCTTCTGTTTACGATTTCTCAAAATTTCTAAATATTTCGAATGTCTGTTCACTCTCTCTCTCTTGGTCAGCCTGCAAAGCCGACACGTCTTTCAGCAACTCAGAATCACTTACCAGGGTTGATTCTGTGAAATATCTTGGAGTTACTATCGACAAAAACCTGAAGTGGACTACTCACATTTCCACCTGTGAAAAGAATCTCCGACGGTTTTCATTCCAAATCAGCAAGCTTCGACACTACAAGGTGGAACAAAGCACCATCTCCCGATTTGTATACCAGTGTTTCCCCAATTCTTCTTTACTATTCTCCTGTAATTTTTCCAGGTTTACTTAGAAAAGACCTTAAATTTCTTCACCGGAGACTATCAATTATTAGCCGTGTGTCCTTCGTACGACTTACTGAATTGTCCCTAAGTCTACGCAATTAACACTTTTCATCACGGGAGAAATTTGCTTACAAAATTCTTTCAGATCCCACGCATCCACTGCACAGCCATCTTTCAAAGTGCCGCTCTCATATTTCTACGCGATCCGCTTTTCGTTCCGTACCTTCTAGAATCAATATCTACAGGAAATCCACTGTCCCATATTTAGCACGACTTTTGAAAAACTGTGATCGCATTTCGGCCGAATTCTTAAGTATCCTGTCATAATGTGTTGTGGGTATTACTTGATGTGTTATTTTATTTGTAGTTTTTGCTGGGCGTTGAGTGTATTTTTATTTTATTTTATTTATTTTTTCCACTATTTCAATTTTACCCTCTGATATTTTGACTAAGATGCGACATCATCGATTGTACGCAAAAGCCTATACAATACAATACAGTAAAATATAATACGAGCGCTCGAAAACGGATCACCGGACATGGGAACAGTGAAGCGATAGAATGAAATGTTATCTATGTTACCAGAATCAATCTAAAAGTGGTATCATGTATGCATGTTTCGGAGGTACAGTAAACATCCGCTTCAAACGTTTCAAGAATGCTAACAGTGGCGACTGGTTCCTCTCTTAGGGTTAATGAACGGACAATAGACACATCTAATTTGAATGAATACTTGGGCTTAAACAGCGCGTCCAAACTATTTATTCCTCTTTTCTTGATGCTGCTGCCGGATGATTCCGTCCAGCCGCGATTGTTTGTGAGAGTATGGGTGGTCACAAAATTGCCGAAAAGGAAATCGCGAAGGTTTTCCGCAGAAATTATGCTGAAGGATTTTGTCTTACCGGTACTTTGTGGCTGCCCATATCGCAAAAGACATTTTTTGTCATGAACCTTGACCAGATCCTTTGATCAGTATGGCAGTATGGCCTAAATACATCCCAGGAACTCGAGTTAATAACATTCTTACCACTACATACGCTGAAAGAAACAATGGATAACACGGTCTGATTATTCTGTGGTATTCAGTAAGGTTTTCTGAACGAATACTACTACGGAGTCGAGACATAAAGCAGGAAAGTGATTAAGGTTAGCAATCAAAGCCTTTTTTCTAACAAGCACCGGTACTCAAGGCAGCAGGAAGTAGCCAAATGGAAGCCCATTTACGAATATAATTTATTATTCCACTCAGTTTTTCGACTAAGCTGTTAACCGGTATCTCGGTTAAGGTGAAACAGCTTGCGGGGATTTCCCCTGGCTCGTTATGACCACCGGGTCTCGCGATCCCTGTACAAGGTTGCACTGAGTTCACGTCTCGTTACCAGCCGTGCTTCACAATGCGCAATACCAGCCGGTACTAATTGGCATGCATCAAGGCGCAGAACCTCAGCGGAAATCCAGGGCCTCTCAACGTGACGGATTAGGCCGGATCTGACTGAACCAGCGGAATGCAATGCATTCTTGCTAAGCGACCGGTTCTCACTGATGTTTTGAGGTGGGGAAAATCCTAGCTTTTCAGCTAGTGCGCATCAAGATACTGCTGGACGATTCAGATCACATAACTGTTGCAAACTAACCGACGTTGCACCATGCGTTTTGAGCACCCATCAAAACACATGGATGGCATAGTGCAAACTAACGCGTGGTCGGATTTGAGGGGAGTGTTTCAGTGCGACCGGCAGTTTTGTAGAGAGCCCTGTCATTTGTAGCTAATAGCGTTGTAGTCGATTCGGGTCCACCGTAGACTCTAAATCGGCGGCGCCAGGTGGCGTACCGGTGAGTGGAGCGTGTGAAGAGAGGAAAATTGACGGTTTAAGCAGAAATCTAATAACCATTCACGGTTATCAGAACAACGGGAATCGAGACCAAAGGAGCCTGATAGATGCGCCTCATTCGAGGAATGCCCACCCATTCTAGCATTCATGACCCTTGTCAAAATCTTGATGTCATCCATCCTTGGGGTGCGGAAGAGGTTGTGAAGCTTTTGACAGAGAGTGCTCCTGACTGCACTATGGGCTGCAATCTATTGGGGAGAACAAAAGAGGCGACAAGTTGCATATATCAGAGGGATGATTATTTACTCTCCACGAACCTCTAAGTGTGATTCTGCCTAGCCGTTTTTCAACTGGAATCTAGTCACCTAGGGCAGTCTCAACTCTCTCACTGAGAGCCACACTCAAGCCAGAAACAAAAGAAGCCGTAGCTTCAGGGTCCTCAGAAAGAAGCGGAAGAAACTTCATGAAAGGACTAGATTGAGATTTCAGTCGGATAACACTGCGGGTGTGTTGAATGCGAGTCTCTTAGACACAATGCACATCGACGGCTAGGATCTTTAGTGATTGGGCAAAACACCTGTTGAAGGTGCATCGAGAAAGATGTGAATTCACTAGGGGGGAGCGTGTTTGATGAGACTTGAATGGAATCCGAGGGACAATGCGATTGAACAGGAAGAGCTTTTATTCCAGTGACACTATCGCTAGCATGACCGACTAAAGTTCCAGTACAATAAAAATGTCCAGTTGGTAGAAACGCGGTTTTTAAACGTCATATTTTTCCGTGTTTAGAATTCGCTCGTCGAACAAATTCTGTTTCGGTGAGAAATTCGTCAAAAGCCACCATATAATTGTCAGACAGTAATGAACTTTGTTCCCGATTTAAGACGATGTCTTTCCGACAATAAATTTTTTTAAGATAAAACATTCGTTATGTGGTTTTAGTTATAAGGTTTTTGTGGAATATGTTGTTGCAATTTCGTTTCTGAGGATCGTGGTATCTGGCAGATTTGAGTTGTTACAGGTTAGCCTCACCGAAGAATGCAATTCCATTTTGGCTTGTTAAGAATTGAGCATTTTTAAAGGGAGATAACCTATAGAATTTTTTGTTTATGCAGTTTCCATTTAGATTTTTGATATTTCGTTTTGAACCTAAAATGTGGAGCAAGTAAACCATTCCGGTTGGCAGTGTTCACTCACAGTGTCTCTGATTTGCAGTCACTTCGTCTTTCAGGACGCGAATGGAATTCACTGCCAAACCAAACGTCATCAGAAGATGGCACTGGTCTCTCGTCCAGCGAAATGCACCGGAAAATAATGACTATGCCAGACATTTAGTAGAATGGTTTGGTAAATGATCTCATGACCCAGAAATTCCAGCCTTGATAACGTTCATTTTAATGAACAGGGAAAATTAAGTTTGGCATCAGGAACCTTAACCCGTCATTTTTGACGTGCACTGGCACACGTACGACGCACTGAAGCCTGAAGTTTCATTAAACTCATGCCCTTGATTTTAACGGTCACTGTAAGGCAGGACTTCTAGGCTAGTCGACCTTATTTTGTCCCTTTGGAAAGCATTTCTAGGTGTTTGCCTGTGTGATTCTCTGAAAACATTGCCTCAAGTGGTTGGCTAGATTAATCAAAAAGTTTAATACTTACGGAGATCCTGGCCAGCTCTTTCGACGCGGAATACGAGGTGATACTTAGCAGAAATATCAAAATTTTTGATGTTTTGCCTCACTCGCCAAAACGAGTCAAAACAACAACAACACATGTTGCCGCCATCAGGTTCCACTAACGAAAACTCAATTTACAAAAGCCATTTATTGAAGCGTTTACTTTCACCCCATACAAAATTCAACCGGATGCTGGAAAAAATGGGTGATATCTGGGGAAGTGTTGCCGAAATCGCACATTAATTCATCATGCAAAAACTTGTAACTTCCGATGCGAATCGCTGAAATCATCTTGGGCAACTTAGTAGGATTTCCCAATTCGCAGAACTCCCATATATGTGATACTAGTATTCACTTGTGAATTACCAAATAAACAGACTTGTTCGGCACATCTGCACAAGTGATAAACTGATGTGCACTGGTATGCGAGACAGAAACGCGCACTGGAAACAACTGGGTTGCAAAACAGGTTTCGTACCTGAGCTTTTAACCTGGATATCTATGCGGCTTTTGTTTCGCTGCAAGCATATCGTTCGAGTCATTCCCGTGGTATACTTTAGGAAGCGTTAAATGACTTTTTTCTAGGATCAGTAGTCCACAAGCAGTGGTATTATTTTGCCAGTCACATGATATTTTGGAAGCTAACTCACTTTACCCTATCCATTGTGAAATGCTTTGGTGTATGTGTTCTGTCCAATAAAACGATGGTTTCTACATTACACTCATTACCGTTCCACCTAGGTAATAGATTTCCCACGGTAACTTATAGATCACCGAGATTGTCATTTTGTTAATGCGGTATCCATACTATGAATACTTATAAACCGACACGAATAAGCGAGTGTACGCACACACGTGCACAAACACACACACAATACACAAACACACGCAGTTAGCCGACTCAGGAATCCCCAACGCACCCAGTGCTTGCGACCGGGCTGCAGAAAAATTGTCCCTAAGTGTGACTAAATGACAGTGACCATTTTTTAACGTTTCATTTTTGATTTCAGCATTCGTACTGTCCGATGCAACTCTGTCAATGCAGATCTCGCGGTCTGCCTCATTATCCTGTTTTTCCCTCTCAGAATAGTTCATGATAATTAACGAAATGTATCGCAATTGCACAAAAAACTCGACAGTCATTTGGTCTGCGGGATGATTATTGGAATACAGTACATAGTGCTTTGGTCTCAAAACGATTCATTGTCTGGGTTGCAATTTCTGAACGTTAATTTTGCGGTTACCGGATGTAACTATCGTTGGGGCTATTTTACAGTTAAATAGCCCTGCAAAAGGTTATATAGTTGAGTTCAGCTTTTGGAATATCATACAGTAAGCTATTGTGCTACGATGCTTCTCATTACCTAATCACGATGGCTATTCAAAAGCAAAATAGAGAACTAGAAATAGTGAAATGTTGACAGTAAATTTATAATTTAGAGAAAAACGCAGAAGTGGAAAGAATTCAAATGCAAGATGGCCACTGAATCCAGCATCAAGTTATACCATCCGTTGTCTACCGATCGGCTAATCTGATCGCAACTGCACGAACTGGCACGCAGGTTATGGTTGTCTTACTTTTACAATCAATATCCTCAAGTAATAAAGCCATACTTGGGTTTTATGCTATTTACATAAATCTTTACATGTGACACATGGATACACACGGATACCGAACGGTCCGAATTTCATGCACTTGCTTATTGATTCTTATGTCTTCTTGGAGGACCAGTGTTCACAAATTTATTTCACAATCAATAGAGGCTATAAGTTGCATTTTAGAAAATTAAACATTCGAACAATTAGAAGTTGTTCCGGTGAGGTTTGTCTTTTAAACAGTCTTTGTCAACATATCCCTATTTCCAGTCCAGTCTGAGCACAAATTGGCCTTTTCAAATTGTGCAAGCAAAAAATGCGAACCACCACTAACAATATCTACACATCAATAAAGCTAAAGCAAAATAGGTCGCACAAACAAAGGACAAAGTCAATCGTGTTCTTAATATTAGCTTCAAGTATTGATATATATATATATATATATTATTTTATATCTGTATAGTACATCAGAAAAAATAGAATCATCCTAAAATGCAGAATCAAAGAAAGACTTTAAAAAAATGACTCCGGCCGATCAACGAATTGGGTTTTACAAAACGTGAACGAGATTCGACCGTCGGACTATATGATTTTTCAGAGGGATATAAGGGTAACCTACAGAATAACAGATGAACTGAACTAGGATTCCGGACACGTTTAAGTAGCTTCCATTAGTAGGAGACTTGGTGTTATTTTCCTAACGACACTTCATGCAGTGTCATCATCCAACTTGCCGCTGAAACTCAAGGAGGCATTGTACAACTGTTTTGTCTTTGTTAAAAGCAACCAGTAACACAAATCCGCCAAGCCGTAATTGAGACGCGAACACAGAACGAACTGCCGTGAGTGGATCGCCCTAGCCACTGAGGTAGTAAAGCTTATCCTCTAGGGTTCATCGAAAACCGATATTTTCGGTGACTGGAATTTGCAAGCAACGGGCTTTTAAACGAACCGGATCAACGACTCCCAGAGTGTGATGGAAGCTTCAGCAGGGTGTAAAGACATCACTTACAGACGTATATGTCTGTGCTATTTGATAATTTACAACAGCAGGGTTTTAATGTGAATTTCCATATGATACGCCAAGCAATCCACAGTGGCATTGATAATCATACAGGTTTCCAATGGTCCGCGGGTCACACAATCCGGGAACAGATATAGATGCTAATGCCACGCAGCGTCAATGTTCGATGATACCTTAGGAATCAGCCCAACTAACACAATGACAAACATGGTATTCGACTGAAAATCGTTTGTTGCAATATCGGCTCCCCAGTCTGGCACGATGGATTTGCACTGCCGAGGATTCCAAACAAAGATGAAACCTCAGGACCAAATGATGTAAGGTTTACAATCGAACTTGCCTTGAAAAAGACTACCCACGGTGGGCGAATTAAATTTACCAACAACCCAGTGTTAATAACACTATATAATTCACAATTGGAGATGAAACGACTATACACTGCTACCGTGATTTTCAATGGTAAGTTGGAGGTTGACATTGTATGATGAGGCCTTGAAAACGTAAAGGGTTGCTTGCAGAGTGCATTCCTACTCCTTTTTTCTCAGTCCTATCCTGACCCCTGGGAGTTTGAAAGGAAACCTAATAGAATAGACATGAAGCATTCTGTTTGTACTCAAATCAGCACTTGGAAAATACTCGACCATGGTGCGCAGACCAAATGAGCAAACTGAAAAGCAAACTGTTATGGACTTAGGTTACAAACAACTGGTTGATATCAGACGATATTCCATACCGGTGAGATAAAAACAGTCATTGTGTAATGCGTAATCAGAGCTTGAAAACAGCTGGCAGACGCTATTACGTATGAAACAGTTAGGGTTTTCGGAGACTGCACACTGCTTTGTCTTGGAATCACGGGACTGTCAACGTGCCAGGGAAGAAGGCATCAGTTTCACTCGAAAACTTGGCTGAATAATACACTCCCGCATCTCGGTTTTTCTCCTCCAATCACTTCATGATTTTATCGCAAATAACTTTAAAAATCACTGTTCGACCAACTACAATCATTTATTAGTACACAAAAGGAATTTGACAAGTATCCACTGGATGGCCGCCCTTTCTTCAGACTATTGGTTGGGACAACAGACCGTCTTCCCATCCACAATGTTTCGTTTTTTCATAATCACTGTTTTTTCGTGTGACCATGAAACAGATGGAATTTAGTCGATACATCTTTTGGGTCTTTTTGGTCGAGCTGTTCGGTCGCACAATAAAGTAGCTGATTATGCTACTCCGGTGGTTGTTATGGTATTCGACTAAAGGTGTTAAACAAGCCAAGCTCATTGCAGTTATGCTGATCAGCGTCCATCAACCAATACTTTAAGCACAGGAACCCGTGAACCGAGTACCGGTGTACCTCGGCAATAAAAGATTTGCTTACACCTGTCACTCAAACTCATTGGTAATCATATGGAGAAAACTTTCCGTTCGTCCCAATCCACTGCATTGCTCACAGGGACTGGCCTGCAGAACTTCGTTTTGCTCTCCTGATCGGAAGGAGCAAACATGATGCCCTTACCCCGGGCATATGTCTTCTTTGTACCGTGCAAATTAAACAAAACTTTCTCTGTGCTTTAAAAATCCCCATCGACGGTGCGCGGTTTTCTGGCATAGACAGGACTGAACCTAATCCCGTGAGTTTCAACTTTCATTTGCCAATATGTCTCCTTTGAATTCGCTGTAGCCTACGAGTGTTTGTTCAGTTAATATATTAACCGTTCTTAGCAACTTGGTGGCAAGTGCTTAATGGAATATTTCCTCCACAAGATAGAGTTTACTACCATATTTCATGTAGTCATCGTGACGTTCCTTTATTGTCTTCATTGGGTCGAAAGAAATGCTATGCGTACAGATAGAATACAATGAATTTATTGCCAGATCAGATACAGCTGATGTTTGGTGTATCGCTTTCTGTGGTTTTGA
Organism: Fasciolopsis buskii; assembly: GCA_008360955.1. Taxonomy (NCBI): domain Eukaryota; kingdom Metazoa; phylum Platyhelminthes; class Trematoda; order Plagiorchiida; family Fasciolidae; genus Fasciolopsis; species Fasciolopsis buskii. The sequence goes on from LUCM01004097.1 coordinate 209,422, forward strand.
ACAACAGTTCACTTGTCATTGAATGTTACCTGTATATGTGTATGTGCATGTGCATACAATAACGTAATATACTGTGATCAGTTAACTGGACTCTGTGAGGCAAAACAGCTAGCGTTGAAAAAGCCGCAATTGGTTGCTAGCACTCTGGCAATTTGTAGACAAGTAGGCGAATTTCAGAAGTGTTTCATCTCAGGATGGACCAGTGTTCATGCACGTTGGTCACGCCAATTCTGTAAAACAATTTTGATGGTACAAATGAAATTGTTAAAGCATTAGGTAAAATGAAAGCAATGAGGGCAGTTATTGTCAAAAGATATTTTTTAAACAGGAAATTTAATTTAAATGAATCACTGCATTAATTACTGAGCGTGAATGAGAGCCAATCAGTCGACCGCCTACAAACGAGAGTATGATGGATAGTCAGCGACATGACTGACTACCTGGCCAATAGTCGACTTCATTTCTTTGGTGCAAATTTTAAGACTAATTGACTAGCTTCTGTTTAGGCAGTGGTGTACGTCAGACCGGATTTATCTTCAAATTGCATCACTTTGTTAGTTGCGTACTTGTTTTTCATACATGTACGCCCCTTATCTGATTAGAAAGAGCAGGTGTTTGCTGCAACTGAAACAGTTATGCATTATCGGGAGTACAAACTTTTCGCTAATTGTCCTTTCAAGTTACTATGACTAACAACTAAGCAGCCTAATTCGAACGGGCTATTCGGTCGGCAGAAAAATGGATTATAGTTGAAACAACGAATTGGTTTTGCAGACCCACCGGATGGGATAATCATCGAATTAATCGAAATGGTCAATAACAGCTTTACGGCTATATATGTACATATGCATATATGTAGTCAATAATATCTGAATGCGTGAATGCAATTTGCCCGGGAGCACGACCAGTTTCGTGGTTATTGTCGCTCTTCAGGTATGCGTACCCAGTACTTCCTTGTCCAAGCATCCTTCTACTTGTACATTCCGAATCAGTATGTCTCACCAGAATCGAATTTATGACATCAGGAGTGTGCATGGAAGCTCTTCGTCGAAGAGTCCACAGAAGAACCACAGCTGTGATTCGTTGGTAATTCTGTGTCAGTTGGGCTGAGCCAACCTTAGGAACGAGGGCAGAATGCCCCAGAAACTGACAAACAGTTATCAACAGATCACAGTTGTGGTTATTCTGTGGACTCTTCGATGAAGAGCTTCCATGCACACTCCTGATGTCATAAATTCGATTCTGGTGAAACATATATATATATATTTATTTATTTACTAGCGTAAGCCTAAACTATGCGGAAATTTGAATACACCTACTGCCGGAACTTAACCGGATGTGGATTGATCTGAAAAATGGCCTCCAAAGACGGCCATAAAAAGGCTGGATAACTAACTTAAATGGATTGTTTCATAACTAAATAATGTTCATTTATCTTGGGCAAGTGATCACGACTCCGTGAGCTGAAGCGCAAATATACTGTCCGGCAAACCCTCGTAACTCAGCTGTTCAGTTTTTAGGGATGGGTTTGACTCTAGCTGTGATCAAAGTCACTAAATTTTCCACGTGTGAATTGCGTTCAGTACAAACGTATGTTCACGTATATACGTTTTATGCCACAATTTTAGCTAGAATCCTGAAGTTCCAAATACGTTTCCATGAGATATCGCGTCGTCAGTGAAATATAGCGGGCAGCCGCGAAATGTATCAAAAACTGAAGTTTGTTTTCACCTTCGGATAGTTGTTTTATTCCCTAAGAATTATCGCGTGCGGCGAGGGAACTTAAGTAATCTAAGTAAACCAGTCAATGGTTAATGACAGCAAAGCCCCGGGAATGATGGAATTAAATGAATTCATTCATTTACTTCTGGAGAAACAGGTACTGGGAAAATGGTCCAGCCATTAAATACTCATTAATTGGAAAGGAAAAGCGTACAGTCTTGGATATCAGAAGTCGCATGAATAGTTAGATTCCCCACCCTGACAAATTAAATGTCCAAAAAGACTTTCTTTGTCAAACCCCAACGGAATTTCCCACATGCAATAAGTCTGAAATTGCATTTTCTTTTCATCGATTCTCTAGTGATGTATTCCGCAGGTACTTGCCTTCACGGTCTGGTTCAACTGTCTGTTATCCAGTGAATCTCTAATTCACCTAATCAAAAATACCCCATCATATAGTGAAGTCGAGATGTGGACTTATCATAGCACGCGGAGAAGTGAATTTCTTTTACGAGTAACTACTGAATCATGGATGAATAATCTCATTGCTACACATAACTAGGCATGCGTTGATATCTACGATGACAAAGGATTGTTGCAAAGTTGGAGTATTTTCTTCGAGAAGTCAACATCAAGAAAGTGAACTGAAATGAATGATCTGCACCAATATTCTCTGTATCGATTTATTTAGTGTCCTATAAGCCCAACTTTGGTTGTGGTTGATTGCCTATTTTGCCCGAAACTGGATATCGGATCAATCTCGAGCCCTAATGCTGGTATACTCGATAGCTAAAAAAGCAAAACCCTTGGTTGAAAAGTTTCCTCGGTACTTTCCGAATAAGTGACATCAATCTATGCACTTTGCTCCATACGAAGTCATGTACGAGACTATAACCATTCACATAACATCCGTTGGATTCGTTATATATGTATATATATATAAATATTTGTATAGTTCCTATTTTTATCGGACTAGGAAATTCTATGGTAGGGTTAGTTTGAGGATCTTACTGATACATTTGAAGCACATCTTGAGTATTATGGGCAAATATTCAAAGATGATTAACCATATTCGAAAATCCGGAGGGTTTCTAAGTCCGCTCTAATAGGGTTTCGGAACAGGTTAGCCAACTTGGAATGAATAATTTTTAGGCTTTAAATAGGATCGTTTAGAGCAACAAGAAATATTACTGGGGTACCTTGGTTTCTGTTCGAAAACGGAGAAGATATTAACAAAGAGCTTCCCGAATTAGCCAAATAAACGGAGACTCCGAGACCTAGCACCACTATTGAAACGCATTTGGTTGATCATACACTAATGAGTGACCTAATACTTAAATTCTATTCATAAGAAGCTTCAAAAGTTTCGACCGAGTTTCAGCCGGATTCCTGAGCAACATATCATAATGTGCTGTGATTATTCCTCGATGAGTCATTTCAAATACTTTTTACGAGATGATGGGTGCGAATTTATTTTTTCCTATTTTATTTTTACCGTCCAATTTTTTAATTGAAATGCAACACCATTTATTGTACACAAAAGTCTATGGAATACAATACATACAATGTGCACTTTATTTCTATCATTATCCGACTGATTAATTATAAAATAGACAACAGTTTAAGAAATTAGGAAGTCGACATTAAAACGAGCTGAATAAAACTTCCGCCCTAGTAAAAACAGTCATAATTACCACGTTTAGGCAACTATTAGCCAATTGAGTTGATAATGCTGACATCTATTCGCATGGAGATTCATTCATATGTTTTACAGCATCCAGTAACAGCCAGTCGATGGAACTATGCAGTAAGCTTTAATGAAATTGTATCACTTTCAAACTGCTCTGCATGACACAACAAAAACATGGACATTCAGCATTTGAATTCGGTTGGTAGTGGACTCTGTTTCTCCACAATGTGTCCAACCAAACAACTGTTAACCTGTCTTCTGCTATTTTCCTGGACTGTTCAAGACTCGGTTTAACCAAGTAAAGATTGGCTAAAACAAACAAACTTTTTCAGTTTATTTGTAGAACATCCTTGGGAGGACTATCAAAATTTATACATTGTCATTTTCAATGGCCCCCTAGTCAGGATCCCGGTGATGGCTCAATCGTAGCTCAAATTATCTGCATTCCTCGGAAACCTTTCGCATAGCACGCCATTTTAATTTTCTCTCATGACCCGGAAGCCTATTGCTGACATTCATGCTAAACTTCAAATATACCTGGAAATATGTGCTTCAACAAAGATCAATTGGTTTACCAGTCGTCAAGTTTGCCCCTTGAGTTCTGAATTTATACACAAAACTCAAAATTCACTTCTAAATATGTATCTCACCGACTGACGAGTTGTTTGGGGGACGTCTATTCTGTTTCTTCATATGGTACATTATCCAAAATCATGTGGTTCACAACAGTAGGCAATAAGAAATGCATGCCCTCAAGCGCATGACGCACGTTACCAAATAGTTCGTCGTGATTTTGTAACACATTCAATCCGTTTGGGCTGTGCGCCGCACTGGATGGCGATCGATTCACGATGGACGTCACAGCCATGATCGCTCCAAATTGGGATGGACTGATAACCGGACTGTCTATGGATTCCACCGAATTTTCGCATGCAATAACAGAAATGACCGGATTGAAAGGTTCAAAAAGGGCCTCCACTTCATGCGTTTCCTGGCCGTCGTGAACAAAATCACTGGTCACTGAATGACGGAAGTCGTTATCCTGTATTGCGATAGATGGATGTAAGCTAGTTTCGGAACGCATGGTTGGCGAAAGCCGTGTTGACCAGTGCTCACTGATTCCATCTCCCGAATATGTTGGGTCACAATAACTTGGAATGTCATTAATCTGAAGTTCATGATATTGGTGATGTGCATGAAGCCACTCTAGCAAGGAAAATTTGGTGGACCGATTGACGTCTATCGGTTCTGGAAAGATTTCGGATAGGTTTGTTCGAACGGATACACCCTGAAACGATAGAAAATACTTGAGTATTCGCATTGCATAGTGTAAGTGGTAAAGCGAGATTTATTTTGAGATCCATTAATGATTAATTCCTACGACTTTTGTTCCTAACGGTTACTTATTTGATCACAGAATCATCCTGTCAATTTCTTATTGTTAATCTTTTGAGCAGTATATTCCGCATATGGATGGATGAACAAAATTATGCGGATTCACATCACCGCTTTCGCGGTTATTGCCACTCTTTACGATTGCGCACCTGACATTACTCGGTCCAACCATCCCTATACTAGTGCGCTCCTTTCTTAGTTCCTCACTAGAATCTCATTTGAATCGTTAGGAGCGTGAATGAATGATAAGTTCATTTTAAGAATCACTTGGTGGTCCAACGGATGATTTTCATCGGTCAGGCCAGGCTAATCCTTAGAAAGGGGATACAATGCCTGAAAGTACTGGTTTTTCTTCTCAGTAGTATGTTTGTCATACTGTTAAGCCTAACACAGCCAGAACAATGGAATCAGGTGATTTCCTGTTTCTCATTTTATGCCGAAAGTAACAGGTTTATCAATAGGCGTACCTAGAATCTTCTTACTAGCCCCAAATGCAGTAAAAAGCGGTGAAAGGCTCAGGGATTGAATATTTTCTCAAATCGGAGCACTCAATAATCGTCAAAAATTCACTCACAAATACTTTATCAAGCTTCAGATAACCGATCACATTTGATACAAACAGTCGTGTTGTGTTTAGGTTAGCGGATATCAATCAAAAATTGTCGTTGTATATTATTCTAGGAGAAATATTTGGAAAAAGTTTTTATTCTCTCCGTTGTGACTAATCAGTTTCCCATTTTTTTGGCATAAATTACACTGTCCATCATTTTGATCAGTGAAATAATTTGCTATACGCAGTCTATTTTTAGTGTAACCCCAAAATCCATGGGATCCGTATACATGTTTTTCATCCGTGTTAAAGTTGCAAATAGGGCATTCAAACGTTGTGTTAGCAAGATAAAACTATTTTGAGTCTAACATGTTGGACATTGCACCAAATTGTCCGTTACCCTATGTTTAATCACAACGTGATGAAGACTTAAGACGTGCGAGTTCTTGCCCGTTCATCCTGGGTGTTTACCTCTTTTGGAACACAAATGGCATATGCCGCGGACGGTGCCTAACGTGGATTAAATCATTATACGATAGATATCTGGTTTGATAGATGTACACACAAAAAGGTGATAATTTGTAACTTGAAAAAAAAAATTACTTTGAAGATTACCACAAATACAGTGGTGTCTCACTCTTCAATGGCAGATTTTACCAACTAAGTGAAGCACTGCGGTTGAAAGGAAAAAAAAACATGAACAGTGGCTGTGTGGCCACGTTTTAAACAGAGTGAAGGAATACATAATGTGCTCCAAGTGCGTTTATTTGTAATGATTATATTGTATCTTCGTTAAATTATTTTCACGATTTAAATGAATTTTAGTGGCTGAAGGTTGAGCTGCCAAGGAAAGATTTTTAAAATGTGAGAAATCCGTGAATCGGCTTTCCAGGTTCATTTTTTTCACAAAAATTGCGTGACTGTAACAATTATACGAAAATAAATTAGTAGTGATTTATTTCATATTTCTTCCAGTATCTAATTTCGATATTTTCGTGGCAGTGACTATTAGTGCCATATCGGGTACAGAACAAATGGACAATTATTTTCAAGATTAATAATTGTGTTGCACAACAGAACCAGAACGTTCATCGATGAATGTAACTGAGAAAACTGCTAAATGAATTGCAATATGAAATATACTTACAGACAGTGAAAAACTTCATGCAAGTGGATATATGCATATATGCACACACGTAGGTATATATATATAGATTCAGATATAGATAAAGATATTCCGATAAATCGATTGTGATGAACACAAAACGTTTCTGTATTATTAATATTAGGATTCTAGAAATGTCTATGTAAAAACAGGTTCAGAAAATAATATGAATTGGATTCCAGGTTTCTCCTGTTATATCTGCCAAAGGATTGAAACGAAAACGGTTACACATGAGTGTCCTTGGTTGTCAAGGTAAACGCGCGTGAACACCAAAATGGAATCATACAGTAGTAAGGAAATTCCACACATGTTTTGCAACGGTCTTAGAAGTTATCCTACCTGGCATTCATAAGTAATAACAAACGAACTTGTCGAGCAGAAACACCTATTTTGTCCAGCATTCTACAGGAGGTCAGCTTCTGTTTTAAGATGAATACAACTAGTTCTTAATTAGGATATTTTGCGTTAATTGAGGTCCAACAATCACGAGTGATCACAAAAGGAATCTTGATTTATAGCAAAGATGACCTTGCGTCAAAGTCGCTTAAGTGAACTATGTTAATTGCTTAAGGTTATCCTTGTGATGGCCAATTAGCTAGGACATAACAACAAAAGAATTTAGTATCACAATGTAAAGGACGATAAACTGATTAGAAAGATTTGTCAATTAAGCTCCCAGTCACATCCTATTGAACAAATGAACTATGCCAACTCCCTGTCTTTCAGGAAGCAGATAGAGCAAATTCGAAAACGAACGTAAAGTTACTGATGCCCATGGTAGGATTTACGGTCGAAATTATTCTCCCCATTCCTGACGCTGATTATTCCCGATATCTCATGGACCATGGAGCGGATACAGTTAAATACTATTTGTACACTCTGAGTGTCGAGAAACAAGAAGTATGATTTGATCGCGCAATTAAGCAGGGAATGTAATTTTCACACGCGATTGTAGTAATGCACAGTGCCTTAATCTGGGTACCTGTTGATTTTGTTGATGAGTGTAGGAATGTGGTGAGTTGCACAACAGTGACAAGGAGGCCTTTCCTATAAGGAAACTCTTCGAGAAAGTTGTGTTGCTTCCTGCCACCGTCTACGTTGTTCACTGTTGCACGAACACAATCGGAATACATCCGAAACGGATCAAAATAGAATGTTGTGTTAATAGATATTTTATCCTTTTGATGTCAGAGATTTTAATTGATTCTCGGAAGCTCTCTATAACAACAACAACGACAACAATAACAACAACAACAACGCAATCATTCCGTCCGAAGTATGGAACGTGTCATCCTGGGTTGAGTGGTTTTCTTTCGTTTGGGCGTAAATCGCGTAAAAGCGCACCTGCATCTGGGGTATTTTTCATATAAAATCATGCCACTACCTGAATTTCTAACCTATTCAAAATATTCTTGATAGTCTTAGTTGATAATTAAATGAGATACCCGATCAGTGGATAGTGACGTCAAAGTTCTAAAAGTTTTTGGAGTATGAGATCAAACTAATTTCTTACTGGAGCTGCTGGGTTTCACATAACAGTGACCGAAAAAATACTGAAGGACATCGGCACGCCCATCATCTGGCCCTGTTTTCCCAAACTTGATTTTTAACAATGCACGCGACAGATTGTTATGAGTTAATTTTCATTTTTCTCCGTGTGTGAGGTCGTAATGCATCTTGATTAAAGTACACACAGCAAATCATTTGAAAACTCGAAATCTTGCGGTTTGTAATAAGGATGGTTCTCCAGTTCATGCTAAACAAACCGAATACAAAGTCAGGCGTTTCTTTCGTTCTGTTATTGCCTATTCAAGTAAAAAGTATTCTCATGAGGGTTGTTGAAAGTATGTTCAGCAAGACCTGTTTATAGATTTGCATACATGCATATATATATATATGAATGTTATGCTAGACTTGATTCAAGCACAGTGACGACGCGACGATTTTCAGTCAAATTGTCATTCGTTACCGCTGAAAATCTGACGGATATCATCCGTCAAATCATCCTGATAATTCTCAGGCGGGCTATTCTGCAAACTCAAAATGGTTGCGATATACAGTATACGTTTGCATCTTATTTTCGGTCCCCCAATGTTTCTGCCATTTCATGTTTTCAACGAAACTATAACCACAACCGGTAGGTTTGCAGCTTTGCGTTTGAAGATCTTCACATCACGCATCATAGTAACCTTCAATGTGCAAGTCCTAATTGCATTGTGAACAAACTTGGTCGCCACTCATGCTAGACTCTTAATTTGTTCTACATTGGACGGTACATATCTTCAAATGAAGAAACATTTCAGTCAACACTAAAAGATTGAAAATTGGACTAAAACCTATGGCAAAAAGCAAGCACTCTGTGAAAGGATAAACGGTGAAATATTTCAGCTATGGGAATTTGAACATAGCTCTCTGATAAATTCTTTCTTGTTTACCCGAAGGCGTTCTAAATATGGAACAGTGAGATCGTTATAAAACCAAATGTGACATGTGTAACAACACATATTACAATCTTCGATTGGCTGCTTTGTCAAATCTTTGGATTCTAGCGCTTTCACATGAAATTATTCAAACGTTCTCACTGTCATCTAGAGTTTGAACAAAATTATCATCCGTATCGAGCCCGTGGTACCAGCCTCATTACTGTATCACATATGTTCGTTGAATTCCACGTGGTCTGCTGACTTCGGCCTCATCGGCCCTTACTGCCTGATCACGTAACAGTACAATCTGGCCTGTCAAAGAGATACTAATTCCGGACCTGACACGAATGCCTGTCTGTCTCAATAACCCAATGAGCTATGTAGCTGGAATTTTCTCAGGCTAAAAACCCAGTACAATTTCTTGCTAGAGTACAAAGCTTTGACTGAGAACGATGATTGTGCTCCTGTTTAGTGCCTGCACTCCCTGGCTGTACTTGCGCGAAAATACCCGTATCAAACGAACAAGCAGAGTAAATCCCATACCGCACCGGTCGTCACAAAGAGTAATCAGGAACGCGTTGTCCATTGGTTTAAGCAAAGTGAGTAGTGATATATATATATATATATATGCCTGCTCCAAATTCCAATGCTGGGTTGAAGCCCCACTGCCTTGCGGTTTAGACGTTGGGATCAGAGATTCGAGTAAAGAATCCCAAAGACACTCTTTCTGTGGTGTGGACAGCCACGAAGTACCAATACACCAAACATCCCTAGCATCCGTACTAGGGGTTACCCTTCTAATTTCTGTTCTTCTGATGGATTGGTCAAGCCAGATGTCACGAACAATTGCGGCTCGACGAATTAATCTGACGCGATTATTAGTGGAAGAGGAAAAAGTAGTTTTCAATCATCACTCAAATCTGAATTTTTACTTCACTTAGCTGCCGCTAATTCACTCCATTGGAGTTACAAGCTGCCCCAGCTAGAATTCCAAGGACGATTAAAATAGATGTGTATTGCGTCTCCCAAATCCACATAAAAGATCCCATTTTCCTGAGCAGTTTCCGTAGAGTGGGTACGACTGCTTTTTCTCAGTTCGCTTTTCGAATTTGCGATGATCCCATTTCGAGTCCTCATGGTTGAACTATTGGGATAACTGTGAGTATTAGGTAGGAGGATGCACCGTTGGACTGGATCCCAGGAAATACCCACTTGTATGCCTTTCGGTTGAACAGTTCTGGACATGTTAGAAACAGTTGATTAACGCTTCATTGTTTGTTCGTCGTAATTGTGCATGCGCCTACTGATTACACCTTGCCCGAAGTGATACCCGAGTTTCATCGGCACTTATCTCGAGTAATCCGGATTGTGCGTCCAGCGAATTTTGTGGTTATGGCTGGCGATTTTAATGCAAGAACGTAACTATGCAATTAAAGCGAAACGGGACATCGGATGCCGAATTTCTGTGCTAGCCTGGTGGAGGTATACAGAAGACTGATAGGCATTTACCTGTTCGAAGTATCTGTAATGTCAGTATGATATCCATTTAACGATCAAGATTTGAGTACACGCAGCTGCAGTGAGATTCTGAAACAAGGCCATTGAGAGGAGACGATTTGCGAAGGCTTTTAGTAGTTCAGCACCGGTGTCTTCGCAATATTGATGGGATATGGTGGGTGAATTTTGTAAGTAACTCAGAAGTTGCGCGTAAGATACTAGTTCCGAACATCAAGTTTTTAGAATGGTCACTGAATCAGAATAGGTTGAGGTAGTTGGAACAGATCTTGCGCATGGCTACAGGACAAGTACCTCGTTGTTAGTTGTTTTTCGAGACAGTGGATGGAGGATGGTTCGGGGTGATCAGTCAGTGACATGACCGAAAAGTGTGAAAACTTCAACTAGTGGACTCGCTTGTCTATCGGTAGTTCACGAGAACCCTAAAGCAATTGGTGATTTGGCTCAATGCAGCAATCAGTGGCTTCCTTGAATTCAAAATCTTTTTTCTATATATTTATTCAGTTTGCTGCCTTCTAGTCCATCTTTCGTCATTCTCCTTTATATTCGAGCAGATGAAGCTGGTAGGTAGTAAAGAAAATCAGAGAACTTTGGTGTAGGGTTAATGGTTACCCAGACTGAAGTCGAATTAAATAAAATGTGGTTGAGGAGAGTATGGGGGTTCATATCTGCACCTTGAAGGTGCTAAAGTGGATAGTACTAAATCGATATTTTGATTACAATACATCGGTTCGGATTAAACCCGCAGTGACGAACGTTAACAAACCCTATCCAGCTTTCCCATCCGATTCGAGCACCGGGTCGAAGCTATTGGCGATTATGCACAAGAAGCCGTGCCTAATAAGTCTACAATGGTCTCAAGGTGATCATTCACGAAGCCAGAACCCGTGATGCTTTATGTCCTCTCTTCTCCGAAAGCTGGGTTTGAAGGCAGAACCCTAGCTGCTGCCCGTTGAGAGCAACTGATCACTCGTCAGCATTTAGTGTGTGATTAACAACTGATGGTTTGAAAATGGCAAATATCGACCACTTCAGTTAACTTTTCAGTTGCTTGTTGAAGGATGACAGCACGGCAGTAGAGGTGAACGCGTCTTTATCCAAGACTCGAAAGGAGCAAGCTTGGATGGTGTAAAATGATATTTCACTACGTCTACTGCACCACAACCAGACCAATTTAGACGTATTTTGTTGGTCATGGAGTTCACACGTTCAGCCTTTGCTTTGTGTTCATTGGAAGTAAAGTCAACTAGGGTATTGAAGAAATAACTAAGACCTAAACTCCAGAATCAGTGCTCTCAAGGCTGGAGACATTGTAAGAAGTGATTTTAAAATGTGCACATCACTGAAAATTTTGGAAGCGATTCTTCCGCTTTCCAAACGGTGCTCCGGCAATGTACAACGAACGAGCAATGTGAAAAACAAGTTTGTATGCCCTGTACGCAACAACCTGTTTAGCTTAAAGTGACTAGAAATAGGAAATAAGATCCGAGATATCATCCAGGTGGTGAGTGAATGCACTTGTGGCAACTTTCCATGACCTTGACCTGCACCTTAATCTACTTTTGGAGAGATTAAAATAATCGTCAAACGGGAAATAATAAAAGCTCATTGTGATCCGATGGAGTTCGAGGTACATCTTTATCGCTACTTTTCTAGCATCTGCAAATTTCCAACGGAAAAATTGTATGGAACAACAAAAGACGAGTTCTTATACCTTGCAACGTCTGAGCAACCCGTGTCTTAGTATTACAGCAGTTTAACATATCTACTCTCGATTCGCTGTTATAAATATTGATGTTTCTTGAAATACAGCGTCCCCTGAGTGTTTCAGCCAATTCTAAGTGCGAATACTACGTTTACTCCATGTCGCACCTTAGTTGTGGTAACTGACGCAACAGCCAAGGCATTAGTGTGAAAAAAAGTCAGCACGAAGAGCGCTAAATGTCCGATGTTAGGTCTACTTCCAAACCAGATGACTGTATTGCTAATACCCGCAAACCAAAGACCTCGGAGGTAGTTGCATTTTTGGCTGCTGGGTGTAAATGATAATTAAATGGCATAGAAAACTCTAGTCTTCACCAAGCCGGCAGAATATATTAAGGAGACATTTTAGGTCAATCATATTACGTGGAATATGGTAGAAAACAGGCAACAATTTTATATTTAGTTTTTCATTATTATGTATTGCTTAGGAATCATCGTTTATTCCGATCATCCTTTCTGACTAATCGGAATCAGATATCGAGAGGAAGTACGAATAATTTGGTAGGTGCCGTAAGCTTTTGCAATTAGTGCTGATAACTAGTGATCCTTTGGTGAAACACCCCTGCTTCTGGCATTATAGCTCAGCGGGTGAAACACGACCGCGGCAAATGCGTGTACATATAGGTCTGTCAATTTCGACTAACTTCCAAATGTGCACAATTTTGTTTTAATTCCGTTCCACTTAACCATTTATCTTTGAGTAACCGCTGTGGTGTTCATTGCCGTCTTGCACAATCGGATGATAGTGAAACAAACGTTATGAACTTGAGTCAGATGAATTGTAGGGAAGCAGAAAGATCTCGAATCACTTTCGAGTCTTTACCAGTCCGGACGAAGAGCAGGCTCCCACGAAGCCGGTCTTTAGACACGCACAACACATGCCGCAAACATGTTGATTTGTACAAATTCAACGCCTGATTCATTCTAGCATAGATACTCCGTTAACTAAGCAGTGTAGGAAGAAACTAAAGTTGTTTAAAACTGTCGGACCAAATCTAAGACTCATTAATCACGGAAGTTTTTTGATTGATTAAAACATGTCACAAATGTACAAGAAAGGTCACAGAATTAATCAGAATTGTAATGACCACAGATTGGCCTTTTAATTGACCAAAACATCAAGCACTATGAGGACAATGATTAAACAAATGTGGCCTTGATTTACTACATTCGAACAACAGATGGTGACTGATAAGTTTTAATTCTGTTTTGTTTACAGTTAGTAGGCCAATTGTGTGGATGAACACAGGCGAGTTTCTAAAGGCACGAAATCTTCGCGTGCACTTGAAAGGCTGCGGTAAATTTTATCATCTTCGAGAAAACCGAGAATTTATTGATCTTCTCTCATAAATTTGTTTCAGTTTTGCAAACACAAGATGATGTATCAAGTAAATTAAATAGTGTTTAACCAATCAGCCTTACAACTTTTACACAACTAGAATGGAGATTGAAAATACTGAACAGTTTGATTAGTATACGTTTCGTATTCGCCTTACTCAATGATATGGCAGAACAAAACGTCTTTCAACACACAAGAACAGTTTTCTGGTTTCTGGCACTCATCAGACGTGCTTACTTGTTAGCCTCGTATAACCGACGAAAAGCTATCGATGAATCAAAATAAGTTATTCTAATTCGTACGCGCCAAAATAGTTAAATGGTAGCTTCACCTCTAAATCGTTTGACAAAGCTTATCGAAAGCCGCAAAGTTCTGAAACGGTTGTGATCTGACTGCAATCATTTACACTGGACCATCAAAAACCTGACTAGTGACACCTCCGTGTCAGGCTGTCATAAAAACTAGGTTACGTTTTGACGAATCGCAGTCAGCTGACCTGACTGACATTCACACTGGTGATAAGTAGGTTTCCCATTAGTGGAAATTTCATTGTTGATAAATAATAACAAGGATTATTTGGTGTAGAGTTTGCTAATTATTAAAGAAACCACCTTTGCTTTTTCAACTGAGGTGTATTTTAGAATTCATCATTGGGTAAAGCAATTTCGCCGCTTAACTGACTTAGTTAGTTAGTTAGTTAGTTAGCCCATTCGAATACAAACTTGAATGAACATTTCCAGGTAAACTGAATAGCAACTGAGACACTAATCTGCCGCGCATTTTGGCAAACATAAGTAAATTTGACGACACATGAATTTTCGCGATTGTCTGTTTATTATTTCACTAATCTTGTATATTTTAAAACTGCATGAAAACGGGTGTGACTTGACAGTCACAGGAAATGCCACAAAGTTGAGGTCTAATGGGATAAAATTTTGGATGGGGACGAAAACATTTTTGTGTTTTCGTTTCACACATTCGAATAAATTTCCCGCCATTCAAATCCTTATGGGAAAAAGGAAACAAGAAACAGACAGTACAATATCCACACCATTGATACTTGTCGTAAGCCGTATATTTTGGCGTTTGTAACCGGCTTCCATCTAAACTACTGGGAGAAGCACTCAAGGATGTCCCCGCTCGAGGTAATTTCTTCCTAACCGTGTGTCAGTTGTGCACCCAAATATTATTTCGCTTCTTGAAAACTTATAAAGAACATGAAACGTCAAAAGTTGGAATAAAGCTAAGATTTTCCTATCCATCGAAGAAAAAATGCATCGAATGTGTTGGGCATTCTACTACCATCAGAATCGGATGCAAAAATGGTGAAATCTAAACGAAATAAGGATTACTGGGATGGTTCAATGTTAACAACACCCCGCGAACCACATCACAAGTACACATGAGCAGCAAGTCAGATTAACTTTACTATGGTTAATGATCAGAAGATTTTTGTATTCCTTCACAATTTAGTAAACATGTGGAAATTTTAGACGAAGGACAAAGTATCTAGAAGGAAAACGCTATTTCCGCTCAAGCATTCTCATCAACTAGTTGTTTATTATGGTGGTATAAAGCGCCGCTTTTGCCTGACTCATTAACTGACCCTATTTTTGAGACCTATTCTGCCTCAATACTTGCTGAATCAAAACATTGGAAGCTGGTGTTTTTCTCACTTTGTTAATCAAAACAGTACTAAATTACATGACGCTATTACTCAATCGCTGTGCTAGCTTGAAAAAATATCTGTGAACTCTTAGTCCGATACAGAATTCGTTAGTGGAACCAATGCAAAGATTTCGCACAACTATTTCAGCAGTTCATGTCTCTTGTCTTAATTGTGACCGAAACCTAATTTTCGTTGATCACAAAATAAAAACCGCTTTCAATCTCAGCTCCACTTTTGTTTACACAAAACTTTACGCCGTTTCCCAACATCAATTGCCGTTTCAGGGTGCAGAATTTTAACCATCACGAGTGTAAATCAGGTGAAACGTTGTCTTCAAGATTTCTTGGCATTACAAATTAAGAGACACGGATCCAGAGGCTACAGGTTAATTACACGGATTTCTTCGTCGTGTTTATGCATAACTGTGTGAATAATTGGTAAGAAACGGAGTGGGTCGTGATGCCGCCTAATCAGCCAGCTGGATAGGTTGATCCGGTCGTTACTGTCAGCCAGTCTTTGGCTGTTTGTGGTAATGTGGAGCGTGTTATGCATGTAGAATGAACCAAACGTTTATGCGAAGTAGATGGGTGTCACGCGTTAAAGCCTTAGATTTTTGGTAGCCTTAAGTGTTCTTATTTGGATGTGCTTGGATCAAATTGGAGGCGCTTGATAGATGACTGTAAAAGCTTGACCGAATTATACACGATGGATACTGGCAAACAGGTGCGCTGGAGTGGTACATCTAATTTGTGTTATTTTTCAAACAGTTATGGTTTTCCTGGTAGTGAATTTTAGCGGATGTGGCCCAAGCTCAAGCCTTGTTCCATAGAAATGGGTTTTACTGCTCATCATTTCAATTACATCAGATATTCATTTGACATAGATTACTCATAGCCGATAATGGAAAAGTTGTTCGTTATGGATTCTAACCGCTATGTTACACTCTTGAGAGAGCTCGATGTCGACAATCGTGGATGGTGGAATCACTTGCCCGACCTTTGGGTTTTGGTTCACGAAGGTGATATACTTACAGTACTGCAGAACGAGCGTCAACTAGGCGACATGCTCGCACCCACTTTCAATATTCTCTTGCTCTTAGTTCTAACTGTCCAGTTTCACCCTTCGTGGAAATTTTTAGTCTGCCTTCACCGGGCTGGTCATACTACTTTTTTCGTATCGTTGACACTACTCTCCTTGGTCATTCAAGTGTTACATAACGTATAGCTTGCTTTTTATCTCCGGGGCGGTTGCTAGCTTACTTGGTACCTTTCCGACTGTGTCCCTGAGTTTACTTCCGTTTTAATGATCACTAACCGTCAACCAATGTCCATTAATTTTTGCTGGGGCGACGAGTAACTAGGAGCGAAATAAACGGAGAATGGCATATGGGAAAACAGTACGTAAGCGTATCACGTAGGCAATCTAAAGTCGCCAATCCAGCTAACCTAGTGACTACGATATGGCCTAATGCCTCCAACTATCTAGCAGTAAATTGTCTGTGATCACTTAGGCAGTAATGTAACTTGACTGATTCGTGACAGTCTGAAAGCTTACGCTTTATCCTGACGAACCGGACACATTTTTCAGCTTTCACGTTTATTGCAGAACTGATCTCTACATTCAATGGCATGGTTCATCAGGATACGCAATCTTTCACCCCTTTCCAAATTCAAAAACAAACGCGTTGTGTGATTGTCGTTTGTGCTTGATAAGCCCGATTTTCTGTCTCCGAATTTGCGTGACTGTTCAGCAGGTTTTCAGATTTTGACGGTAATTGGACAATCCGTCCAGTGCGGTGTGTCCTAAATATACACAAATTGCCCTGTCAATAGGATTCGCAATCGTTCTCACTAAGTGCGTTACTGACCCTATTCCTACCTTACATTGTCATTTTTAACACTCCATCTACCTTGCGCCTGTTGTCAGTCTCGTAATAGGCTTCGAGTTCTCTTGTGTAAAAAGAAACCGCCTGCTGATTCGCATAACTAGCGTTAAGATCTTTTTTCATTTGCCTCAGATCACTTGCATAGATTTTTCCACTTTGGACTGTTGAACTATCTCAAACGCGAATTGTGACCACTAGTGTTCAGCCTCACAAACATTTTATGGAAAATCATTCGTTATTTTCTTTTGTTCCTTAATAATCTGACTTTTATGTCGTTCCATTTTATTTCGTGTGACACCCTCCCTCGTGGCTGTTTGGATTCCCACTATTTTACTATCAAACTTAATCTCGTCAGCATTACAGTTAGTGTTTTCGAACTTTTTCCCAATAGTTTACTTTCTGCAGTGGTGAATATCGCTTGAGGAGTCGCTTAATTTATTTTAAACACTTTTTTTGCTTCCATTTTGATCTAGCTAAGTCACTTTTCAGAAATTGTTCATTTTTGGAGTTATTTAGTAACTCTCATTTGCTACGCGACGCGTAAAATCCTACTTTCTTACCCTTGCCAAAAGTTACCAATTTTCAATGGTGATCAGTTTAAATCTTCTTGGTAGTCAAGTGTTAAGTTGGACCTCGTGTTCTCCTCGTTTGTCTTTTGATCGAATCCAATAGAAGCATGTGCGACTGATCGACGCCGAGTTTTAAAATATGCCTTCACTGTTCCATTTGCGTTCCACCTACTTCACTTTACTTTACTAAATTCGCCATTTTGGCTCGTATCGTTTGAAGCTTGTTTCTATGCTTTCGATTCCTGTAGCCTATCACGGCCTATCATGAAATTTTCCCTGTTTGTAAGCAAAAAAAGACAAAGTCCGTCTTGCCTGCATTTTCGCTCTGCAAGCGTCAATGCAATATATCTTTCAAATATGCAACTTGCCCTGTGCGTTCTCCCCAACTTTATGTCTTCTCACCAAGTTGGAGGGTTAGGAAGTCACGGATAGACCAGGAGTATTTTGTGCAAATTCTTTTCATTACGTTTTATTTGCACTCACTTATCACGCATCGCCGGAAATGTAATCTTCCGATTAGAACCACTTTTTCATTTAGATTATCATGATAGACGCCTGCTTACTGTTGCCAAAATCATTACCACACCTGAACTCGTTGAGATTTTATGTGGTTTGTACCAATCTACTTTTTGCCATCGCTGTGTAACCTCTAAACGCTATGCGAGATGTTGTCGATTCCAATGAGCTGCAACCTTCAATACACCTATAAAATATCAATAAAAATACTCATTCCTTGTAGTAACAAAAACATTACCGCAATCATTTCGAACTAGATATGATAAAAATTGTGCATGATATAATGTTAATAACACAGTATTGTTGGTAGATGCAATGCACCAACGTTTCGACTAACGTGGGTGGTTTTTCTCAAGACATGTTTTACAATCAAAAAAGATAATATTCCTACATGTTACAGAACAAGCACAGCACCAGCGATACTCTATCAAATGCCTATTTCTTGTTGGTCAAAATATCCAGTTTGCTATTTGGGATAAGAGGAAACTATTAAGATTTATTTTTTGTTTCAACAGTTTTGTTGACGTCTTTTGACTCGTTCTGATGATGCGGAATATTCAATGTTTTCACAGTTTTCAGCGGTGAGTTGAATTCAGGTATCCTAATATACAAAATCACGGAAAATCAGGCGCATTCTGTGGTTGAACCCAATGTTCCATGACTTCCTTACAAAATGAATAGTATGGGTCTTCTAATCTATCTAGATCAAAACTGATTGTCAAAACGAAGCGTTACAATACCCGACAATGTGTTTCTTGGAAAGTGTGCAGAGAGAACTGGGGCTTCAATATATGACCTAACAGGGAAATCGCAATGGAAAGGGAAATTGTTTTTTCCGCCACTCTCAGTCAGCACGGATTTTGAAGAGGAACTCTGTTTCCTAGAGGTGAGCACCAAATTGTCAGACAGAATAAAGAGTTACCACCGCTTCTAACATCTTTCTTGCTTGTTTACTAATTTGGATTTATCTCTGCTGTCTTCATAACTAACATTAAACTCAATTACTCGTAGTAAACCAAAGATGATCGGTTCCATAATCGGAAGAAATGAGTAACAAAAACCGTCTCGTGTTCTCTTGTTGCGCACAGTCAGAAACCAGATTTATGTTGAATATCGGATCAGCTTCGCCAGTTGACCTACAATTCTCGCGAAATTCTACGGCAGCCGTTAGGTTTTTGACGCTGACCAAGCAAAAAGAGTTTAGCATAAAAAAGGAATTGGTTCAGGCATTCCGGCTTCCCTTGGGATCAAAATACTTTGTTCCACCTGAGCATTACGAAGACTTAGGCTAAGTTTCGTCAAAAAATAAAATAACCGCTTGCCTGATGGCTTTATTTGCGAGGTTGAGTGAACCATCTTTAACAATGTGTAACTCCGCAGCATGGCCGTAGAAACATTTTACAAGTGTTTCCAACGTTTTTTAAGTGTGCCTGACTACCCTGGATAGAAGATGAATGACTAGGAAACAGATGTAAACCAGAAACTCGTGCTTTTTTCAAATTACTTCAAAATCATGCCAGAAATTTAGCTTAATTTTCAGCTTGCACTACCATTGACACTGTTATGCTCTGGTTGCTGTTCCTATCTCAATACACTAAATAATAGAGGGGAAACACTTGTGGGGTAATAAGTTGTAGGAAGAAGAATCGAAAGGGTTTTTCAATCGGTAGTTGACTCCGGAACCTCGCCATATTACCTAAGATCTCTAACAGTCGCACTATGGGATCTTGGTAACCTACCTCGACCCACACGCAGGTTTTATATGGTTAGAGATTTCATATTTTCGATGGAGATCCGAGTATGGCTATCGTGATCCATCTTCCAACTATAAACTGTCTAATAGCACTTACCAGGTCAGCTGATCTGTTTCCATGTGCAAAATGTCCCAGCTTGTTCCCTGTTTCATTTATCAACTGTACTCCGTGACCGAAACATTTGATCACAAACACCGAGCTACTTAAATAATTCTTTCACGGTCAGTGTCAACATACTTATTGTCCACAGCAGCTTTGATTTGGGCTGGATGCAAGGACCGATGCTACGGATGCAGCTTAAACTCATCCTCAGATCGATAACCCGTTTTCACCCAGACGCCGCAAATGTCTGAAGATGGTGAACACCAAGCAAATATTTTGTGCGTGCAAGAATATTCATCCGACGTTTGTTCGTTAGGTGATAAATAACTTCAAAATTAACAGGGCATTTTTGTTTTCTGTCACACTTTCACCGCAAGAACAAGTTTAGGCTTGGAGCCAATCCAGTCCTACATTAGGTCTTAGAAAATAGAAAGAGCAGTGCAAACATCAATATGTCGTTGTCAAAAGGACCTTCACCAAGGAGCGAAATGTTATCCGGTTATTTCACTTTAGACAATTTTCGCTGTGATCATATATCAGTGCAATTAGTTGAATTAGAGAATGAGAGAATTTTGCTATTCATCGTCACTGCATGGCAAGAAGTGGAGGGTAACAAGACCAAAATCGTGGACTTACTGAAAGCATGTTTATTTTTTAATGCCGGTCTTACTGAGACATAATCGAAGCTGTTTGTCATTTGTGTGTTATTGCTTCAGGATCCAAGATATTCGCAGAGAATATTTTCCTCGGGCAGGCTGGATGTGGCACTTAATAAACTAATTTCTCAGTGGTTTTCAGAGCGGGATTTACCACCAGTCGTGTACAACTCTCAGTAATTGTTAGACGACAATCTCTAGTTATTTGATGTCTTTTTAATTCGATTCCCGGTGCTTTGCTTAATCCAGTGAAATACTTCTTTAGCATTATTGAAACAACACGGCTGCAGTTCAAGTAATTAAGCGTTCTTGTACCTTCTGAAGAAACCAACATGGAGATTTGCTATTTTGCTGCATTGTTCTAAATTTTAGCCCATGTATATGGTTCAGTGTGACAGTGAGGTTAATAGACCACTCTTCAAATTACTGTGTCCAAAGCTTCAGAGGACATTACCAGGAATGGACCAGCTAGCCGTTCGAATTTTAATCTCCGCACTTACAAACAGTCTTCATATAGCAACATTCTGGTCAGTAGATAAAGACTCCGACTGCCGCGAAGCACTTTACATTCCCCAAAGTTGTCATATTCACCACTGTCCGTAGTCATGTCACAAGTTCTCTGTCAGGTGAAATCTCCTGTATTTAAGTCTCTCATTATTTTGATATCCAAAAGCTGATCCAGGAGAACAACAGTGGATAAGGGTTAACACCGTTCGTGAGGGCTACTTTACCTAGCCATTCGTGGCATCTGGCCGTCCTTGCAGAACATCCCAGTTGGCTCCCAGTGTTTGCTCGGAACCCCAGAATTCGGTCTACACGATGACCGGGTACAAGGCTCCGACGAGAACTCAACTTTTTGTTATGGGTTGGAAGCAACTGTGCAGGACCACTTGATTTCTGTTGGCGTACCGCAGACTAGACCCAGAGAAAAGCAACAACTGATCAGGGGCATGGTCTCAATCTATGCATATGTACCAGAATGGTCGACAGTCTTAAAATGACCTAGTACGCCAGTTACCGTTGACCCTATGGCTAATCTGTCGACTGCTTTGTGAAGTAGCAGGAATACAGCCAATTGAGCCTTATTCATTTGTGCCCAGCAGAAACAGTCTTCGGGTGAAGTAGTCTTGAACGAGGGGATCGTCGTGGTTGATTCGGTCGACTAGGACAGTAAATGAGTCTCAGAAGTAACGTTTTTTTTCACCTGAACCTTGGAGTTTGGCGCAGCTGCCTCCAGCAATGATAACTACGTTGGTCGCATGCATCCCTCAAGTTAACTGGGACAAGTCGTCGTAGAACTCGTCTTTAGCTTCGGAGCAGCTGTAGTAGCCGTGGACCAATATACACTCGGCAAACAAACACAAGCATTTCAATCGATTGTTGTCGACAACAAAAATTGTTCAAACAAATTGCAACCAATCGCCTTTTAACTGGGATCTGGTCTACCAGGTCACCTGCAGATGTCGTGGTCTAATTGATCCCGACGCAATGTGACCACGAGCACTTTAGATCAGACCTTCTGACACAGAACGAGTGGAATAACATACAGGGGTTGCATCTAGGCTTCAGAGACTGGTCAATGAAATGAGTGATTTTAAACACGTTTCTCAGAGGCAGTATATGTCTGTTCTAAAGGGTTTTAATAAAGTAACCTACTTAAAACTGGATGTAAACTTTGCAGACAGCTTATTTATAAGAACCTTTTGGTCCATATACTTCGTCGGATTTACATTCGATCCTTCCGCTAATTCCACAACGAGCTTCGTGGTTTTCTTGTATGTTCACTATAAACGGAATAAAACAAGTTTCTACGATTTCCCACAGCACGGATGCCGAAAAAGTTTAAACCTCAAGACTCCACACATCTCAGAAGCATTCATTGAGAAACTCATCCGGCGCTTTTGAATTAAAATTCTAACCCAAGAGATAGTTCGATGGTTACTCGACACGGAACGTTTAACCAAGCACTCAAGTTGATGACCATTGGATTTTGTCATTCAAGAAGGACTGGAAACAGATGTGAATAAAAATTAATGTTTTTTTACCGCATGCGCTATTCACCTATCGCTAACTTTCATTTCTGAACTCATGTCCGTTTTCTTTCTATCGAACAAGTTTGTTGTTAACTTGCGTCATAAGCCGGATTCTCATCATTGTCACGAGCGTAGAATTGTTGCCGGTTAGCTTTGTTTGACTTTCTGGTTTGTTGTCGCAACCTGGAATACTGGGGCCCTAAATGATGACCGTTAACGTCTTTAAAATTATCGTGGCAATTTAAACTTGTCTTTTTTGAATTGGGAGAATTTGGTCGGTAGCTTTTGCTCGAAATTCCTCTGGGAATTGCTTACAAGTTCCAACAGATAGCTCAGTGGGACAAAAGTCAAAAATGAAATAAAAAAGAGCGGAAGTTGTGGGCATTAGCCCACCAGTCACTACGTACGCGGGATGATACAAACACCAGCGCGATTCTGATTAGCTTACATTATTACGAATGTAACCTGGGATTCATCGTGACTCTAATTCACAGAGGATGGTAAGCAATAACTTACGAGTCCGACTGCTTTAAGGAAGTACGATTATGATCCTCGACTGCAGCTTTTAATTCTAACAAAAACCTAACCGCTAAGTAGTGTGAAGTAGCTGATCAAAAGCGTGACTTAGTATTCTTCTTCAGATAAGACCGGATAATACACTCAGTTAGTTTAGAAAAGTGAAAGCCATTACACTCCACTAGGACGAACCACCATTGTGAATTTAATACGAGAATCCAGCATTGTACCTAAATACCTAAGTTTTGACTTGGCCAACAGCGTGCTGATTTTACACAAAAGTTAGTGCCGGTTTTAAATCGTTCAAACGAAAGCTTGCACTTTAGTCTAGCGAGAAGCCTAAAAATTACTCACTTTAGATGTCGGTGAATCAGACACACAAACGTGAAGCATAGGTGATACGGTGGTTGCCATTGTATTGCACGTGACGGCTTCCGCTTTCAGATCACCTGAATTGCCCAAACACAGCCCATGACATGGAAATGAATTTGTAGTATCCGTCCAATGAGGTCGTAGGTCGGACAAATCAAACGTACGCTTTGTAAGTTGGCCTTCTTCTAATCGAGTTTCAGTCGGACTTGGAAAAGGTGTTGCCACAGACTGGGTATTGTTTGCACTTGTTGATTCCTCTGCATCTGAATTGAATGGAAAGAATAAGGACTATGAAATATGTACATGGATAGATTTTTACCGTATTAAAAGATACTAAATATTAGAAACGTCAATATAACAGAGTTTGAGAAACCTTATAGAATGCCCATGGGAAAAAGTAGAGACGAGTTAAACCAATTTATTTTTTCCCCATCTGTATATTTCGCATAAGGATAAATGGACAGAAGTTCCCCAGAAGTACACGACCGGTTTGGCGGTTATTGCCGCTATTCGCGGATGCGTACCCGGTATTATTCTGTCCAAACATCCCTGTACTAGTGCGCTTCTTGCTTGGCTTCTCACTAGAATCACCTTTGAATCGTTAGGAGCGTGTAAGATGACGATAGGTACATTTTACGAATCACATGATGATTTTCTGAAGGTTAGCCTGGCCAAGGGAAATCCTCTCACGAATCACCATGTGATTCTTGAATGGACTTACTATCATTCACGCTCCTAACGATTCAATCGAGATTCTAGTGAGAAGCCGATCTATATTATACGCCAGTGCACAACTTTGAAAATAACCAATGATAACAGAAGTAGATAGCAAGTTGCAGTCACTATGTTCCATATCTCTAAACTTGTTGCTTTGAGTAAGTGGATACTTAAAATCGATAAGGGTAAAAATCGTTCGTGCTGAAGACCAGGAAGCTTTCCAGGGTAGTTCAAGTTCCTGGACAAATTGCTTATGGCCTCAAACAGCGGTTTTACTAACGAATGAAATAGACATTAATTTGGTTTGATTGACCAAGCTGTGATTCTTCATAACCAACTTTTGTAGTTTTATCAAGAGTTTACAATGTTGGACAAAACACAGTGTCGAATATGCTCCTAAGCATTGACATATCCAGTTGTTATTATGGTTCAGTAAAACAACAGATGATCCCAATGAATGGTTTGTACGTAGAAGCGTTGCCTCGCAATCGCAGGGACCAACCTTATTTCATGCCTCGTAATCAACTTCCTGGATGAGGAATTCCCGACTCTCTTTCGAAAGACAAAAGTATATTAGCTTACTGCTATGACATTATTCAAGCATATTCAAAAATATCTCACAATTCTGTAGGTGTCTCGTGGTAT
This sequence comes from Fasciolopsis buskii, assembly GCA_008360955.1. Classification (NCBI taxonomy): domain Eukaryota; kingdom Metazoa; phylum Platyhelminthes; class Trematoda; order Plagiorchiida; family Fasciolidae; genus Fasciolopsis; species Fasciolopsis buskii. The sequence continues at coordinate 234,419 of LUCM01004097.1, forward strand.
TTACTGTTGTTTAGAATGCATCGTTTGAACTATTGTGAAATAAAGTTTAACAGATTCTGGCACTGCAAGCTTTGCCACAAAGGTAAGCTCTAGGATATTGTCCTACGTGTTTGCTTGCGCGTGTATAAGAGGCATGGGGACACCGTCATTACTCCAGAGAATCTATTCGTCGCCAAAAAGACGAAATTTCCCCTATCCTTATCGTATTTTATTTTGATCCGTTTTAACGGTTTATCTCACTTTATTCGTGTACAAATGAACAACACTGGCGGGTTTAAAAAGTGAGACCTTTGTTGATGCAGTTTTCTCAAGAAAAGTCCATTTCACAAGCTTTCTGTGGACCCTTACGTGATGTGCTTCCATCGGCAAGATTAGCTGGTCGCCAGAGTAGTGCACTTAGCAATTTCTACAATTCCCTAGGATAATCATATTTACCGTTTTTGGCATGATTAACATATGCTCTATATATCTGCTTACAACGGGAGTGTCTGACACTTTTTTTTCTTATCGGGACGGTGGTGCGTTGAATTTTGGTGATAATGTAACTCGGGATTGGCGAAACTTAGCCATCAGCGTAAAAATGTCTCTTGAATACAGGAAACTATATGACCACTTAAGGAAGGGTCGTTTTACTCCAATAAATACGTTTAATATGGTGTAATCGGTTACCTTGTTTTGGTACAACCGACAATTTAGACTGATAGTGTTTCGCATTCAATTTCTTATTTGTTGCACTCTGGTACCCGAGGATATCATGAATTCTAACTTCTTACTCTGTTTCCACAATAACAACTTTACCTATCAGCGCAATTCTTCTGAGGGATTTTGAAGCATGGTCACCTTTGGAATAGATCAGCATTGCTCTTGAACGAAAATTTTCGAGCTCAGGTTTAATCAGGATTGTGGGATTCCGGGTGACAAAACGTATCTTCATGATTAAACAAACGTCCGTCTATAAATCAAGGTGTTATTCTAGGTGGAATATTTTGGTGAATGAAATATTGCTCTAGGCTAATCGATTCTGTTATCTTATATGAATGCAAACTGGAATGAATCCTAGATACTATTCCGTGAACATTTGTGAAAACTTTTATCAAATATGATTACACTTTTCACGAGCAGACACTGATGTTGAGAACCAAAATCACCCATCCAATGTAATCTACCCCATTTTGCACTCCGCAAGCCGTTGTATTATCAGAAAAAAAGCAAATGAATTCATGGTATTAGTTGATGCATTTTCATACCTAGCAATTGGCTGAACGTAAAGCATATTAACAGCATACGTCTGTGAGTGCATCACAGTCAGTGATATCTAAAAATTAAGGATATATATTGCAAAACTTTACGCACAAATTGCATCACATCGGAAACTGTGAGTGGATGCGACGATTGCCAAACGTATTTAACAGATGCTTAATTTTTCATCGTATACGTAGTTAGAAACACAGTCGATGCCTCGTGCAGCGGGAACTAGTCTTGTGACGAGTAGAGTTTCACACTCGAGTTTCAGCTATGCACAGTGAATGGTAGCATAGTATTACGAGCATAAGAAGTCCAGAAAGTAACGTGAATCGTACCAAAATTATTTCCTTCCGTGTGACAAATCGCGCGAGGGTGATTTCAAAGCATGCCCGTTTCAAAATTTTCGGTTAGATTTATTTAATTGCCCAGATCACTATACCGACCACAGCCTAGCCTAAAGAACAACGTAATTGCACAAGAGCGTTCTGTTTGCGCGAATTCCATTTTCCCTCTCGACTTTCCAGTCGCTATTTCATATATATGCATATTAACAACGGTATCGTTTTTTTAACAAGTATTCGACTCAGGATTAGGAAGTTGTCTATAGGTAGGAGACAGCTGTTTGTCATTTTCAAGATAGGATTGAATATCAGTTGAAAGCTCCAATTTTCAATTTATATGGAATATGAGTTTATCGATTGACAAACGGGTATGCTTTCTACCCCAACGTTATAATTTAATGATCTGCGATAAAAAATAACAAAACAATTAAAAATATACAAATCAAAAGCACAAGTGAAAAGCACAATGGATTATCAATGTGTACAATTTTTCCTTCTTTCAGCCTCGTTCTAATAACATTTCATTTACATGTTACCTTAGCACCGTGCGTGTCTTCACACCGTTGATATATATATATATATATATAATGTGGATATCGAAGTTGAAACTCCAAACTTCTTGGAATGTGGAACCTGCTACATTGTAATGATCAAAAATCTTACTGAAAGGCGTTGGCTATCCCATTTTTCTCATCTGTTTATTGATGCTGGATTACTAGCAGTACACCCATGAAAATGTTATCAATGAATCTTATTTTTTTCTCGCTTGCTGGGTTGTGATGGATCATGGTTGAGATAAAATGATGTATCGATAATATATCTGACTTGTTTGCTTGCTGGACTGTTCCCAAGATTGCGGCCTATTGGTGAAAACTTTCCCGCTTTTAGATGAATATGATGAAAACAGATTAAAGTATTTTATTCTTCATGTTGTTACCGACTAAATCGGAAATTGTTCTTATGACGCTTGTGGTACGAGCTTTGAAAAGACTATACATGCATGTGTATATCCCTGAAAAAGCCCACGAATTTCATCTTTTAAAATTTCACACATCCGCGTGTTGTTCAAATAAACAAAGATATCAAAGGAACAGTTTGCCGGAGGCAAATCAGTTGTAAGTAGACAATATTTGATTAGAATTTTGACGAGGATTTACGGAATCATAGATACCAGTAGGCTGAAACTTTAAATACACATCGGGGTTAGTTTGTTGCAACGGCGGTTTGATAAGCTTTAGAAGAACAGATTTCTCTTTTGGTCTCTTAGTTATAGGAACAACTTAGTTCCATTCTCGATCTAATCAGAATCATTCTTCATAGCGGTTGTATATTTGCACGTATTATTAACCTACCTATTCTAAACCGGCATCGATCTAGACCGCAAGATTTTTTTAAACTAGTCGGTGGCTTTTCGTGTGTTCCATTTAAAAAAATTAGCAATAAATGCTAATCATTTCAGCAATTACCACTAGTTCATGGTGCGCACTTGAGAGAGTAATAAAAATGCGCAAAGTTTTAATTGTCTAACGACACAAAATCCGGCTTTAAACGGATACTCATTAAATAAAGTCTAAAAAAGAGGCTTCGAAATTGTTAATAACTAACAGACGAAGGGAGTTCCATCAAGGATAGATGAGTTTGGTAAAACATTTCGCCTCCTTCATGCCGACTTGACCAAAACGCACTAATATGAGCAGCTTCTCTTCAGTCAGTTTACTGATATGAATAGAAAGTGGAAAGTTGGATGGATAATTTTGGCCAGCTGTCCAACCGTTTTACAGACCACAGTACAGGCTAAGCCGTGTCTACCACTTCACTTTGGTATGAATCCAACTACATCACAATCAAATTATTTATCTAGTCAAAATGAACAACCTGAACGGAAATTAAAGTACCTTCGGAGAAATGTTAGATAGCAAATTGGAAGCTTATCAGACTTGTTTTTCGTCCGTGTTTAAAAGATCATAACCAGTTTAGATTCAGTTGCCTAGATAATTCCTATTTATTTACTAAGCCTCCACAATCCCAAGACAAGATTTGTTTGTTTTGGGTGAAGAGCCAAGGAATAAACCACGGAGATTCTTCGTACGTCGCCAAAGTGCAGTTATTTCCGGGCAAAACCCAATCCAAATCATACAACCAAGGTTAGATTTGCTGTAGCACTGACTGCATGGATCAGAGGTTTCCAGTGCAGTGAACATTGCATCATTGACCTGAGTTCCACCAGTCGAAGGTAGCCTATTTCATAGACCTCCAGGATACTGTCGATTTGAATAATCGGTAATCCCTGTCCATAGAAATTCAGTCCAAAAAGATCCCCGAGAAGCTGCTGTATCTCCCGAGGGAACAGCTAGTCCGTATAAATTTAGGAAACCTTCCAATTGTAAACTCAACAAAATCGTAAATTATAGCTGTTTTCTTTAGGCAAAGCTGCTGAGTCATGTCACTTAGTAGATGTTGAGCTGCCCAGCCAAATGTGAAAACTCTGACTTTTGAAACAGTTAGAATGAAATGAATATCGGACATGGAGTTCGACCAAAATCCTGTGCAAGGCACCATCTCCAAAACCGACGAGCATTACTTCTCACAGTGAACTCGGATGAAACATCGTCCTAAGTACAAACTCAGCTTCGTCTATTTGCATACAGAGATCGGACTAGTGAAACGGCTTTCCCAGACGCGCCCTTCATGGATAGCCAGCGCCACGGAATTGCATGGTCCACTGAATCTAACCTTGCTTTGCATCAAAAATGACAAAAATCGTGGGTCTACCAAACATGTACTTATGTTTGATATTCTGCAGCATAGTGGAAAAATTCGCCGGCCCAATCCCACCTGGAACGGAAACCGGCTCGATTTTCACCTGAAAACCTTTCGCGATTACTAGATAATTGGCACATGATGCATGCGAGCAGTTTGGATTGAGTGAATACTAAACTAATTCCCCTGTGGTTTTCACATGTTGATTTACCGCCTTTATTACAAATCAGCACAATCATCGATTTATTCCAAATCTTAGAAATATCCTCTTATGCTCTAGTTTATCATAAGAATTCTGACAACTCCGCTGTCAGCACCTCGCTGCCATCTTCGAAGACGGCCAGGGACAGTCCATCTGGCCAACCTGTCTTATGCATTTTAAAGAAACTCACTGGAGTGTTTAGCCGGCCTGGTTCACTTGAAGGCTTTATTTGGATGCCTACAGTGGTTATGCGCCAACTTAACTTATTCGCCTGCAGCACCAGCTGAAGTTGTTGAGGGATAAGCAGTGTGGTAAAACTGAGTCCAAAAATGTGAATGAGTTAGGGCTCGGAGAGCCCATGCAGTGATGTAACTCACGTGTCTTCGCTAGAAGAGCCTTCCTTCACCTCTGGCAGTCCCTGTTGACTGCTGGCAAAATAGTTTGCTCAATAAAGTCCACATTTGCATTGCTCCTATCCATCTCATACAAAATTACGGGAGAAAATCTTGATAATTTATCGCAGCAAACATTGGAATTTCGAGGAATTTTAATAATTCGTATCTGAGAAGAATTCGCGCAATCACGTGACGCGGCACTATTTCCTATGCAATGGTGTAAAATCAATTTTTTGAGATCGATGGAAACGGAATTCTACTTTGAACAGCATCACGCGCGCAAGCAAAAGCAGTGCGTCATTCGAATTTGTGCTTGATTATAATGTAATCTGTAGCTGAACAGAATGTTGTAAAATTGAGTTAGTAAGCCAGTGAAAGTTTAACCAAGCCAGTCTGTTAATCCGTTCCTCCACTTTCTTAATGATACTTATAAACCGAACGCGACCGATAACAATCATTAGGATGTTCTTGAAACACGTCTAAATGATAATATCAGGCACTGTTAAAGTTTCGTGATTAGTGCGATTTGATTATAATGCATTTTGTTAGACCACGGGCAATTCGTCGAAATCGTTATCTTGCGAAAACGAGAAACTGACCAGAAACGAATGCTCGCTTTCTCCAATTAATCTCAGATATGAGGACTAACTTTAATTTGTTGCTTTTTATAGACATGTTTCATTAATTACTTGTATATTTTTGGATTCACAGCCACAAAAGAGGTAAGTCTGATGCATTCACGCATTGTGCGTTAATCGTTATGCCATCGAGTGTCACATTTCACACTTTAGTCTTTTAGAGATCCCAACTTCGGAAGACGTTCGTCGAAGTTGACTTCACACAATCGTGTGCTGTATTATGATTAACACATAATAAGTCTCGTACTTAATTGCAAATAATAAGGCTAGATATAGCACAAATAGTCAGTTCTTGGTGTGAATTTACCGTATGCAAGACGAATATCTTGAAAAGCTTTTCGCTTGGAAAATAAATCTGGAGTTATATAAATATCTGAAAAATGAACTAAATGTACGTGAATGTCTTTCAAACCAATGGATGTATTCCCAAGTTTCTATATCGTTTCCTACCATATTTTGCACCAGATAGATGATAATAATTTAGAAAAGACCATGCTTTTATCAGTAAATCCTTATTGATATTTTTGTCATTTGCAATCATGAAGCATTTCTTACTCCCCCGAAATCCGACTAAATAGCTAGATTAGGGAATAAAATCGAGACTTATTCCTGTCAGGTGCATCGTGTTTAACATAGCCCGACACACGATGAGTAGTAAGATAGTCCCCACTTGAGCATTATTTGATTATATCGCTTGGCAATAAAACGTCCGGCAGTCTGGTTAACACACTGTTCTGTTTGTAATTACTGCTCGCCTGGGAAGCACAGGCTGCGAATGGGCACCTTAAAAGACAACGTATTGACCTCAAGATTAATGTCAAAGTTTTCTTGATTGATGAAGCAAGGAGATTATGGCCAACAAACGGCCACCTCGTGAGTAATTCTACTAATGATCAAAGGATTCAAACTCGAAACATTCTGGTTAGGTGACTAGTAATTGAAGAAGTACTAAGTAATGATCTGCTTTAGCTAAATTGTATGCGAACTCTTGAGCGAATAATTCAAAGTGAAAAACTTTTCTAAACTACTTACATTTTCTTCTTTCTTTTCAATAAATTAAATAACCCCAAACTCCTTCGTGTTTGATCATACTGTGCATTGGTCATATCACTTCAACTCATTTTTGACAACCATTAAACTTGCACTATCGTGCTCTAGTTTTGGTTGCTGCCTCACAGCATCATCTGCTCAAAAAAGGAAGGCGAATAATGAAAGATCAACTGGAAAGTAGTAAGTTGAAAAAATTTGTAGAAAATTTTCGAATCCAAGGACGCCATTGATTATGGCGCTGAGCCATATCATCAATGGTCTGAACCCATTGCTTCGAGGTTCATGTGGGCGTCAACACGGTAGTCTAATTGTAACCACAGGAGCCAGCCTACGGTTTTTGTTAAGTTAAAACACGGTTAACTACTCAGCGTCGTTTGAGAGAATTTGAACGTCTGAAATGTTTGTTAAAATTCACGTGTTGGTTTCCCCTGGGCCTTATGAAATTTACCGACTGCTTAAAATTCACCCATTGAGAACACACGATTTTCTCCCAAGAGGTCTGTAAACACAATATGCCCTTCCGATGCCTTATTGTCATTAGAGGCAAAAAATTGTGTACTGTGGCGACTGATCTATAGCTTTTTTTACTTCTGGCTTGCAGGTTTTCTGGCCGGTTCTTGTTTTTCCAACTAAGTCGATGTTCGAAGTAGCCCAGTTTTGGAGCCAGACTATAGAAGTTCCTCGAGGTTCTTTGGAATAAGACGAGATCTACGCGAACACTTCGTAGATTAGGAGACCGAATATGACGGCGATCTGTAAACGAAATACAAAATGTGGGAAATTGAGGAACGGGAAATCTAATTTTGTCGTATAGTCGGTCGTTCTAAGCAGCGGGCCGTGGTCGTGCGATAATTAGGACTAGTAAACATTTTGTCTTATTTTGTGATACGCCAGAAGTAGATCACAGAACGGTGATTACGATGTCTAACTGATAATCTTATATCAATTTTTGCTTACAAGTTTCGGGCTAATTGGTAGACTTTATTGGTAAATCCTAGGAAACATAATTGCTTTCATGGTTTCTAACGGTGAATGTTCCGTTTCTGACTTGGACTTCCGTGCAAAATGACGGAAACTGTTTTTTGATATGTGCATCTTGTGGAAAAATGAGTCAAATCGAATTCACTTGCACCCAGACTGTGAGGTTTGTAATGACAAGCAGTAATAAGCTAAATTAGGTATCTCGTTTTCAAAGTCATCATTTGACAAACTTTACTGGAAGAAATTCGCGGTCTAATGCGGTCAACGAAGCCACTGGGGAAACCATAGCTTTTTATAAAACCTATAAAATAATAAAGGACTACGAAACTTTTTTGAAGGATAGCCGCGAGGATGTTTGTACAACGCATACAGCGGAGAGCAAACCTAAACTAAGTGAACAAAACAAGATACCAAACTGTTTTTAAGAAGAGATATTTTATACGCCTATTACATCGTCGATGACAATTCGTGTTAGTAATACAAGGTAGAATATTTTCACCAAATAATTCATCTTGTGATATCATTGTTCAAATCATCATTAAGAAACTATGAAAGCACTGTACAGCTGTTTTATCCTTGTTAGGAATCATGAATGGAAGTGCATATCCACCGCGCCCGAACTGGGATCCGAACCCGGAACGAACGATTCTGAGTGGAACGCCTTGACCATTACGTTACCGAGCAGGCTCTGAACGGTTTGTTGAAGTTCATCACATTAATAATTTCTAGGCAGGTTTCATTTAGTTCAAGATGAAATTTATTTCTACTCATGACGACGCAGAGAAGTCAAAATTGGTTGATTACTTCTTACTCAGTCAAATGATGAAACGCCCAGATCCAGGTTACAAAATCACTCGAGGAAAGTTTTCCACGTTGATTTTATAGACTGTTATGACGTTTTCCCTTAGCCTGGTAAGTCGAAAATTTAAACAGTAAACGTAAGGTGGCTAATGTCAGGATTCATTAGCCTACACAGTCCGTTTTTCGCTACTCTCGCCTTGTCAATCACACCATACCATTTACCAATTTGGCCTGCTTGGAAGAAGTAGGCTTGGTCAAGCCAAAAACCGATGCTGTTTATCACTATGAGATGTTATGTCAATGGCTGGGTTAAAGTTTCTTGTTTACTGACCTTATCTAAAGGCTTAAATCCTCTGGCTACAACTGTGTGATAACAGTTTAAAAGATGACACTTGTCCACCTGTGTTTCGCTGGTAACATATTTCATAGTTGGCAAACCCAGTTAAATATATAAGTGGTAAGAACAAATTTGATAATTGCATTCCCAAATCCGACCTCACATTTAGCCAATCTTCTGAATGTGTAGAATATTTTCTAACCTAACCTCTCAATTTCTTGTGAAGCTGAACACAAAAACTATTTCACCTTGGTAAGTATAAATCTCACGAGGAAAGCAGATTAGACAATACCATGCTCTACTCATTGGAATGTGACGCAGAATGGTCAGGCTTTACATTTTCATAGAAAGACGGCCTAACGAGAACTATTTTATGATCAACCATGGGGTTTAGCTCATTCGAGGCTGTTCAGGACGTGAAATGTTTTGCTACCTTAACTCTGGTTTTTATTGATGACCGAGGAAAATCTATCAATTTGCAAAGAAATCACAGACCCAATATCGAAATCAAGGAAGAAAGTTATGCATAATAAACCAATCCTCCTAAGAGACCACATTCTTCTTTATGTGAGTCAAAAGCTTGGTTTGACTGCAAATCGCACATTCCCAACAACCTGAAGTATTCCCTAGTATCAGCGTCAATAAAGCCGTTTGGAATATACTGTTGCACATCTAGTATGTCACTTGACTTACATTTGCGTTGCTAACCGTGTTGGCGAACAGACCGATAAGTTTCGAAATGGGTCATGCCTTCGCGAAAAATCACAGCAAATATGCTGGATAACATTTCCGAATACTTCTCTCTGGACCTGACATATCAGTAGGTAATTTAAGCCAATTTGTAACTGGGATTAACTTGAATCGTTCGACTATTTTTTCGTTAGATCACTGAAATTTGTATTTCCTAATTATGCATGAGTTATGTGAGAACTACGGTCTCATTATCTGTCGCCGTTCTGGGAGCGACCTGAATCAATGGGATGGCTCAAATGATGGCTTAGAGATCACGAGATCTGGTGGTTTCAACCAGCTTCGGAGACGGAACATGCTGCCTCCACTGGAAATCCCAGCGCGCTCTTTCAACTCATCCGAGCTACCCGTAGGAAATCACTGTGTGAGCCAAGCGACTGTCAAGCTGAGAGCTTGTTTATTCGCAACCAACAGCAACAGATCGTGCGCTGGGCAAAGCAATTTCAAGCAAAATTTTGCTGTCCTTCAGGGTTAGCGCCCCCTGAAGCTATTTGAGGAAGCTTCCGGTGGTTTGTTTCAGCGGATCCACCAAATGAGAAGGAGGACCTCGGGAAATCGGAGCCTTCGAACATCATAAAGCGGCAGGCCCCGATAAACTTTCCCCACCTATACTTAGCGATAAAAGAATGAAACCAGTCACGAAATTGCAAGCTTTGTTCTTGAAGAACTAGTTCTCCGAGAGAGCCCCCTTCTTGTTGTAGGAGTGGATGTTTGTCCCCATCATCAAAAGGGGCTTGCGCCAACGATAGGGATAACAACCAAATCCCAACAGCGTTGAAACTACCTTCGTCCATTTTTCTTCGCAGGTTGTGCCACACGCGAGACGGTTTCGAGCTGGTCGTGGAGGAATCGATCAAATCTTTGCTCTCCGACAGGTGCTGGTGCACCATTTTTCCTTCCAAATGCCAACGGTCATCGTGTTCTTGGACATATGTATAGCCTTTGATTATGTTGACATATCTTCACTGTGGCACGGTTTGTTGAGAAGATGAATACCTGAGAAGTTGGTGTCGGTCCTCAAAGAGTTGTACGGTCATACGTTAGGTCGTATTAAGGCATGCGGCCACCATCGTCTTATCCAAGGGGTACGGGAAGGCTGCCCTATATCCCCTTTCCTTTCAACTTTGTCATAAAAAAGGTTCTACAGAACGTATTATGAGGTCTTTCATACGGCAGATGTGAATTAGACCAAGAAAACAAAAAATTGACTTCTAGTATGCCGATGATATCGCAGTGTAATAATGCACAGGTGATAATGCACAGGCAATTCAAAAGGTATACAATCGCTTGACAATTGAATTATCCACATGTGGTATGTACATTAGACCTTAAAAATGCAAGGTATTTCTTCGAGACTGAAAGGAGACTACCTGCGACCGTTATGAGGTAGTCAGTAGCTTCAAGTACCTCACGAGCCTGATCACACCTGGCGGAGGTGTTGGAAAGAAGTCCTCATCACGAATTGCGAATTTCAGAGCACCTTTCGCGAAGATGCAGCCCTCGTGGCCCTGACATGACATCCGACTTTCCTCAAGGGAAGGGCACACAATGCCACTGTTCTTTATGTTCTGCTTTACGGTGCGGAGACCTGGACTATCTACGATGACGGCGCCTTTCTATTTACGACCACCGATGTATACGAACCATTGCCCGAGTCTGGTGTGAACATCGGATGAGCAATGACGAGGTGCGCCGTTGTGTACTGGGTGTAGACATTCTCCCCTTGGCTGAGGTCTCGCTCTACATCGCCTTCAGTGGATTGGACACTTATAACCTATACCTGCCCATCGTCTCTTTTTTTCGTGCTCTTTTTGCACTTGCTGGGCAGAGCAGTGGTCAGGCCGTGACTTGCTATACAGACATGAATAAGCTATTTCTGGCCTTGGACTCGGTTGGTGCTTCCCTCATTCCTGGTAGGGTCCCAAGAGATGAGGATTTTTGCTGGTTAGAGAAGGTGAGATATGTGGCTCAGAACCTAAGTCAATGGCACTACTGCTATAAGGCCTATATGTGGAACTTAATTTAAAATAAATCAAAACAAACTCAATAGTGACAAAATTCGTTTGATAAAAGTACAAAAATACAGTTGGTTTATTAATGTTTGTTATTATTTCTCCGGGTATTTTCCCGCTCTCTTAGTCCCACTGATAGGTTGCGTTGGCATCACTGTTGTATTTTAGCCGGTATATAATATATATATATTTAATCTATACACACATATGTAGTGCAGCAATGCTACGATTAGTCCAATCAAAATTCAGGCCGTCGAAGTAGGAACCAAGTCACAAAATGCTTCCCTCCAGTGGAAATTCGAAATCATTTATGGCGAGACCAACTGCGAGGCGGAGCATCTGTACTAGCACCGAGCTTTCGCAGAAATCAACTATTTTCATATATCATTTTCTGTGGGATTCGCTTTGATGAGTGACATCGATTTCATGACATTTGTTTGATTGTGTTTCTTTTGACACCCAGAAAATCAGTATTTTAGCTCGTGCTGCACCTTCGAGAACTTTCCTCCCTCGAATCACCCCAACCGCTCGGAATCTCCCGTTGTAGTTTGCCCTTACGTTCCAGGTCCTATTACGAAAGTCTTCTCAAATCGAATCCAAAAGAACAATTTGCCATTTAACCAAATCCAGATTAAGCGGCTGGCAATCTGATCCCTGCGTGAAATCGAACGGCAATCTCTGTTGAACCACTCACAAATGCCCTAATTCCATTGTTCTCGCATTATATATCACTAGGACATGAAGTTGACGTTACTATACTCGACTGTCTGCGCTTCTGACCGCACCTTAAATCTTTCGGCCAACGTTACACCAAGAAAACAGTACTCGAGGTTCATTCTTGTAGCCGACAGATTGTTGCGAACTAGAAATCATACTGTAATTGGGTTAAAAATGTTCTCCTAGTTCAGGGAAATGCAATAAAAACATTCAGAATAACAATAAACCACCGTTAGCTACGTTTATAATTATAAATTTGGCTTGAAGCTGATCGTGAATAACAGCCTGCTCTTAATAAATTGAAACGAAAAAGATGTAGCGCTACTTACGATGAATGGACGAATTGGACACCGATTTGATCGAGCTTAGCGCACAGCCCATGGGCTTATCAGCAGTTATGCTTGCTTCTGGTATCTTTAGTTAGGTTCCAAGAAATCAAATGCAGTTCCACAAATTGCTCCAAGTAAACAGATAGGTGTTATATTAACTTATCCATTTCTAGATGGTCAAAACTTTTCTCAAAAGATCGTGAAATTTTGGTGTCACATTTGAAGAATGACTAAATCAATTCGGCATCGATTAACGACCGATGACCTTGAGAATACGATGCTTCAGAGTGAACACGTGACCTCCGGTCATCCGAGCGTGATTCCATCTATGTTGCAGAACGCCGTATTCTGAGGTTGGCTATTTTATAATCCGTTCCAAGTCAGTGTGACATTTCTTAATGAAAATAAACTAAAGGTTTCTTTTCGCAACGCAAACTGTTTTGAATTTTAACAACTCATGTTTCTAAAAATGACAGCCCTTAAAAAACCATTATTTTAGGCTCAAATCAACCGTTACCAATAAAACCTTGTTGTGTAAATTATATTCTTTCGACCTTTAAGAATACGGAGATTTCCACAGCTTATGCTCACGGCTAAGACCAGTCTGATTTTTTCAAGTTATTTTTAAATCAATCCAAACTGTTTCATCTAGACATGATCATATAAATCCAGCTAGTATAAATTATAAAGTAGAGCGCAAATGCCCTAAAAATACTGTCCATTTCATTGTTTTAAAGATATTTTACCATAAACAATGGCGACTTTGCTTTTTTACACTAAATCTTTTTCTGTGGAGTTTTTGGAAATGATTGCAAGGAAAAAAAGGCAAGGTATTGAAGATGACGTGAGAAACGCCAAGGAAGTGCCTAAATAGAATGACTAATTAACGGATCGCAGTGTTCGACATTCTGTAAATCTTCTTGTCCCTTCCGTTTTTAGGAGAATCAATGTAAAGTATAATCATTTTTGTCTCGCAACTTCAACATATTACGCGATGCTGAATACCGTGAAAGTAGTGTGTGGCACAATATACCTGTCACGTACGAACTCTGAATCAGACGGCTTCCAATTGAACAACCTTGGACTACATTTTGATGTCACATTGAATTCCATTTGAACATGCACACCACTTGAGTGTATGGATTATACGGCAAGAGGCAGCGAAGATGTTTAATCAAACTCAAGCAAGGCAAAATAAACTGAATGTCTTAAAACATTCCGTGAACTCCTCATTTATAACCACACGGTAAAAATGTGATATCACAAAGTCTTATGTAAGATGAACATCATCACAGATGATGATGTATCAAAGTGTATTAGTGCGAGCATGGAAAGCTCTAAATTCTATGAACTGCAAAATATTTAGTTTTATTTCTGTTCTTAAGTTGCCCCTCGAATCCATCACTAACTGGTTCTGTTAGAATTTGTACTCTGCAAATCAATGGTTTCACTTGCTGTAGCGAGAAAATGAAAGTCAAACTGAGATAATTAGTCGCCTTACAAATAAAAGTTTACCAAATGTCTAAACAAACAAAATCAAGGTCGCGCATGCGAATTCCTACTTCATCCCTTTTGTACTTATTTTATTGACAAAACAACAATGCACACTAGGTTTTTTCGGGAAAGAGGCCTCGGTAAGCGAAGGCTTCCAAATTAGCACTACTTACCCGAAATGTTTACCTGATTTTCTGTATTTCTACTTTGCATGGTTGAATCTGTTCTACCACGAAATCAGGACCACTGAAGCGAGCCATTTGGCATTAGTCACTGCATAGATTAGTCGAACAGTATCCATTTTCTCTCGATGTTATGTGATTACTGGTAACCGGTAGAATACGGCGGCCTCATTCTGGGCATTCTCTCGAAAACTGATCAGCACTTCAGATGACCTGGATACATCTGTTCCCGGTTAACGCTTAGTGAATTTGTGATCATTATCTCTCTCCATGCGAATAACGATGAGCAATGAAACAGTTCTGTTTGTTTCATATAAAGGTAGGGGCAAAATAGAATTCTTCCAGATCAGGTGATATTTTGGCCGACATATGATGATTCCTAACAAGCATAAAACAGCTCTACAGTGCTTCCATGGCTTCTTAATGGTGAGTTGAACGGTGAGTTCACGTGGTGGATTATTTGATGAATACATTCTATCTCCTGCTACTAATACATACCGAGTAGCCAAGCTCTGTTGGTCATATCCAAAGCCTTCGCCATACTTAGGCTACCTGCAGAAAAGTCATTTATCACTAAGGGTCGATTGCTTTGCTGTGGCGGTCCATGGCCGTGCAAATCATTGACAGACAGATGCAACACTATCATGCGCTGAAGTTGAACAAACCGTTAAGAGCCTGCCCGGTGCCGTAATGATTAAGATGTTCGACTCAGAATCGTTCGTCCCAGGTTCCTGTCGCAGTTCAGGCGTGGCGGATATGCATTGCTGATGATTCTAACAAGCTGGGTAAAACAGCTGTACGGTACTTCCATGGTTTTTTAATAGTAAGTTGGGCGATGACATCACAAGGTGAATTATTCGATGAAAACATGCAGAATAACGCCTAGTTCGCCACAAGTCTAACCAAATCGAACGGTCAACTTGAATGCAGAGATGAATTTTATTTGAATGCAACTTATCTACAGAGAAGAAAAAATAATCTGGGATAGTTTACTTATTACCAGAAGGCAGTGGTTGTGAACTGATTTCTCTGGCCAATGAATAAAATAGAACTACTGCCAGTTACTTTGCAAATCGATATCTAAGGCTCGACTAGCACCCATCAGCCGTATATAGCGTCAGCTGACACCTGGCTTGCAATCAAAAATCAGCTTTGTGCTGCTATTCGAAGGTCCATGGCTTGACCGCAATGCCTGACTGATCGAAGTCGTTCCGTGTTTAAAAACCGTTGTTTTCGTTTCAATAATAGCATAGGGTAGGATAATTTCTTCATAAACTCAGAGACTAAGCTTCACCTACTGGGATTTAGGGTGCAGCATTCAAAATAGTTGGTTGGGACATATGTTCCTCTTGCCCACAGACCGACTCCTTAACTGTGCGCTATTCTACGACGTACGCAATAGATGGACGATAGTTTCATGTGACCAGTCGATTAAGTGGAAAAGCGCTATGCAACCAGTGGGTTGGTTCTTGTAAGTGCATCAAGATATCCGTATTGGGGTAGACAAGATTCTCTCAAGAGATGGTTGAAGACTTTGAGTTGTATGGCTCAGTGCATTCAACAAAGTTCTAGCATTCGAAATCATTCCTTTACGGCATTTTGCAGGTGATCTATTGTGGTTTTCTATTTCTGCTTTCTGTTTCCAATAGCCGGCAAATCACTTCAGTGAAATTATTCGTACAATCTGAAATTAAACTATCGCACACAGAATCGGTTTATAGTTTCCGTATGACCTTAGTGGATAGCTTTGCATTCATACTGCATGCTTGCGGACAACGTCACCTCGATGTAGTATGAGATTTTCGCCGATTAGTAGATCTTTTTCGAGAAACATTAACATATAACTAAAACGTTTACGGATTTCCAATAGAATGTTCTTCACACAATGATTTGAAAAGATCCCAATGAACCTTGCGTCCTTTTGTTCGCATATTATGAATGCTTCCGTTAATCGTTCGGAACAGTTTTCTTCCTAGTGGAAACCGATCGAAGTGATCACGTGAAACAAAAGTGCCGAGATCTTTTCCCTAATAAACACCGCATCAACTAGGAGGAAGCCATTTGCAAGCACTGACTGCACTGGGATTATTTATGGACCCTTCCCGCACAGAAAAACGACAAGAGCGCTAGCACTAGCAACTGAAAATTGTTAATGTAATTACTAGTCCAAAATGAAATTCGCATTGGATCACGCGAGTAACATCGTTTCAGCCTACTGATTTCAATGGAATTCAAGCCAACACAATACGCAATGTTCAGCATCAAATGAATCAACCGTAATTGTAAAACTGAGCACCACTCAGAGCTGGCGTCGGCTCTCATTGACACAAGGGGATATTTATCCAATGGACAGCGTAAATAATGCACCAAAATAAAGTTGCATTTCAGTTTTAATTCAAGAATTCATCACTTTAATTCGGAACAAGCAGCACATGTTGAACCATACTGTGTTTCAAAAGTTCGGAAGTCTGTTTTATTATTGTTGAGGCAGATGAGTTTTGCTTTTAACAGGGTATTTTCGGTTTCACAAATTTGAACACCTTCATGATAAAACAAAACTGTCCAAATACTTATTATATTTCTTAAGATGGCGTTGCCGTCAGCAAGTCAACGGGGAAGAAAATGGATATTTTTGGGGGAAACGTGCCACTACTAAAGACAATGCTACTCATTTTCACGCTACTTCAATCACCCGTTCGCTCAGTGTTTTGTACACGCAGTCCAAAGGAAAAGACAACGCGTCAACGACTTCCCTTCAATTTGTGATTTTTTTCCTCCGGAATCCGTTCTCAGCTGTTCGGAATCTGCCAGGAAACAACTTTAAGATTTTACTACAGGGTGACATACCTGTGAAATTGTCTTTTGCCCTCTCTCGCTCGCTCGCTCTGTCATTGATTCAGTCATTTACACACAAACTCTCCACCCGGTGCGGATTTCGGGCCAAAAAACCGTCCAACTTTGTTTTTGATGAAGCCAACGAAGGGGGAACATAGTATTTTGATGGCCGGTCTGTAGACTGGCATTTCTGTTTGATCCCCTCATTGAACAGAGGATCCGCAGCAGTCTCGATCTTACTGGTCACAGGAAACACAGTAGGCGGCGTTACACGATAAAAGTAAAATAAAACATGAATTTCACCATCATTCATTGTCCACTTTATCAAAACGAGAACAACTAAGCACATCCGGATTAGTATAGCAAAACTGGCAAACAATTCACCGGTGGCAAAATCTAACACGAAATTTGTTGCCCTACTCGATGCGTGTTCTGTCAAGTTCCGACCAAACCGTGTTACACAGTTCACACGGCCTTTTCAACTCACCACTAACAAGTTACCGTTGTCTGATTCCATGAATTTATGTGTATCAAAACCTTAACTTACAATCAAACGAATTGAAAGAGAAAAAACAGAAGCGTTATGAGACGTTGCTTAGTGGAGTTTTTCAATCATAATTGAACAATATCATCGTTACAGCCTTTTATTTCTGATTCATTAGCTTTTTCTCCACTTCCGTTTCCCATGGTTCCTGTTACTAAAACAGTCAGAGTATTGTTTTGGGTATACGTATTTGATGTCTAGTCTTTTCGTAGTACATTTTTTGTTTGGCTGTCGAGTGAGTGCATGCACCGAAGCTCCAAATGTGCATCACCTAATTCATTCAAGAGAAGATCATCCTAGATCATCCTAACGACTTGTACTAGACCACTTGTTCAGAACCTTAGCATGGGCTCCCTTTAGGTCGGTTTGTGAAACCATAGAACATCGGACTACTATCCAACGTTGGATTCCAATGAACAACCGACCACATGCAAGTGGTGAATAAAGAAATTATTCTTCTCGTGGAAAACTCTGCAAAATATTTCAGTTTTTTCGCCACTTCCTCCCTTGTCATCTTCCCCACGCGATAGGCTTCCCCGAGGAACACGGTCTCTCCACAGACTTCTACAATGCACATGTATATTGCCGTGTTACACGCATCAAAAACCAAGGATTGTGTATCCAACCATTTTGTAGTTAATCGCTTAATTGCCCGAAGAAAAGTGGAGAATGTTGCAAGCCTGCTTGAGATCACCTAGAATATTTTTCGTCAGAAAACCGAAGTATGCTGGTGTTGAACAAATTATTCCCCTCAAGTCTGATGTCAAAAATTTATTGAGAATTTTCATTTACTACTCAGTAGATTCCTAAGGGTCTATGCAGGTGACAGTCGGACTGTGTTTGCGGAGGGAACAAAATATGTTCATGTCATGCATAAGAAATGTTTAATTACCCAGCTGTGTTTTGTTCTTATGTTGCAATTCACTGGACCGCACATCATCTGTATCTATCAGATTTGTTTCCGCCCAGTGCAATTCGTTCTTCCGCGATGTCAGCCAATCCAAATGGGAGCTGGTACATTATACCAATCATGGCCTTTCGTTAGCCCAAAAAATCATAGGTTCGAATCCCAGACTTGCCGGTCAGTTTAGTGGCAGATGGAAATAAAGATATCACCTAGCTCATTATCGCGCATGATCTATTTAGACCTGATGCAGTTTTGAGCCTCTCTACATTTCAGGAACATAGTTAAAGATACATCTTACCCCACGTAAAAGGCCTTAGTAGGTATGAAACAGGCTCTTCCGCCAGGCTCCATCTTCAGGCATATCATGAAGAAAGTTCATTCTTGGAAGAAATAACGGTCGTTAGAACGGAGAAAGCCGCACAAGACTGGGCATTATCAAACACTGTGCAATGGAACATTTGGACAATTGGGCCAGAATGCACACGGATTCGCATGACACCCCTCGGATAAAATCAAGCGCTCCACACATCCATTACATTGATTTGTTTCTTCACCGTTAGTTCGTCAACCAATGAGGTCACTTTCCTGTTAGATCGATATTCTATTTTCATTTCGTTTCCCCAAATCAAATGCGTAACCGGAGTTGGACGGTAACGGACACCAGTCCGAAGTGCTAGGTTTAAATTAGGAGACCGAAGTTAGCATTTTATAATAGTGCCTATCTTCAATTCTGTAACAAGCCTGTCCAGATTCATTAGACGCTGTAACAAATTGGAAGTAGTTCATGCGAGTGATACAGTTAGAACTGTTCATTGGTTATCAAGTTGTCATTTTGGCAGTCGTTCCTAGCAAACCCAGAATTTTATCAACTCGCTGGGATTCAACCATTACTCGCGAGTTTTGGGCTTCTGATATGTTTTACCATGCGTTGTTTTATTATTTTCATCTATCTACTTATTGAAAATTAGAAACATTTTGACCGTCATAATATTTCTGCGCGTGAAGTTTGGTACGATGCCGTAGTTACGGTACTTGCTGCAATCGTTCAAGATGACTGTAACACTTCTACACAACCCACAGACTGACGGGCGCAAGTGGTGACCATTAACAGTGGGCTCATGAAAACTGAATTAAGACAAAATCTTAAGGTTTCAGTGTAAGCGTTAAAAATTGACCGGAGTAACTTGTTTCTCTCTCAGGCTGTCTGTTTTCACAGCGAATTATGAGAAGTGGGCGAGAAACTAATACACCCCGGAGGCTAGTTTTCAACAGAAAAGTAGCAGCATATCATAGTTTTAAGTTGGAATTAGGTGAACTCATTTGCCAAATTTTAGCTTGGGTGTTTTTTTTTACCTGTATGGTCAAAAGAAGTAAAGAGAGATGTCGCGAACCTCTGAATTCAAACGCTACACTACTTTAATTCTTTCAGTCGGCACTTACGGCTTACTACCCACATTTACTACAACGAACCTCATCTTTGCTTGTTTCACTCGTCACTGTACACTGGTCTCCAAAATAAACCCCACTGCTTCCGAAATTGTCAAATCACCACTCAAGGAAAATTCCAAATTAATTGCGAAAGCATCGATGAGATTTTTTAACTGTTACTAGTCAGTGTGATTGAGAAATCGTCGAATTACGTAACTGCGCTATTCGCTTGATATAAGTATATCCGAGAAAATTTGTTTGAAAACATCGTTTTAGGTCAGCTTGATAATCGCCAACGACCATCTTGACGGCCAGCTCACGTCTGACTTTTTCCTTATTTAGGCTAGCGGATATACTCTGAACTTCGGTTATCCAACAGTGCTGTTTTCATATAACACCTCTTGGTTTCATGGATATTCCAAACACGCGATCTACAATATGCCTGCCCTTCCAACTGTATACACTTATATTTAGCAAAGGTTTGCTCATTTTCATCCCACGGAAAAGGAAAAAATAAGGCTCCGCTCCAAGAATCTAGTCAAACCCATTTTCGATTGCCGCTGTTATCTGAATAAAATAAGCAACAACAGAGTTCTCTAGAGGATAACATAGAGAGGAAAAAAAACAAAAAGCGGGCTGAGTTTTTAGGGTCTAGTTGACAGGGGAACTTACCAGATTGCAGTGGACTGATGCTGTATGGATGGATTTTAGTGGCAAACTGAGTACACGATTCAATGCGATTGTCAATAAGCGTAGAGTTTAATTTTCCAAAGAAGTTAAAGGAACACTGGTTTTTGTCATTAGATTTTTGGGTAGAACTTTGAACTCCTGTTTCAGAACCGTGCAGAGTATCACCATGAGGCAGTAGAAGAGGATTTGGAAGATAAATTGGTGATCTCGTTTGAGGGTTGTAATGTCCGAAAACGTCTAACTATAAAACTTTGTCGCTATAGGCGCGACAGTTTACCAATACACCGTTAGATAGCTAATATTCCAAGTAGTTCACCTTTTACGGAGGCTTCCAAATATGTAATGGAGACAAATAAGCTGTTGTTAACTACTCCTCTGTCCACGAGGGACGACATCTCAGAGGGGATAAATATGTGATGGTTAAGTGAATTAAAACTCAAAAGTTGACAAATTTTACTGGAATTACTTTGCCTTAGCAATGGAGCGCATTTGCTGGAAATGGACAGTTCTATCCGCGCAGTTTAAAACCGTAACCCGAGTGTTTAGAAAAAGACTGGCGCCTTGGTCTAGGTGCACCCGAATCGTCGACAACGGGTTCGGGATATGTCCTCACTATCCCGGGTAATTTTAACGTTTCAGTGAATTAGTCAGATAAACATGCAAGTTATTTTTTGCAGATATCCAAGGGATACCAGCATTCGCGACCGCTGCGCGTGGGGAAGCAAGTCAAAGCAGAAGGGTGTTCAGAGAAAAGCAAAGTTGAAATGATTTTGGTTCTGTCGTTCAAAAACCTAGTGATTGAAGAACTAAGGTTTTACATTACTATTTTATCTTTTACTTTCTTTAGCAATAAAACAATGTATACCATTTTTCAGGAAGGGGGCCGCGGCCAACAGAGGGCTGCCAAATGAGGAAGTTGACCGGCGGTTGGAGGATTCGAACCCGTAACCTTCACTTCTGGACGCCACGACCTTATCCGGCTGCAAAAATGTCAATTCACCATTTAGGTTCCTCTTTCATCCTACACATATCTCACTGCCAGCGGTGGTCTTCAGGTCAACATCATGGGATTTCAACGTGAATTTCCAGAGTTGGCCTCAGCTTACCGCCAGCCAACCTTTCCAGTTAGCATCCGTCTGTCGCACTCTGTCATCCTGAAATAAAGATGAACACTGCCTTATTACTGTTAGTAGAAACAAATGAATATGAGAAGAGCTAAAGGGTAAACCGTAGAGAAAGGGGAATGTACACCGTCAATCGAAATAAATTTCTCCTCACGGGACAACCGACTGCAAAAAGAGGCAATGCGGCGTTGCGCGTAACCGACGAGAGGTGCTGAATGAGACTGGTTTGTCTTGATTGTGACAAAACAAGCGCCTCAGGTCTATGGCTTGTATATTTCATGGTATTTTCATCAATAAGTATGTGTTATCGGCGGTCACCTGAAATTTAAAGCTCATTCAGCTTCTATTACATGTTCTTTGATTTTCCCTCATCCATAAGTAAACCGATTTACTCATAATAAGAGGTGGCTGGGGTTACCATTTTCGTTGATTGTTTCAGCATCCACCGTCGTTTAGGCGTGGGAGGAGGTGAAATTTAGAAACACGGTACCACTGGATCAGTGATCATCTGATTATCAGGCTAGTGGTTGATTTCAGAGAAACTTGTTTACCTATTCAACAGGGAAATGCTTGAGTTTTCTCCTGATTACATTAAACTGGCAGGATGTCTGCTATCAAATCAAGCAACGAAAAGGAATAAAATTAGCTTAATAAATCAAAATATTTTGCGATAGCAATTTCGAAATGTTTACGATCATCATATACCCATAAACTTGCATTGCCCGGAGAAGAATGCACTAGGTTCTAATTCTCAGCATCTCGGTGAACGCTTGAGCCTATCAGGACGGTCATCCAGCAGTTTCACGCTAAGGCAATAGGATTGCACTGAGCGAAAACTGATAATGTTTACTGGAACGAAAAAAATCAAAATATAACTGGATACTGTTTATTAGAACACGGATAAGGACATTTTGAGGGAAGGAATCATTTCAGTGGTTGTCATATTCATTTTAACAAGAATGTAAAGCCGTCAGCATTCTGCATTAGCTAGACGAAAAGAAAAAAGCAGATAGCAAGTGATGACAGTATGACCTGAGAAAAGCACTGACGGTCCTGCTTAAAGTGATTCTTTCAATTAGGCTGCTATCACGGAAGCGTTGACTACTTTACACCAGTGGCCCTCGGTCTTCAAAGGCAGTAAAAGATGGATGTTTTAGTAAGCAGTAAAGTTCAGCAGAAAGTAAAGTGTTTTAGATGGACCAATGACTAGAGCTTTCGATTAACGGCCGTCCCTTTCGGATTTGCATCCCAGGTTGGGTACAATAGGAAAGCATTGCCGGTGGTTGCTAACAAGGACGAAGCAGTTACACAGTGATTCCGTGGTTTCTTACCCATGAGGTGAATGCTAATGGCCCAAAATAACTGGGTACCGGAGTTGCGCGTATCAGGATAGTCACATACAATCACACACCCTAACGGCAGATGAATTCGAGTGCATTATTTCTATCCTGTAATTATCAAACTTGGCTACCTGATTGCAAGCAAATCAATCACTGAAGTCTGATTTCGCAAGCTTTCACTGCTCCCTCCTTTTGACAGATACATTGCCCTCTAAACTTTTAACATCCGGATTTTTTCTTCGCGTTTAAAACAGATAACAAGTTATGATTTACCTTCAAGTGCGATTTTGACACCTCCGATGCATTCAGGTCCAGGTGTTGGAGTCAATTATTTGGCGTTTGTTAAATTAAGCCCCTGGTGGGCAGGAAATCTGAAAGTAATCTGCATGTCAGTATTATTTTCCTGATGAGACCATTTTGCCATATGGCGTTTACCGCCTTGGATTGCCATTCAGGCTACTGATACCATGGGGTGTATTCAATGGTATACCAGTTCCAATCGGATAGAGAGACCAAAAGTAGTTGGTAATTGAATTTGCTCATCAAATCATAAACGGTTTGCAAATGGATGCATTATTTCGCATTTGTTTATATCGTAAATGCAGAATGTCAACTGCCAAAAGGCCGGCCATTTGAGTTCAGAAAACGTTTATTAGCGCGCATTATGGGACACTAAAAGCGCATTTCACTAGCGACCGGTTTCCGAGGGCAGGATCTAGTCTGCCGATCTGTTGGCCATGTGCAGACGAAAACATTCATCGAATGTTACCGATTCATCGCACAAACAAGTACATTTATTGCTTCTAGAAGTATCCTCATCTGATGGAAACGAAATTCGCAATATCATTTTCGGTCAGCTGCTATTTGTTTGGGAAGAAAATGATGTTCCGTTTTTTTGTTTCTCGCTGTTTCGAATGGATTTACAGATTTTGCGTAGTTCGAAACTGACAGTATTCACTAAATAGCTTGTGGAGGATTCATCGAACAATTAATTTTTTCAATGTATTAATTATCAACACTGAACAACTCACTTCATCTCTCTTGAACGTGAACGCCTGATGACTGTCTGATTAATAATGATCCTGTCCGAATTTGATAAAAATGCTTATAGTTGAATGACTTTCAGAAAGAAAATTCAGTTACTTAACTCGAGTCGACAAAAGCACCGGCGTGAAGAAACACAAACTGGACAGAATCATACTCAAGCCATCCAGTTTTCACGTTTACAACAATAACTAACTGGAAACGTATCTGATCCTCTCCTCCCCAACCGGAATCTACACGTTCATGCGAGATTAGCGCGTTGTTGTTTACTTTTGACCGCACAGGCGAGGAATTTCCCCCTGACAGGTTAAGGCAGCAGTCAATTTTGTCTACAGACGATTTTAACAATCCCCCACTGGTAGCCAATTCTGTGCGCGACTAAACGCTATTTTTAATGTTTTATCGCTGTCGCTATTAAGGTTTTTTATCCAGATTGGTTCTGCAATTTGCTATTTCCGGGTATCGGCAGTTCCAGCGTTCTCATCTGTAATTTTGACGCAGAATTCCAGCCCGACAATATGGGTACCCTAGAGAACAGTCGAACAATGCGACGTGGCGAACATATTGGTAGTGCATGTAAATGAAAAGGGCTTCAAAACCGAGTTACATTTGGTGGACCCCTTGATTCGATGATGTAAGTCCAAAGTGCCCGTATTGGTTGTGTGAGATCAATGAGGAACGAAGCTATCTTCACCAAGCTGTTGCCACTATGATCCCAAACTCCCTAAAGAAGATAACTGAATAAATAAGTCGATATTTTTTGTGTTTGTCCATCGGCTCGCGTAAACAAATAGACATTACCGTATCTAAATCTCAAATGGATGGAATGCACTGATCAATGATTGTGGCACTTTAAACAACATCAAATGTCGTGTAAAAAAGTTTCGCTTTAGTGTTTCTGAGTCACGGAATGGGTGTATTTTGGTGAGAAATTTACACTTATAAGCTCATCAAATGTAGCAAATATTATATGTTAAAAAATGTATTTCTTGCGATAGTCGTTAAGGGATTGCTGCTGAAAGTGTGTCGCATTTGTGCGAAATCCGATATCCTTATGACTTTTTCCTGCTCAGTGTAATCTTTCATCCGAAGATTGCGGTTCTACTTTGAGTGGTACATCATTCACATAAAACACGGCGCGATTCGGCTATTGCTGTACATGTCATAACAAAATCACACACCACAGAATCTCATTTGAATCGTTAGGAGTGTGAATGGATGATAAGCGCATTTAAGAATCACAGGGTGATCCGTCGTAGGATTTCCGTCGGTCAGGCACGGATAACTTTCGACGAATCACCGTGTGACTCTCAAATGGACTTATCCATTCAAGCTCCTAACGATTCAATGACTTTCTAGTGAAAAAGGGGTGTAGCGCACTAGTGCGGGGATGGCTGGATAGAAGAGTGCCGGGTACACATCTGTGAAGAACGACTATAACGACGAAACCGGTCGTGTGCTCCCGGGGGAATTCTGTTCATCCGTCCATATGTGAAACATACTTCTGAGGATAGCATAGAATATGAAAACAGTAAAATACTCCTACTTGGATTCAGAACCTGCACTGAAAGTAAGTTTGCCGAGGCTCTGATGATAAACGCTCGCTCCACGTGCACCAGTCGGAGCGACGGGGCAGAGATTTCGGAGATATGGATAGTCCTAACACTCTTGAGAAACAAGAATCCCAAAGGTCACCATACTAGTTGACCCCACCACCACGGCGGCGCATGACGTGAAAGACAACTAATCTCTCGCCCGACCTATGGCTCAAAGTACACATTAGTCACACACACACACACACAAACACACACACACGGAAAATTGATCATCCGTTCACATATGAACGTTCCCTCAGTTATTCTATTATAAAACTTGCCTTGACTACTCACGGTAGTAGAAACCCTGGTGAATTTCATCTATCAACAACACTGTATTATTAGCATTACATCATCCACAATAAAAACCAATACATGGCACGTCGATTTTTCGATGCACTCCTTATGTCCTTCGATCCTCATATTTACAAACTCATAACCGGGGTAGCTTCAGTAACGTCGAGTGAACATGAGAAAAGCCCAGCACCGAAGCCTATGGCTGGTTTGGCCCCTAGGCAATGTGATGTTGCGGTTAGCTCGCGGCGTTGCTGTTCCAGCCTAAGTCCCGTTATGAGTAAGGTTACTCGGGCATGGCCCAATAAACGTGAAACACCCGTGGGAGTGACGACTCGTACTGGACAATATCCCGTCGAGCAAGCCCCCAAATCTGGGTGTGTGTGAACGCAGCCTAAGGTGGGTGGTAAACTCCATTGAAGGCTAAGTACTTGCATGAGTCCGATAACAAATAAGTACCGTGAAAGAAGGTTGAAAAGTATTTGGAAGAGAGTAACCAGTGCATGAAACCGGTCAAGACGTGAAACAGAGTGACCATTTCGGATAAGTGTTTACCTAGTTAAAAAAACGCTACAGATCACGCTTTTGGCTTTCTTGATTGTTTGCTTTTCTGATGATGTTGCCTGGGTTGAGAAATTAAAGTTGTTAAAAATGTTGGTCTTTTTGTTTGTTTTGCTTTGACAGTTTCTCCCTTTTTTGCTATAGCACGCACAAAACAGCACAATACACCCATCGTCAAAGAAGAGCAATTAGCGTCTGACTGTTTGTCTGCGAAGAAGTTTCCGCGAACAAAGGCACTCATTGGAAGTCTTTTGGTTTGTTACCGTGATCGAGTTGTTCGTGTGAGTTTGTCTCGCTAATTGTGACCAACGAAGGAGCAGTGACGAAGTCCGGAACCAGTAACGACAACAAAATAATTTGACAGTTTCGCTGTGATGAGTATTTTTGTTCACTATGACAGTCCATTTAAAGAGTGAAAAAAGTATTACTCTTTTTGCAGGATAGGATAGTGAAAATTTTTGAATGGGTTGAAAAAATCACAAGTTGGTGGAAGGAATTCCCCTAACTGTTTTCGCTTTGTTTTCCAATGGTAATCGATAAAACGGTAGAGGTGGATTTTTCCGGTCGAGATTGAGTTATTCGATGTCCCTTCTTAAAAGTAATTTAACTTTTGAAATAATCAATTCATTCACGAGACCTTTAACTAGACAGAATTTGTAAAAGAAACATAAAGGAAAAAAATACGCATTTGTCTAAATCACTTCCAGTTTGGGTGTCACGTTTCTTCAAATCAAATCAACAATGAACTATTCGCCTAAGCAGATGGAGTCTCCTAGGCAACTAGTTAAAGGACTTGCATTCGGCAACATTTCTGTTATTTTGTCTTATGACTACATTCTTTTTTAGAGCTCTTTCAGTAAATAATCGATTGCATATCTGACTCAGTACAGGTTTCAGTTTGTGCGTATCCTTGCATTCGAACTTCGTAACGTTGTGCACACAGCTTCAGTCAGAGAAAAATTGTACAAAAACAGGAAACTTGTTCCTCGCTATACTAATCGATGTCCTCAGCAGAAAATTTTTTTCGACGAATAGACTGCGCCGGGGAAATATTACATTTTGGCCGAGTGAATAAACAGTGAGTTCAGAATTTGATTGGACTTGAGGCATACCCGGTATCGCGTTGTAATTGCTAGTACGTAGAAGAGGAAATGTTTGGATAAATACATGACGAAGTAGTTATTGATTACATGATCCATTAAGGAGGAAACTCGCGCCGGAACTTGATACCGCCCATGGATTGTAAGATACCTTGGGTAAAGTATTCGGCAAATGTCCTCAAGTTAGAAAAAATGTCGCAGAATGAATCAGTTCCCGATAAAACACTCGTGAAGAACTATGCATTTGAAGGTAAGTATGTTTAGTGCTCACTGCAACTACCTTAGCTTGACTAACCGTTGCTAAGCCGACAACCACTTCCCGAAAAAACACTTCTTATCAGTCTTTACCTTGGAATACACAGAGTTATTGAAACCGTTTGCAAGTTTCGTAACACAACGAGGTCCATTCTATCGACAGCAGGGGGTGTTGTTTAAACGACCACGATTTAACTCGGCCGTGATTCCCGGGTGCACAGGATTCGTTTAGCTGCAGTTAGTAGGATAAATGCTAGGGCTTCCTAGACCAGGAGCAGACTTTTGTCTCAGGATGATGGGCAGGTTTCTCTTACTATCGGCCACGCGGCCGATATCGCTTTCCTAACCGAAAAGTGTGCATTCTCCAGGTTTTCACTATTTGTAGGACAGACAGAGTCTTGGGGAACCAGCACGGTATACCCAGGATTGGAATGGAACTGAGGCATTTATTGTGATGCAGATTTTGTCATATCCTAAGAATTAATGAAGGTGACAATCAATGGGGTGGCAGTTAGCGGTGCGTGCGTCCGTGATATTCGCGGTAATCGAGATGTCGGATTATTAGTAAATTATTTTCCACGCTGCGGTTTCATATTTCAGACTTTTCGAATTATCCTCGCTCGTTATTCGTTCGACTCAATCTGAAATGTCATCGGCGTTTTGTACCAATTTACCAAGTTCTTTGCATGAGCAGTAAGTGCTCTTGAGGATTTCTGCACTATGAAATAAGCGCGACAAGGACGTTTCAAGTCCCATGCACTTTATTATTGTCTAGTAACAATAGAAATTTGAATACTTAACACGTTCAAGGAATCCAATTTTAAAACTCTGGAGTTATCACTATTAAACATCACTAATAATAGTGTTTATGCCTGTTTGCAAGCTGTTCCTGTCAAAACGGAACCTTTCTTGACCAGTCACGTTGACAAACGTGATTGCGGAATCTCAAAATTCCTATGTGACTGTAACTTGAAACGAATACGCGGCTCCAGGCAATGAGAGTGAAAATGATAATGCCCTTGGCGAACCATCAAAATATGTGCCCAGGGAAGCAGCTGCGTGTCACCAGGGTGAAACATACGTAAAAGAAAAATTGTGTACACAAAGTAAGCTATTTTGCTCGGCGATCGTCGGATAAAAGGCTGACGAGTGTTTGATCAGACTGTAGGAAAAGATTTTAACGTTTTGCTAAGACTTCTTCATCCGCGTCGGCAGACCTATCACGTACATCGCGGAAACCAGGGCTGTATGTGCATATCACCTTGAATCACATGCCGATTCCTGAGTGCGTCGAAAACTGTGGAAATTCTTAGTGGCGAAAAAAAATGTTATCATAAAACATATTCTTTAAACGTTTGAAAAATCCCACAGAACACATTGAGAACAACACAACGTGGCGAACAAGCTCGTTTTCAGTTATTCGTATTCATGCCAATACATAACATTAAATATGGTCTGGAGATGGTTCAAGGGAAATTGTCCGTTTGCATTCACATCAGTTCACAACTCTAAGAATGCGTCTGTGTGTATGTGTAATTGGTCAATTTGTCACACGATCAGGTTGTAGACCACTTGTTGGATAATGACAAGTGGGCCAGGGAAGTTTAAGAGTCTGGACAAATTGTTTCTGAGCGCATAGAGGGGGGTTACATAAACGGATAGATACGGCTTCGGCTGTGTTCAAGATGCGACACTTGACAGTTCTTGATTGTCCGCTCCTAACTGAAAACGAGCTTGTTCGCCACGTTGTGTTGTTCTCAAAACATATTCTACTGATTTGGTTTTTCTTTTTGCGAACGTGTCTCCTCGTGAAACGGCTGATTGTCTGTGTAATTTTGCCTGCTGGCCAAGCAGTTTGTCTATCATTTTCAAGGATAATTTAAGCGAAGTCCTCCTACTCATACTATCCGCCTAGATTTTGACAGCACCACATACGAACAAATCGTCGGTAAGGCAATAGATAGTCTGTGAGACCCAACACACGCGGATGTACTTATATCAGTGACAGAAACGAAGCCGAATGACGACATTTTTACTAACCGTAAAAGTTTCCCAATGTGTGGAACCTTTAATTTAACAGAATTTCAAAAATTCAGTTTTCCATGGAGAAGAAACTAACAGTTGTGATGTTTTATAGCCAATCACCGAAATAAATCACATCGGCCCATATAACGCACCGTCCATGGAAAAGCGACATAGACTGGTTGGTATTTGCAATTCGCACACCAATTTCTCACAATATCTGGCTTCGTAAGGGCTCTGACCCATGGCAAGGGTAACGGCTCCCGAAGACTCAAGCTTTCTTTGAGACACACTCATTTAACGAGCCAAATTCATTGATTCTCAGGGTCGACAAAATCGAAGTGTGACACCTTAACATAGGCAATGAAGAAAGCCGTATGCATCGAACTGACCTTCCCCGGGAACCAAATTTTTAGTAACGTAAGTCAAAGTCAGCTTGGTCATGAACTACACATTCCCAGCCACGGACCTTCACGTCCTATCAACTGCCTTGTGAATTTTTAGCAACTCCTTGACCGATAGTGTAATTATTTCCGCATGCGACCTAAATGGAGAATGAAACCATGCCAATGCTCCTAGGTTTTCGCCATATTCAGTATATATTATTGGTGTAAACGACACGTTTATTGAAGTAGTTTCGGTCAGTACCGGCTTAATCCATAGCAATGCGTGCAAGGAGCAGTGCTGGAACAGCTGAGGATTCAACCGTCCGCTAGCATGGCGGTCAACATTGCGTTTTTCCATTGGCGGAGCCCGAATGATATTTTAGAATGCAAACAAACAACACTCGCAAACCCGTGGTAACTAACGACAAATAGCTTTCCTAAGGCTAAACTTCAATTATATACATATTGTTCAACCGGTATTTCGCACAATCAAATGCAGTCATCCACGGGTCGGTGCAGATTATTCTGGACCAAGATGAATCTAGTCGGACCTCACATTCCGCTTTGTATCTCCTACATCCGTTTAGCTGATGTTTCGACGATATTAACATCAGCAAAATGGGCCGAGGATCTTCGCCAGGTTTAAATAGCTGTCATAAAACAGAACGGAGGTTCATCCTGATCGCCAGTCCTGTTCATCGGTCGCAAAGACGTGCGGGGACAACAAAATAAGCAGTTGATACCATCTCATCCCGTAATCCTTCATTACGCAGCACTATCCGGAACATCTTTATTTTTCAGGTAAGCATTACTAACCTGCTTTCAAAAATCTATCCATTGCAAAGGAAGGCACTTACAGAGTTTCGACGTTTACCGCACTGCTAACAAGAACCCCTCGAATGAACCGGTTTCGAATCCCTTTGTTCGTTGTCAACGGGATGCGTTAGCATAAGTCTCAGATTGTTTAACTTAAACAGTTAAGAAGAGTAATGCAAAATGTTAATAGCCCGTAGTATTGGTTTCCTTTGCCCACCAGTGGGTTGGATAAAGGAAGCATAGTATATCGAAGGCGCGACTGCCAGGTTTGGTTCTAACTAATAAGCTATCTTTTCCGTTCACATTGCTGCAATTTCTTCCCAAGATTGGCTCGCAAAGAACCAACACTTAAGTAGCGCCAGCCGACTCAAAAACACAACAGCATAACTCTATTGAATGTTGCTGTGAGGACCAGCCTAGCAAGCCGCATTGTTGTCAGGTTTCATGTGATTGTATTTTGTCCAAGTAGAGTTAAACTACTGACAATGGTTGTTTGACACGGTTATCAAGAATTCATTTCACTAAATTCGGAAACATGAGCAGACCTGTGTGCAGCGTCCTTCCAAATGACAAATGACAGCGAGTGTCATTAATTCTTTTTACTATGTCTGATATGCCGGATTTTGAACAATAAAACAGCCAAGTTCTTTGGTGAATATATCTTGCCTGAAATAAACGTACAGTGACCTAAGAGTACAAGTTCTCAAAGAAAATCATGAATTACACAGGTAGAGGAGTTGGAATTTTTCCACGGAAAGTGACTGTGCATAGATACGGATCAGCACGGAAAGCAGCGATCTCAAAAGATCACTTGGTAGCAACGAAATCTCACGCTGGTTGGTGACTTGCTACGGAGCTTTTCTCTTCCGGTGCAAATGACAAACACACCCATATTGGGCCTAATTCCGTACAACACGTGGATGCACTTAGCAGCAAAAATTTACGCATGAATATATATCATATACCCGTAGTCAGTACGTCACGTGCATTTTATGAAGTAACTGAAAGAAAAACAAGCTGAGTCGGTTTTCCCGCGTGCTTCGAGAACAAATGCGTCACAACTCGTTGTACCGACAGAATGATATAAGTAAACAGGCACAGACGAACACGTGAGATAAAAAGTTAAATAAACAAACAGACTTGGGTGCCCCCGCTTTCCCGGTTTATCCTTCTGTAATGGACTGGAAACGTTTTATCGTAATGCTCTGCTTGCAATCAGCCGTCATTGTTTCCCGTGCAATAGAAACGCGCGCTGAAAGAGATTGCTGAACCGTGGTTAATTGTAAAACTTTTCGATTCATAGTTTTACTCCCGCCCTAATAGCATTACATTTGTTCCTATTTTTATTTATCCAAATTAGGTGGGATTGCGAGGGTGGGGTGAATGTATACAAATTGTGTGTGTAAACATTTTTATGCGTTTTCCACATCAGCTTCGTAAGACCGTATGTTTGACCAGACGGAAAGAAGTGCAATGCTCTTGTTGGTTTCATTTCATCAAATAGCAGCAATGTCATGCGCAATATTAGCCGATTAGGACATCTATCTTTTAGTATACCAAAAAATGCTTGAAATTTAGTTACCCGTAATTACGAAGTACATTATAATCACTGATATTCGAAATGTCAACGAGCTACCGAAATGTGTTAGGCAGATAGCAATTTGTAATTCCACCACTGGCAGGTAGAAAGAAAATTTGTCAGCTTTAGTCTCGCGAGTGCAGAAATGCTTGTAAAACGAAACCAAGTTGCCGTCGGTCGGAAGCGTTTGCAACGAGACAACCTGTCGATTACCGTGAGTAACCTTCATCAAGACTGGCTTGCGATCGATCCGGACTCGGTAGAGTTTGGCCACAGAAGTGTAGACCTACTTGATCTTGTCGTATCTTCAAGTCTTAAACATTTTAAACATATTGCTACGTGGTGGATCGCTTCCTCGGTGCACTAGGTAACACCTTTGGTTCTGATGTATGAGCATGGCGAAGATTCGATTTAATGACATTCAAATGTAAGAGTCACCAACCGTTTCATCGTCACGGCTTACAGGAATTAGTTTCACCTACATCGACCGAGTGATGCACATTGGACGATTTTTGAAAACAAATCATATCTGGATGATTATTTTCACCGGTGTAAACCTCATATTGTTGACAAGACATCTAACAGTTTTATTGTAACCTTAAAGCAGAACAGTTCGTTTGCCACAAATTTCCAATTTCGTCGAAACAATACATTTTCACAAGCAGCTTTGCCTCTCCAGATTTGGAACCGAAAAGGCTGCCCCATCAGTTCGACAAGGACGTGTTATTTTGGATTAAACTGCAACAGACGGTTTGAGCATTTCGCTCGTTTTTGTACTTTGTTTGATTATGATAACCCATATCCGTAAAACCGCTTGCAAGTCACGCAATGATGATGCAATCCGGTCATATCACTCAGACGAATTCAACCGGCTGAATAACTTCAGGACAATCACACTTTCTACCTTCCTTCTGGTGTCTCTCCTTTCGATTTTGTTGCCGGCTTTTCAAAACCAATTAACAGAAACGATACGTTTATCAAACATGAAGGGGCAAACAAAAGGTTATTTCATAGCCGTTCTGTTCGAGAATCTTCTGCCACTCCCACAAATTAAGTCGATCACGGGAATGAATAGGTTGCAGAAAAATGTACTGAAGTACCTCGTTCGAAATAATTGATTGCCCGTGTGCCAATAAAGTTAGCCAAAAATACGAGGGGAAAAAAGTAAAACTCCTTCCTTTTTTTGTAGCATCGGGCATTAATTTGAAACAACAAATGCGAGTGAAAAGTCCATTCCAGCCGGTCAGAACTTGCTCGCATCATGCAATGCAGCCTTGCTTCCGTTTATCACTCATTACATATTAGTCGGTGCTTATTTTGATCACCGTAAATTTCCATGAAATAATTCACCATGTGATATCATCGCTCAACTCACCATAAAGAAACCATGGAAGCATCGTACAGCTGTTTCATCCTTGTTAGGAATCAGCAGCAGCGCATATGGTGAGTTGAGCGATGGTATCACATGGTGAATTATTTCATGAAACATTCAATCTCCTACTAATAACACGTACCAAGTAATCAAGCCCTGTGCGTCATATCCAAAGCCACGTCGTACTTAGGCTACCTGCGGAACAGCCATCTATCAGTAGGGGTCGATCGCTGTGAGCTAGCGGACAGTAATCGTGCAAATCAGTGACGGATAGGTGAAAAATCATGTGGTGAAGTTCAACAAATCGTTCAGAGCCTGCCCGGTGCCTTAATGGCTAAGGTGTTCGACTCAGAATCGTTCGCCCTTGTTCGGGTTCGCGTCCCAGTTCGGGCGCGATGAATATGCACTGGTGATGATTCCTAACAAGGATGAAACAGCTGTACAGTGCTTCCATGGTTTCTTTATGGTGAGTTGAGTGGTGGTATCACATGGTGAATTATTTCATGAAAACATTCAATCTGCTGCTGACATCTGCGATAAATTTAACGACTGTATTCGTGCTGTAGACCATTCCCCTTCTCCATCGCTCACAGCTCGCAGTACGGAAGAATCCCTTATATGAATTTGTCATGGAAAGTAATTTCGGATAAAATAATCCACTTTGACACAGGCGCATTGTGCACTCACTCGTCCGTCTGCGACCGTCACCTACCACCTTAGATGTATTCTATTATGTGTCCCGTATCTCTCTCGAATTGTGATTAGACGGATATCTGGTACGCATTGGAAATTCGAGCACATTTCGAATGTGCTCCCTTTGTGATACCTCTCTCTCAGTATTGTGAAGTTCTTCTGAAAGAGTGCTTCTGCAAAATATGTCAACGTTTAAATGTTTTACAATGCAGCGGAGGATGACAAACATTACTGACTGGCAGAAGATGTGCAGTTCAAGGGGAGTGCCACAGGAGAGTTATCCCATGACAATGGATATAAGCAATTGCGCAGACTCTTAGTACCACGACTCCAACATGTGGCATCCAGACCAATCTACACTTGAGCAGCGCTGTTGTGAATTCGGTTAAATAAAACCTTTGTTTTAAGGCAATAGGGTTTTAAACTACATAATATGAAAACAGCTTTGAATGTGATTGTGTTCTGCGATCGACACATCGATCCATGTCCAATGAGTACCAAACTTTCAAACTGCCATTGGACCCTTCATTGCCAACAAGCATTTCGACTTTCCACTAGGCTCGTCAACCGCCGCATCACTTCCGTTTCAAACGAAACACCTGGCCATCAGGATTGATGCTCACTGTAATTTTGCTGGGAAATAAATGCTCACTATAGGTGACTAAACTAGCAATAATTTGGTATGACTCTAGGAGCTTCTGTCTGTTGTGATTAGGTTCACCTTTCTCTAAATGGTTTTACTTTAAAATCAAAATGATTCTTTTGTTCAAATCCATAAAACAGGACAATGCTAATTGGATTGGCCGATTGCGAATCGAAATTTCTAACTGCTATATCTATCGATTTGGCCTTCTTTTGGAAATATTCTCAGCGCAGTGCAAGGGAAACCTTCTACGGGTGCTAGGGCCAACCACTGGTTTGGCCGGATTGGTAACTAAGGCCATGAAAGTTGAAGTGGCAGAGAGCCATATAAGATTCTAACAGATCAGCTGTGCTAATCAGCTGGGCAATGCAGAGTCATCGTTTGAAGACAAAGTAACCGGTTGATTTGCATTTCAAACTGCTCATCTTTGGATTTTGTCAAATTTTTAATCTAATTAACCGTCGCGCTGGATTACCGAAAGTCCAAATTGCTTGATATAAGATTTTAAGCAGACTTGCAACAAACACATTTCTGCAGATATTCCTTAAACAATGAATGCTTCAGATAGAAAATATTATGAATTGCGGTTGATCTTTTGGCTGATGCGATTACATTCGTCTATAGCATATAATGGACAGAAATGCTTTTCAATCACACAAGTGGTTGAAATAAGAAGAATTGGTTCTTCAGTCACCGACTTGAAACGAGATAATTTCATGTTTCTCAGCCACAATTCGCCGATAATTCTCAAACCAATTATTGTTCCAAACTGACGATATTTCCATGAAATGTTTACGTGTTCGTCCACCCTCTATCAACACATGTATGTACGACTTTATCGGCTAGAACATGGATTTATTGTGAATATACTTATTTGTTTTTGGCTCTGTTCCCAACGCCTATTTGGCGCCTTCAGTAAATCATGCATTACAAACAATCAAAACAGGACGATTCGTTATCGTTTTGTCTGTTTCTATTGTAAACTTTATTGTATATTTTGGACAGTTCCGAGTACGGGTCATGTGCTATCGTAATTATGACCCGGGTGTGACCGTCCAAGATTGGGTGGCTCTCTGCCACGCCCAGGCCATCGAATATCTATCGCGATCCACGGTTTTCCTGTGGACCTCATTCTTCTCAAACTAGAGGGCTGATTTACTTAACCCCAGCTCCAGCTTATAGCCCAATTGTTTAGTCCTTAAGGCGGTGCACTTATCTTAGGGTCACGTAACAAACGGGGAAGCGGTGAGTAGTAAATCGGTGCATACACAATTCGGATGTGGCCAGACATTCTGCGCGTCCGGCGCACTTTCCTGCCACAAATATCGATGAGAGTGGAATCGTATGGTTCTTGCGATATTAATGATTGTTTTGCAATTAATTTGCAGCCAACTGTCCAAGAAAGGCTAGCAAAGATCACTCAAATCGGCAGTGAGTACCTTCACACTGGCACTTTAGTGACAGCATCCGGGCCATGAGAATACCGCATGCAGAATTTCTTCACCAAAGGCGATCCTTTTTTAGTTTCCTTCCCCTATTTCTGCTTCCTCTATCAACGGAATACGTTTGCATCGTCTCCAGGAAGAGGGCATCGGCCAAGAGGACGGGGCCAATTAGGGAAGTTTATCGGCGATGGTAGGACTTGAAACGGTGATTTTCATGTCCAAACCGCGCGACCTTGTTTGCCTAACGATGCGCGGTCGTTTGGAAGTACTTAGTGTGTCGTCTAGGATTATCAGCCAACTTGGAGCCTGAGACGTCCAGCCCAGATCGTAATGCGACATTATTTTGATAAAAATGCAACTAATCACGCGCACCCAAAACCGCATTTGCCGTTAAGAGCTGTCATGACATAGTAGTGCTATTTCATTCGGGTTGCTAAGGCAAATCAGGAACACAACAGTATGCTTCCTTATGCAAATTTTATTTCATTTCACTGTATACAATGTCCAATATTTTCATGAAATAATTCACATGTGATATCATCACTCAACTCACCATAAAGAAACCATGGAAGCACTGTACAGCTGTTTCATCCTTGTTAGGAATCATGAGCAGTGCATATTCATCGCGCCCGAACTGGGACGCGAACCCGAACAAGGGCGAACGATTCTGAGTCGAACACCTTAGCCATTACCCTGCCGGGCAGGCTCTGAACGGTTTGTTGAACTTCACATAACGTTGCAAGTATCAGTCACTGATTCTCACGGTTACTGTCCGCTAGCTCACAGCGATCGACCCGTACTGATAGATGACTTTTCTGAAGGTAGCCTAAGTACGACGAAGGCTTTGGATATGACCTACATATTTGTTTGTCCGCTACCTACAGGCTACGGATGGCGGATTGGTCACGCTGATAGGAAGATTTGAAATCGTGACGCCACGACTGACGGTGACATGTTTTTGACTGACTGGATTATAGACTACACTATTCGCGCACGAACCTTCGGTCGCAAGTCTGTTTCTACACTGGGGAAGTACCATACTCCAGGTTCATTGTCACTTGATCTCATTGGCACTGAATATCCTCGATCATACTCAGGTTGTGAATCCGGGCTTTTCATCTTTAGTGCGTGTGTTACCACTGCACAACTGAATCGCGCATTGGCTAATCAGAATCTTCGAATTAAGTTTGTTCATACATCCTTCACGCTGGTAATCAAGAGGCTCGACAGCTTCCAGGTGCAACAAGAAAAATGTCCTTAAATTTACTCGAATGCAGCCTTCCAAGTCAGGTAGTTTCCTCAGAATGAATATGCGTTCCCATCAGACGTTATTGAGACTACTCATAAACAAACTTAACCCGGTAGTTTCGATTCTTCTGGGTGGGAAACACTGGCGCAGTGACAACCCTTCTAGTTTATAATTTTGTGCCAGTGACAATGGGCTAACTCGGCAAAGTAGCATTCCTTATTCATTGAGGCGAACTTCATATCACAGTAATTTAGTTTAGCTCAATCGTAAAGCATTCGTTCACCCCAAAAATGGTTTAAATTGCTAGTAGTGCGAAAGTCTGCAGACGGATATGAAGCATACATTCAAGCTGCTGCAAGTACTCACCTATCATTCAGTTCCTCAAAGCAAACGAAACAAGTGAACAATGAAACGGAATCCGAGAATTCCTCAATTCCAACATCTTAGGGGGAGCTCAACGATCCATCAAGGCAAAAAGCGAACGAATCCATTTAGTTCACACCTACGGCAACAGCGGTGAGAATCCGTGGCGCTGGTCCCCCTAAAGAATACATCCGATCACTCCTTCTGCGTCTTCGATTAACATCTCAGAGCGCTCCAAATATGGGCTGCTCGAAGTAACGTCCCAAACGCCGGACAGAAAGTACGGAAATGATTTACTTTAGAAGGTAAGCTTGCAAAGTATAACATCTTGGTTTGCATAGCCGACCACTGCAAAGCCAAATGCATAATTTTTGGTCCCACTTGTCATACCACTTCATATCCGCCATAGTTTCCTGTTTGGAAAGAGGGACGCTATGGGTGGCGGGGATTTGACCGAACTAAAGACATGTATGCCGGTTCAGCTTAAAAAAATGTATTTTCTTGAAAAAATAATGGTCTATTAAAACAACAAATGTGGTCAACTCTCGCTGGAATTGCTTCTGAATAACTGTTGTTGTTCGATCTATTTTTTCTCCTCAGTATACCCTCATCTCTGAGGTCGGGATCAACTAATTATCAGGCAGTCGCCCAGATTCCAATGTTATCAAGTTCAATTTTTGCCACAATTAGGGAAGGGTTAACCGCAAAAGAAATATCTGATACAACACAACAAACAATTAACAGTTGGACCAGGAAAACGCAAACTAATTGTAAGAAGAACAGATCGCAGACGATGTTCGCAACAAAAGTAACGGCTTTTTTTCTTTTGCATCTCTAGTACGTCACAGTTGAGGTTTATTCGGTCTCGATTAAAAGCGAAAGGGGGACATTTTTCTTTCTGCATTCACGGACTAAAAGAGATTGAATCGCCGCCCTCATTGGTCTACAAAACTGTGAATGCTTTTTGACTGCTGGACAAATTGAATTACCCTGATTTTCGTGCCATTGCGTTCCGGGAACAAACGGACGCATAGGAATCCCATTAAGTCCCGATAATTCTCATAACTTTATTCCGTCATTGTATAAGGCTGGTCGGTCAATCCATAAAACAAGCCTATTAAAGTAACACAATAATTCATTAAGTGAAAACTTCTATCTGGTCGGTTAGTAACTATGACATCGTAGGCCTCGTCAACGTACTCGTCGGTGGTATTGACGAGGTTGACAAATCGACGTTCAAGTCTATGTTTCCAGTAAACCACTCAACTGTCTTTAGGAGATGAATAGCAACACGGTTCGTTGGAGTGTTCAAAACATCATCTATTCCCGACTGACAAGTGATGAGGGCGAAGAATGGAACAACTGCTGTGAGGGTGGGAAAAGTCATGTTTTTTCCTCTTCCTCGTGCTCCCTCATTGTTTCAACCGTTCGTCAGGGTGCCGACGGCACGCGGTCTGTAACCAAGTTTGTGCGAAATATATGCATGTTTGTCAACAAACCCGACCAAGACAGAGAATTCAAAATCACGTCAAATTAACAATTGCTTTATTCAATCGCAAAAGATGGATTTTGGGCATATTTTAAGCTGCCTGGCTGGATGAAATCATTGAAACGTACGCACCGTTTCAACAGCAAAAGAAACTTAAAACGGTCAATTGGCTAGTATTCAAGTCGTTTGGCATTCCCGACGATAGGTGACCACGAATGTACCACGTGGCAAGGCAATAACTTTTCGGACAAGCTTAAGTGGTTTGGGATGTGTGCAGA
>LUCM01004097.1:276679-295481 GCA_008360955.1 Fasciolopsis buskii
CGCGCGTTTACCTTGACAACCAAGGACACTCATGCCCAACTGGTTCCATTTCAGTCGTTCAGCCGATAGAATAAGAGAAACTCGGAACCAAATTCGTGATATAAGTTTTTAGTTCTTCATACTCAGCAAGCACTGGAACGCTTAGAATATTAGCGTAGGAGTATTTCGGTTTTTGCCCGTCGGTTGTATATATATATATATGCGTATATATACATGAATAATAGTATATATATATTCATAAATATGCATATGTGCGCATGTGTATATACCAGAGCACGATGCCAAAGCAACAATGTAAGAATAAAACAGTGTAACAATTAGAACCAACTCTGGAAAATAATAAACCGCAGGGCGAAACTCCTGGCGCTTTGTAGTTTTACCGGACACATTCTCTAAATTTTGGTTTTGTTTTCATTGTTTTTTCTGGGCAGCCATGTGTTCTGCAAATGGACCATAGATCATGCGCGCCACTGAATTCCGTTCTGAGCAACGTCTATTGCTGCCTTGTACAACCTTCTGCGAGGTAACATGGAGATTAGGTGTTCCAGCCTGATAATCCGGTTGTCCGCTGTGCATACACTAGAGCACATTGACTATTATTCCGCATGATAAGGCTCA
Source organism: Fasciolopsis buskii (assembly GCA_008360955.1). Lineage (NCBI taxonomy): Eukaryota > Metazoa > Platyhelminthes > Trematoda > Plagiorchiida > Fasciolidae > Fasciolopsis > Fasciolopsis buskii. The sequence goes on from LUCM01004097.1 coordinate 277,298, forward strand.
TTAGCTGGCTGTCCAAATTTCAGTTCGGTTGAGAACCTCTGGGACGTACTAGCCTGCTAACCAAAGAACCATCTGCTTCAGAGACCAACCTATCCTTGCATGAAATGCAAGGGAAATAAGTACTAAAAGTTTCAATCGAAACACTCAAACAGGAGTATGGAAAACGAAATCGTCACTATTTTCCTGGACGAAATCGATATTTGAAAATTAAAAAGAGAGCCTACCCACAAGTTTGCTAAAATATCACTATCTCGCCTTCGACGAAGTAGTTTTGCTTGTAACATCTCCCACTGAAGGCGGTGATAACCAAGACTGTCTCGTGATAGAATGTCTGACAGACTATGATTAATGAGATCAGGGACATCAAGTGCAGGTCGGCTGATTGCGTGGATGTGGCATGTGTATTCGTACGATGCACATTCCGGGCATCGTGCTGTTATCTCAATCACAGACAAGGAGATTAGTAGCGAATTCTTTGTGAATACAAAATAAATATGATATTCCTGATAGTGTTCAATAGAGAACTGGACACTGAGCCAGATCGCAAAAAAATTGAAAGTCCCAATCACTTTGAGCTACCAAGCAAACAAGTTTCTTACCTTCTATAGGATACTTGTTGATCGGTAGTGACCAAATAGATTAAACATGGCTCATTCGAGAACGGTCAGATATTTTAGAATCCCAGATCTCCCGACCGCTGGTGCATGTGACAGACTTCATCCGGCTCGTTATCACACTTGACCCATCGAGATTTCCGTGGTTCTTAGCTAATCCAGGTTTCAGTGTCACGGTTGCCGGTCCCGCCCGACCTATTGCCCTCTTGAGATCAGCATGTCGTAAAATGTTTCTTTGCCTCGGAAATGTCATTCACGAGAGGAATTCATTTGCGTTCAATTCAATTTTAAATAGCTTCGGCCGAATGATAGTCGTACATCGTGCACCAATCATATAAGCCGAGGAACGAGAGTCCTGTAATTCACTCGCGTAACCCACATCTATTACCTGTGGATTCGAGGTCACTAACGCTCATGATGAGAATACATTCCGCGTGAATCTCAGCAAGAATTACGCATCTTTAACCACTACAGGGATGATGTACGCGGGAACGCATGCACTTAGACGAGCGCGTTTGTACGTGCAGGTCAGGCCAAACTGATCGAGGGCTGTGCAATAAAAAGAAAAAGGTAAAAAACTAATTGAGGATCATCAGTGGTGTCCAAAATTGGACCCATATCGTCAAAACACAAATCATCGCCAAAGCAGTTTGCAAAACGAAGATTCTGATGAACATCCCAGGTCATAACATGGTGACTTCACCTACTGTGACACACGATAAATATGGACAACATAGACGAAACTCCTTGTGCGTCGAATGCCGCATCCCATTACCAATCAACTTTTTGAAACGAAAATAGCCTTTCGATTTTTAAGCATAGCTTTAAGCGGGTCGATAAAATATGAACTTACTGGACTAATCGTAACCGTCGTGCTATTTGCACTGACCTCATTCACGATCAACGGAATTCTCACTTGCGATAACTAATTAAAAGCCACTGAAAATCCTTGAATTTCCCAAGAGTCGTGTGCCGACAACTAAAATAAAGTAGACGCCAAATGACTTGGAACAGACAGTGTGTGAGCGATATAGAGCAATCAAGTGAACACCAGTCGACAACATTCGCTTGTTAGTAAACCATGGAAACAAACTTACAGTCAACAAATAGGGAAACGATATCTATGCGTGAGCGGGCGAAAAAACAAACGGTATATATATATCAGTACAAATACTATTACTGCATTCTCCTCAAGTTCTAGCACTCCTGTACGAAGCTTTTCCGTCAAAAATAATTCGCGAGATAGAAGAGAGTTTGAAGGCAAGAAACCTCACGTGTTAGCTCATAAGGTCAATTGTTTGAAGAGCGGTGCCAGAATTGACACGTAAGAAATATTTTCGATGGAAATATTCCTATCTTTACTGTATCGATCTTTGGTATTGATCCAGGTGCATCAGATGCCAGTTGCCAGAAATGGCTTACTCTGTTAACGAGATAATGCACAGCTTTTAGACGAAGTCATGTGGGAAGAGTAAATTTCGTAGTACCCTTGCCCTCAACTGCCACTCGCTCGCCCCACATTAATCTACGAAAATGTTGTCTGCGTTGAAGGCACCTACCCGAACATTTGCACGCACAGAAAAGTGCACAGCACATAGCCTCACGCAATGCCAACCTTTGCGTCATCACAGGTGCTCAACCAGTCATGAAATTCCTAATCGTCAAAATTCATCATAGGTGGTAGTTTCAAGCAAACGGTTTCTGATCGGCATTTACAGTTAACACATTGTCCAATAAATCACTCTGTGTGCCTTTTACTCATATCGTATCTAAACAAATAGTGAGTCGGTTGACAAATTCACAACATGCTAGCCTTCTTATTTGTCACGCGTTAGGTGCATCCGAAAGTTTCTATACGGAGAGCTGAGACACGGCCTAAGTGATTCCGTGAAAATGATGATAGTTGCGTACCAACCCGAATTTCCTGCCAACGAGTCGAGTGGGCATTCCGCCTTCTAAATTTGACTTTGAGAGGTCTTGGAATGTCTCGTTGGAGATTGATAGCCAATCAGGTTCCAGCTTGGTCTGTCGTTCAACCTGGGATTCGTGAGTCCTCTTGTAGCCTCCGGTCAGAATGGTGTAACTGGTCTCGGTTGGAAGCCTCAGTAAAGCTTCACGTTAGTTATACACTGTCAGTTGCGGCGGAGGCGTAAAAGGAAGCCGTCCGCGGTTGACCATTCAACGTTCATAACGAAAGTGGGCGAGGTCTAAACGATTGAGACCCATCGAAAGTGCAGCCTCATTCTTTCCCAGTGCTTTCGCTGTGTCGGCTGAGCTATGAAACAACTCTGAGTACTTGGATAACGTTTAACTGACAATCACAAGGGGTCCATACCCCGTCTAGGATCAACAGTTCTCCTCGGCGAAACCAAGTAAACATGTCCTAAATGTCTCAAACTATGATTCATTCATTAAAATTCAGTCGGTTGAGTTGTTCACATAAATGGTGCTTTATTCGATAAAAAGTTTCCATTCACACTTACCTAGTACGAGTACTTCGTATTAATCGAGTGCGTTTCTGAACAATTTAGCCTTAACGGCCCAAAGCTGTTGCACTAAATGTGAACTTCTATGACTAGAATTAGCCCGAAAAATATGGTCGAAATTTGTGTTTGTACACTGTTCACGACTGACATTTTTTCCAATAGATGTTAGAGACTGATTGCAAAGAGGTCTTTTCAAAGGCGGTTTCCTATGGACAATAAGGATTTCGGGGTCACGTTAACACTATATCCGTTGTTGGTTTCTGTCCTGCACAGGGCGATTCAGTGACAGACAACACATTTATCCTTGAACAGCTAGCCAATTTTGGTCATGGTTCAATGGGATTAAACAATGCAAATGGTCCGTGGGCTGGCGCTTTGGAAATACCCGAAAACCGCATGCAATTGGTGCCGAAAACCTCGAGGTATATTGAGCTTTTGTAGGGTGATAAGTGGTGCATTCTCGGTTTAATTTACGAAAAGAGAAAATGACAGATTGCAAGGAGTTCACAAATCTAGGATTGTTATTTTAAGTGAATTTTACCGCAAGATTTGTGATTATTTTCCATTGAAAAGCGAATTTAATAGTGGCGGTGCCCACAATGAACAGGGAATTTGCAGCGATAAACTAGTCCATATTTTATCTTCCACAGTTTGTCAATGAAACGACAAATCACGCCATTTTCAGGAAAGCGATCACAACCGAAAGAGCGCTGGCAAATATCGAGATCGATCCCTGATCGGAGAATTCGAACGCGCGAAATCCCTGCTAACATACGATGATGTTGACTAGGTGACCATAATCGGTGAATATAAGTAACATTGTGCAAACAGGAAAAAAATGATGAGAACCGTTTTGATTTTGTTGAAAGACACGATGAGAAGTTATCCAAGATTAAACCTGTCGAGCACATATCAAATGAACAGAGGAAACTCGGCAAATTTACAAATTCATGGTGATGAGCTTGTTGAACTTTGGAACTAAACGTAGAGGAAGAAAAGGAACACCTCGAAGAACATCGGGATTGGCGTAATGCACCGCCAAAAGCCGAAATGTACTTCTATAGACCAATCACGCGCTGCGCGCACCAACCACTCGTCTACCATACCGTAGCTTGTTTACGTTGAATAAGATATGTCGAGATCAACATATGGCACGGTTGTGGTGAATGAGAAAACTTGCAGCAAATGTAGATGAAGCATGTATCCCAAGTCTTTTGGGCTGGAGTCCAGAATACCTTTCTGGAATTCGGCCGGAATCCCTGGAGGAAGCAAAACAAGAACAGTAAAGACTGTGCTTTCAAGTTCTGTCAAATTAAAATGGCTGAAATATATGTATTTTTACAGTCAGACTCTGTAATCTACAAGTGTGCGCACCGACTCCTTGTTCACCTTGTATATTCATTCTTTATATACCAATGTGTAACAGCCTGAGGAAGGCGGTCAATATTGGGGATTTTCCAGTCGGTTTAGGCTGAAGGATGATGAAAATAAAAAAGTTTGATCGCTATGATGAAGTGCTCATGTGAATTGGAATGGAGCATACTTAGAGGAACTCCAAGAATCATCCGGAGACCATGGTGCGGCGTGTTGATTGAATGATACTCCATCAAGAATAATTTATTCTCAAGTTGGCGCCGACGCAGCGGAACTTTACGGAGTGCTTTGAGGAAGACGCACCACGAGGAATTGTCTAAGTTTCGCAGTTAAGGACATCAATTCTGCTGCAGAAATATTTGCTGATTTCCCCCGAATTTGGAGATTCTCTATCCGTTCGAATTCTTCCAGCATGACCTCAAATGCAAGGAATAAAAACGAATCCAGAAACTACTCCATTGTTTAAATCACGTACCCCAAGAATCTCGTCCCGTGTTCAAGGACCTACGAAGGTAAACCGTCGTAAGTAGTAAATCGGGCTGCTTTTGATGAATCTCGTAGCTTTTAATTTCATATGAGTGACTGCTATTCAAACACAAATGAAGAAATCAGCTGAAAATTGGGTGCCATCTTAATCCATTCGTAGAAATTCTTTCGCAATGCAGCGGCCTTGCCTTCGCGAAGCCGTTGAGTTGCTTTATGAAACATTGATTTACGTTGGATTAATGACACTTCCGTCTTCCGATTCATAGAGAAAAGTAGAAATTACCAGGTACGAAATTTGTATTTGAACTAAGACCGAAATCAACACCCGGATAACCCTGAGAAAAGAAAACAGGTACACATTAGTCTTCGTTATTCCGTGACATCCTAGTGGAAGAACTCGTTCGGCTAAAAAAGATAACGCTTTAATGGACTAGCTGTCAGCGAGCCGGTTTGAAAGCTAGCCAATGTCATTAGTCATTGGTGAATGTGGGCAGTGAAAAAGAGCGAGACAATTCGTTTATGGACAAGTCTCAAAATTGCGCTGCTGTGTTTGATATGCTAGCTCATCTCCGATCAGTGTTAACAAGGCATTTCCCGGTGAGTTGACAGCATGATAATCATTAGATTGTCGGTGTCTTTCTGTCTGGTAAATTCTCCCTTGAAAACACATTTCACTTCGGTTTGATATATAGACGGAAATTAACATCGAACTGTGTAATCTGACCTTTCACAAGCGCGCTTCTCTGTGAACCCTAGACACGTTTTGCAACGGTTCTTCCTCCGTTGCACAAACGGTGATTGTGAGGGAAGTACGAAGAAAGATATGATGAAAGCAATTTCCAGGAGACAGCAATTGGTTCAAAATACCACTAAAAATTTCTACACAGGTGCACGTTCGAATAGACAGTTTCCTGATTTGGCAAAAGACAAGGGAAAGCCAAGATCAGACGTACCACCCGGGAAAACCTTTCCGTATTGTTATTGTACCTGTTTTGAACTGTGTGGCCTTCGTACGAGTGTATTTCAGGAGCAAAATGCGTCATTCCGTGAACACTCGTGCACCGGTATGCATTTAGTCCGACACAGAACCCTTCGGCCTGACTTGGCAACAAGTAGTCTAACTGGGAGTGACCGTGGATCAGTATATGACTAATGTTGACAAGGTTAAAGGATACAATGACAAAATTTCAACTTGCGGACCATAATACGAAAGCCGTTAAAAAATCAGGAGCAAAGCAATAGAAAATTACGAAAACGAATGTCTAAGAGGTTCCGATAAATTCCGCCTTGGAGCACATATTTTCAAACTTGCTTGGGAAACGCAATGCTAGCGGACCAATCTTCGATAAATCGAATAATCAATTTAACCCTTCCAAGGCGAGTACAGAAACGGGAACTTATTCAATGTATTTGGTATACATTGATCTTTGTTAGATGTCTTGTAAAATAATGACCGAATTTCTTGTATTTACTGGCATTATTCTAGTATCAGTGAGCCCGCTGTGAACAAAATTAGAGAACCCAGAGGGTCATGTGACAGCCATGTAGCTGTTCTCATAGAAAGAGCAAAAAGGGATACGAAACTTATCACACAACGCGGAAATGGAGAGTCTGCTATTATAATCATCATCATCATCATCTGCTATCATCATCTTACTTCCGACATAGCACATGATTTCAAAGAATGCATACGAAGTCTGCGATTTGAATCGTAGTGCTGGCCACATAAAAATCCACCAAGTATCTTATAACTTTGAGCTTACGATCCTGTGGTGAGTTTACTTGGAAGCTATGATAGTCTGGTACCGCTTCGGTGTAGTTTGCACAGACGTCCATCCAATGGGATTCCGAGGCCGGATGGAAACTTGAGGTTCAAAGTGCCTCAAGGGGTACTGAACCGCAGATATTCCACCAACCGGAATTCCTCGTATTTCGTATACGCGTACAGGACTGATGAATAAGTTTGAAGAGCCTGCTTGTCAGTTATCCTGGCCTTCTCGGTGCCTGCAGTTCAGTAGCTTGGGTCGGACTTATTCTAATGTGCAGTGACAGTGCATCTCACTATCATATTGCTACTGGCTGAACCCTATATGGCCATTTCGTGTACCAATTCCACAGAACCATGTGTGCAATAATCCTCAGTAGGCGTAGGACGGCCCGTCAGTGCACTGATGAACAGACTTCCAGTCGGTTATTTTGCGCATTGAGAATCTGTATATTCATTCCGAGACCTGAGAAAGTATGCTTGGATTTGATGAAACAAGTCTTTTGCTCATAGTCTAAACCTTTCCGAATGGCAAGGTTTCGGCAAGATAAAGGTGAAGGACCTCGAAGAAGGAACTAATTCTACTGGACGACCAAATTATGGTGCTTCCGTTCGACCAGAGCTAAGGAGACAGAAATGAAAAGAGAGCAATCTTGCGCGAATTACTGATAATCCAAGCGTCATTAGGTTATGCATATGCTAGACAGTATAATGATTCAGCCTTCAATTACGTTTTTTTTTTCAAAGAATTCCGGCAAATATCCGGAAAATTGTATTCTTACTTTCAATGTTCATATTCACTGTTGTGGTGAACTTTCCAGAAAATGCCATACAAAACAATAGGTCGGTCAGCCAATCGGATTGGGGACCACCGTTCATCCTACTCACATTATACTCAAGGGTTGGGAAGATGGTTACAGGGAAACGAACAGCTGAATAAGATTATTCGCCAACCGACAAATCATTCGCTTCATTCGAGGTCACATGATCATAGCAAACCCTAAGAAAATTTCATCTAAAATATGAATTGTGCATTGCTATTCAGTCTACTACGTTTTTTTAAAATAATGGTTACTTATTCGTATTTTTCTATCATTTGACGACGATCAAATCTATCCACGGAAATTGTTGTACGGTTGTGTTTTCACTTGTGAATATGTGCCCAAAATATAGCATGAACTCTCACGCCCCAATTTAGGCGTTGTAAAATATGCTACCGCCATTTTACAAACCAGACGTGGGTTTTCTTGTCCCCGGTTATTTTTAATAATCAATGATCGTGTGTGTGTGTGGGAGTAGGCTAAGTCTCTAAGGTGACTGTGGAGGCTACTATTCCCATTGTTTGTCATCACGTTCCTCCGTCAACACGATTTCAATGAGAATCATACATAACTGCCAGGTGTAAGTGTCCCACGTGTAGCAATCGCACGTGGAGCAAACAGTTGGCTGCGTCTACCCACGTGAACCGAGGCAAATTAATCTCATGTTCGTTTAACTACTCAGTATAAATGTGGGATGCAGTCAGTCGTGCCCATACTTCCTTCTGATATGCCAATCTCCTGTGCTGATGATTCCCTTGAGAATAAAATATCACGCGTATTTAATTTATGGTGTATTTTGCAAACTCCGAGCGGTTTACTATCGTCTACCCCGAATTGTTCCATCGGTAAATTCACTTCTACTTTCACGGATATCTTTAAGGTGAAACCGATCAGAATGCATGAATGTAAAACATATCTTTTATTGTGCGGCTGATCCATTTGGTTGATTCCTGATAGTAGGAAGCTGTTTGGTTCATGAAATACTTTATTATGTGATGTCAACGTTCAGTTCACTATTAAGGAACCATGGAAGCACTGTACAGCCGTCTGATCTTTGTTAGGAATCATCAACAATACATATCCACCACTCCCGAACTGGGACGTCATTAGCGGTCAGACGCTACCGGGCAGGCTCCCAACCGTTCTGTTGGACTTCATCACACGAAGTTGCCTGGTCGCGGGTCGCTGATGCACAGCATCGACCGAGCTAACGGACTACTTCTCTGCAGATGGCTTATGTACGGCAAATACTTCCGGCATGACCTACAGAGCTTCGGTGGGTAGGGAAGACCAATTTACTTGCAAATCGTTCTTGTCATCCGCCAACGGTGAGTCGTGCCATGTACCTGGATCAATATCGAACGCGCATTTGAGCCAGTTGGTCAGACCATACGGAACTCCGAATGTTCTCGTCCACGTTCAGTCATTTCATACCCGTACTCGGTTCTGTGAAGAACAGATTCGAAAGAGCCACATATTTTCGCCGTTGTGTAGCCTCAGTCTAAGCCAACTAATTCATAAAGAATTTTTTTGTGGGGGTTCGAGGAGCCAAAAACCACATGGAATGAGAGATCCACTTAAACAGTACCCATCCAAGACTCGACGCCGCGAGCCCGAAACGAACCGGCGATCTACCGCTTACCGGGTGCTACCACGAACAAGGCTGTCGAAAGTGTACTGAGGAAGTTATCGCTCAACAAAATTCAACCTTTATTCGTGTGTCTCGGTTACTTCTCTTGATAACACTTCGATGCCCTGATGAAAGTTCTAGTGAAGATATGTGAAGAAAATTTAACTAACCATTGTCGTTTTCTCTTCCGTGCATAATCCATCATTTAGTAACTGATTCCTGTAACTATTTTAATGCAATAATTTGTTAATACTGTCGTTACAAACTGGACTATCACCATTGCCATAGGCGTGGGTTTGCTGTTGTTTGACTTTGTTTGACATCTTTTGTCGTTGACGCGACTTGATAGCGCAAAGTGAAGTAGAAGGTCTAAAAGGAACACTACTGAGGATTGATTATTGTACATTGCTTAATTTGTTAAAAACAGTAACGTGGCGACTTGGCCGTGATCTTGTTTGTGATTATGCCAGTATGGTGGCTACTCATTGATCTAACGCCGTCGAGCGGAGTTACAATTATTGCATGTGCCTTGAAGAAAATACAATCATGTAATTTGGATTCCAGGATTGCCGACAGCAGCTAACCTATTGAATGCCCATATCAACAACTTTTGTTGCAGCCATCAAAAACTGAAGAAAATAAGGTCGTAACAACACAACACCTGAGTTCTACCGTAAAACACAAATTGTAACCTAGATACTTTTATTTAATTAGCAAGTGTAAATGGTGGTAAATCTATGTAATGGGGCTACAGTCCTTAAAACAGCGCACCAATGTTCATCCACTTGCATTACGCGCAACATCTCAGAAGATCACGGAATGATGTGTATAATGAGTTCACTTACGGAGATCTGACTTGAACGGACTCTGTAAACGCAGTCTGCTCATGACGTGTTCGTGTGCCCAGTGTGACGCAGCTGTCATGTGGTCGATTGGTAAATCACACGCATCCATGCAGGTTTGGATGTCTATCCCACCGGGTGCGTTTGTATGTCGCTTGATCGGTCGTTGGACTGTCGATTCATGATAAGTGCGTCTTGTCTGGAATTAACGAAGGAGAAACACCCCACATCAGTTCTTCGCGGGGCATGGGTGCTGCCACACTTGAGACATGCACGGCACCAACCATGTTAGCCAACGGAGACACAAAACTAGCAAAACGTAGACGATGAACGAGTGAACATTTTTTCCCCCGAGATCTCCACTTGCCCTACCAATCGGAAGGGGAAATGCTTGCCGAAAGGAGGGCTGAATTTTATTTTACCGGTTGTTCTCGAGTAACCTTTATTCTAGCGCTGGTAGCAATAAACACAATGCTATTGGTGTTAACCTGGACCGAATGACTTGGCTAGGGTACACGCATTAAGAGCCTGATAACTGTTCACCGGGTAGCGCTTTTTAGATTGCAAAACTCGATGTCCAATAAATATCTGCAGGAGAGGTACCAGGCGAAGTAGCACGAGCAAATTGCACAATAACGACTATATGAGTGTAAAATGTTAATTAGATTGCCTCGGAGATGATCTAAGGAAAAATTGAAAGCTACTGAAGGAGTACGATTGTATTCTGTTCAATAGAAGGCATTAGTTTGGAAACTAATAAGAAGAAATTCCCAATGGATATGGTGATAGGACTTGCTTTCCAGCATTTCAAAACTTGCCGTTGTGGAAACCGCTCATACATTTTTGTTATACATCGGTAGTTGAGTGTTCTCTGAGACACGATGGCTGGTAATGATATGTTTTCCAGTAAAAGGCAGCCTTGAATCGCCGGACCTACATGAGTCGCACTTTGCTTTGTCGGCAAACATTTCTTATCCAAGGGTTCAGCCAGACCGTGGTGGAATTCCGGATTTGGATCGTTTTGGAATTACACTAACGCTTCTACTAGGGGGTGTCACCCAATTCAGTTCTTAATATCTATGCTGATTGAATCGTCCCATTCAGTGAAAGATACAGTCGTTTATGTTCCCGCTGGTAGCTTGTTGGTATGGAACTCTGCCTGACACACTTCTTGGGAAAGAAGTTGTTGGACCAACCAACACCTTTGTGGTGTTTCATGAGCGTCGCGTCGGGCACCTTAACCGAACATTTGGTTCATCCCACCGCGCAAGTTCTGCTCACCGAAAATGGTCCACTTGGCACTCACAGTCAAGGCCCGACTTCATTTGAGCGAGTCAGGCTTCTCATTCATTTAAAGTTTGAGAATAGATTGAGGACGTTTCGCCCCCAATGCCTCTAATCATCCGCTTTACCGGTAAAAACTGTTTGTTTCCCAGAATGCCAGCTATCCTGAGGGAAACTTCGGAGGGAACAAGCTACTAGATGGTTCGATTAGTCTTTTGTCCCTATGCTCACGTTTGACGATCGATTTGCACGTCAGAATCGCTGCGGTCCTCCACCAGAGTTTCCTCTGGCTTGAACCTGCGCAAGCATAGCTCACCATCTTTCGGATCACAACGCTAGTGGATTGTCTTCTGTTACTGGCGCTACATTCATTGGGCCTACCGATCACCTAATTAAATGTCTAGCCAAAGGCCAAAAACAACATCCGTAACATTTATTCACAAGTGCACTTCCGGCCAATTATTGCAATAACAGGTGGACACCAATGTTTCACTTTCCTTGACGTCGTGCACCAAATGGACTCACCGTATTTGCACCAGTTTTGCATAAAATTGCGCTGGTCATTTTACAAATTGCTGTGCACTGGGGTTGCCTTTGCCTATTTAATTAACTAATGAAAATTGACGCACCTTTTGCCACCGGTCACCTTGCCAACATACATACATCGCTGCAAAAACCACTCTGCTTCTCGTTGCCAAAGACTGGCTGTGCTAGCATGGCCCACGTTAGAGGAAAACAATTATTTATCATAAGCAATAGGAGGTTGTATGATATATTTATAGATAGCTGACGGCTGGTTGCCGGTGAATAAACATAATTTTAGCTCAGACGGTACTTGTCCGGTCTTAGACCCGCGCTGCGGTTCGAGTTGGGTCATTCCGCGTTCAGACCATGCCATACTGGGCAAACTTCGTGGTGTGAAGCTCTCAATTGTCTATATTGAAGCACAGATTCCCGAAGTTCATGAGATCCAAAAGCAACATTCACATTCGCATTTTGTTCAGTCTGCCTTGTGCAAAATCATAAATACTATCCTAGGTAAAAAGTATCTGGTCATCTCCGAGTTGATTATAATACAAAATGCCAGTGGGAAGATGTCGAACTATGGACCACCGGTTTGAAGTCACTTTCCAATTTGTTTGATGCCAAAAAAATGATTAATAGCCTCGGTTTGTTTCGTGATATGCGGAAACAAGCATTGTCAAGGTCAGGTTATGAGAATAAGGAGACGTTAAATGATTTGATAACCGGTACTTTGCTATTTGGACAAGTGAGCCGTCGTTAACCATCGAGTTCTCGAAGGCGTGTAGATTCGCGTAAATACTTACAGAAGTATCACATCCACGACTGAGACTGTTTGGTGTGCCCGTTTGGAATATTGGGTTTCGTCAAGAAGACTTCGCTAAAATAAAACCCGTGTTGCAATTTGTTACTCGGATCGGAGTAGAGGTTTTGGTTGATGAATCTCACATGGAGTGGCTTGTGCCTGCAGCGAAAAGCGTTTGACCAGCTTGAGTTCTCCTGTGGAAAACGGACAACGGCCGGAAATATGAATGTTTTAATAAAAAGGAATAGATAGGACAAATAGTCATTTGTTCCCCTCAGAAAACGAGTTAGAATGCCATATTACTGTCAAGACCGAAAAGGGTTCTGCTGTTGTGCCCACAATCGCACAATACATATTATATATATGTGCATATGCATACATATATATATATATATATGTGTATGCTGCCATCACTTGACAATCAAATAACTATCAATCCAAGAAAGGAGAAATTTTGGGCAACATCATATTAGTTGATTTAGGACTAGAATAATTAAATGAGGCATTCATTGCAAGTTCAATATGTCCGAATGTGACAAGCTTTATTCGAAAGAGTGATTGTTCAGCAGGGTTCTGCTGTTCATGATTTAGAAAGAAACTAGAAGTTTAACATAGCTGTGCATGCCATGATAATTGTCATCGTTATTATTGTTGTTATTGTTTTATAATGCTGCTCATATTGTTACGAGTTATTTGAATGAACCAAACGAGATTGGCAAACCGCGGCATGATGATCCATGCTGTTTGTATTCTTCACTTTTGGCTGGTTACTTACGGTCATCAGCTACGTAACCGGATGATCCGTCATGATGGTATTTGGTAATACAACCGAAGAATTTGGAATTTGCGTTCAGAACAGGGGCGTCGCCTAGTTTAATTTATGTCTGTAATCAATTAGCAGCCATCTATTTCGAATGACCTACTTTTCGAGACATAAGGGAAAATAGAATTGCCGTTCCAAATATCCCCATTGAATTCGTCTGGTGTGAAAGCAACTGCATTCGATTCCATGGTCTTTTGCTGACAGATAAACAACAGGAAAAACTTTACAGTGTTTGAATCACTGTTCGAATGCGACACCACAGTGCGCATCACTCACAAATTTGGTCGTTAATAGAACCGGCAAATCTAACGAGGACCGGGAAATATATCATGTAGCAACTTGCTTTTCATTCTGCTTGGGAAAGGCTGAGATGAATCGACAACGTCACATCTGAAGGCTTGGGCAGTGTTGCTTGGCAAACGGTGTCCCCTGAATAATCAGACAGTGCACAAAACGGAAACCAATACTGAACTTCACTTAGCATCAAAATAAAGTTTGAACAGTCGCAACACTACGATCAAGGCATCGGCTGAGCGGAATCCCACCTTGTCCACTTATTTCATCTGAACCGCAAACTGCAAATTTTCCGTTGTCCCAGTCACACTGGTCTAAACCTTTCAATGTAATTGTCATCGTGGAGGTAATGCGAACGCAACACAAGAAGGTTGCACCTTGCATGTCCGCGTAGATTTTGTTCTGTATCCTCAGATATTTTTTTACTTCAGTTTATTCACTTCACAATGGGTCTGACTAGTAAGGGTCAGACTCATAAGGTTGAAGGCGAAGGTAGCGGGTTCGAGTCCTTCCGTGGACGTCAACTTTACCTTTGGAAGCCATCCGATGGCCGCGGCAATCCTCGTGAAAATTATACAGATTGTTATTTCGGTAATAAAAGAGCAGATTCTAAAGGAGCAAATTCTCGTAGTCAAACGACGCATCGTAAAAACGGGTTATGAGGAACAATTACGCAATAGCCAACTTGTTTTATCAACCTCTAAACAGAAAGTAATTGTAAGATGAGAAAACAAACAGCGGTGGCCAGATGGATAAGGCCGTGGCCCTGGGAAGTGAAGGTCGCGGGTTCGAACCCTCCCAACGCCGGTCAACTTCCCCACTTGGTCGCCCTCTGCTGGCCGCGGCGCCCTTCCTGAAAAATGATGTGCGTTGTTGTAGAGGGCAAAAGTTAAAAGATAACAGACGGAGGATTGTTCGGCACCTTGACAGTTCTGGGATAGAAGAAGAGAGAAGACAGATATGTAATAATTCTGAACAGAAACTTGGCACAGACGGCTAGAATTCTCGGGACAAGATAGCCGGACCAGTGGGAAAAGTTTACTCGGATTCCCTCATGCAAAATCCACACGTCTCACCCGATACTGTTCCGAGAACGCACTTTCCAATAGTCTATGAGGATAGCTCAAGCAAGATGATAATGATGCCGAGGGAATTCCGCTGGGCCTCATCTTAATACAAAGCTTGCCCGGAAGACACCTACTGAAATACTCTTTGAATATCCCCGCTGCAAACAGAGTAACTACAGACAGAATACAATCAGCCTATATGAATCGGTGGATACAGTGCATGAGACTGTTCATCAACTTGTAGAACCTTAATTGGATAACGAAATTCCATCATTGTCAAACACTTCGATGAATGCCTGAGCAAACTCGTGTATCAAAACATTCTTAGTCTGGCCAGTGTATGCACTTCACAAACTACATATGTGGAGTCGTCAGAATCATGTAGGACAGGCCCAGAAGACTTTTACAATCGTTGCCAAGACGTAGAAATAGAAGCTGGTAAGGTTTTCAACTCGAGTGTTTTCTGGCAATATTTTAAAAGAAGTAACCGTGCTTTGAAGACATGAGTGGCACTAAATGCAAATTTTTGTTATTGTTATTTCTCAAAGGTGACAAAGTCAATGGTAGTTCGCGCACCTCTTTAAGACGAGCCACAAACAGATGTGCGAGGCTGCCAACACTCAAATATCAGTCTCTCCAGCCAGTTGCCCGCAACCGGTTTATGCCAAATTACTCCTACTACACTTGTTCATTTGTGAACGCAAAACCAAATTCTCAGGGCGAACTTCATGGTAACTTTGATTTGGCTCAAGCAATCGGCGACAAGCACCTAATATCTTCGACAACATACCACTTGTCTGAGACATGGTATTCTTTTGACTGGACGAATGCATCCACTGTGGTTCTGTGCGAAACAGGTTCTTGCGTTTTTACGGTATGCCAAAGCCGTGGCGGTCCAACGATACCAAACCGAGTCTGTGCTAGCACAGTAAACCATCCGGATATTTGGCAATGTCTTTGTAGAATTAGGGATCGTGTAGGGAATATGATGCTTATTTGATTTTTCCCATCTGAATGATATGTAACTTGGAGGTACCGCAGAATCTATTCATGCATTACTACCGTGCTGTGCTTTGTTTCCATGGTCATATCGGAATAGGCAGCGGATGACATCTAAAACGACCTCCTGGGTGTAGCGTTTCCCGGGATAAAAGAATTCATTCTTGTTGAAAACCGCGTTAATTATTGTGAGTCTGATACAAAAAAGTCAGTAGGAAGTTTGTAATTCTTAGTCCGAAACACGTTTTCACGCTTTGTGAAGTTCATTTTCGTTGCGGTCAGATTGTCACGACAATGTCGAGAGCACAATTTTTCAACTGAGAGTGTGAATTTATTTGGCAAATAATCGATCTGTTAAATCAAGAGATCTAGGATCTGATCAATTTTTGTTTCCTTCAGTCTTCCACATTTTACTGTCTATTTTCTACTTTCGTTTTCGCTGAGACAATATTGTTCGCCATTTTTTTTGGGAAGAGGTTTTTGGACTTGTGTGAGTTGCCCAATGAGAAATCTGACCGGCGATGGGAGGATTCGAACTTGTCACCCTCGGGTTTAGATGTCACAAATTTGATCCTTTAACCAAGGTCAGATGGCACCTTGATCGAATAAAAACGCATGCGGTCAGGAACGATCAACTTGACTTTCTAAATTGTGATTAGTTATCGGATTGTTGATCGGAATATTTCCCAATTATCGATTTTTGTTAGCATACAATTTCTTATGAATTCTTTAGCGGACAAATGTAAAATTTGAGCTTAAAATTGCGGAGTGTTTGTAATCATAACGCTGGAAAAAATGAGAAAGTGGTACTATAATTTCGCTTCTGCTTATTGTGCCTAGCAATAATTGTTGATCTGAATTCCGGAGTGCTGGCCTGGAATCCCTCGAGGCAAAAGGAAAAATACTATCTAATTCTTATCTGAACGCAATTCCGCGTCTAGTGTTTGACGACGAATAATCGAATTTCAACTCTCTCATTTCATGCATGTCATAAAAACACAGGAGTTTGCTTTTCTGCCAGGAAATAAGTGTTCTGCTCCGACATTCTAGTAAAGTTATGATTTGATCAGACCAAACTGTCCCACAACGTGCCTTTTGACTGTCTGTATTACATTTTCACTCCAGCTGCCGTCGCCTCATCAATTTAAAGGATTTGTTCTCCATTACGAGGAGCGTTCGTCGTTATTCCCGGTAGGATTTACTGTTATACAAATAATCTCCCGAAATTTCTCCTCACTTGGACTTAACCGGGCACGTAAATCAAGGATTTCCCCCTGAGCTGAAAAGACGCATTCGTGCCAGTTGGCAGGCTGGTCTTAAATACTAGGCAAAATACTTGTTCCGTATTTACTGATTACCAACATACACTGTCTATTCGCAAAATTACTGGATCCATCTTGGACTCTTCACTCTCGGATACATGTTCATGCTTGTGTGATTTGCAATCAAGACCCATGGCTGAAATCAAATGTTGCGGATGTTCTGCGATCCATCCAGGGCTTTGATAGACAGACAATTTAACGCCAAGAAAATCGGAATTGGTGTGGCCACATAGAAAAATTCCTCCTGGTCAAGCAAATCTGAGCCCATTTATTCACATTCATTTGCTGGCATGGACTGCCTGGCTATTAAATATCATCGTAAGTTTTCTTGGCATAGGAGCACAATTATAACGAACCCGTGCGTAGCTCTTTTCTGCACACGAAATGACATTTCATTTTTTCTTCGATTCATTTCTGCCCTTTCTGGTCCGATTGCTGGCATAAAACGTACACATCGTAGGCAATTTTAATCACTCCGCAACGCTTCCCCTACTGCGTTCGATTTGACTGATCTAACAATCTCCCGCAACCAGAGGTAACTCCAATCTGATCGAAGTATTGCCAATCATCTCGAGTTATTCCGTCTTAAACTGAGTACTCCGATTTCGGCCAGTGACCATCCCGGACAGCATTCCAATCTTTCAAGAATTCTAATCAAACCAAAATACGACTATTTGGTTTTTTTTCAGGAAAACATCCTTCTTCTTCTTCTTCAAAGATCTCTTTTAATGATATTTGAAATTCTTACAGAGTAACATTATCTCTTTTGTAGATAAACAGTCTAATTTTTTATATTTGTTATTCCCTAGAAACACTTTCTCGGTAGCAGTCGTACTACTTCACTCAAGCTGAAGGCCTTAATTAGGCGGAAGGAACACTTGTGTAAATTAAGGGATCCCCAGAAAGTCGCATTCCTTTCATTCTTAATATCAAAAGAAGTGAAACGAATCGTTTCGTCGTAAGCAAGCCAACTCCTGACCAGCTGCAACATCAGGCGCCTCTGGAAATGAATTCGGCTTTTGTGTAGGAAGAAAACGAAACAAATAAGTC
>LUCM01004097.1:295841-312134 GCA_008360955.1 Fasciolopsis buskii
ATTATTATTATTATTAGATGGTATGTAGTTATTGAAGGAACCAGGCCGGTGGTGGCCAAACGGATAAGGTCGCGGCGTTTGGATGTGAATGTCGCGGGTTCAAATCCTCATTCCGCCGCCGATCAGCTTCCCTAACTGGCAGCTCTCTGTTGGCCACAGCCCCTTTTTGAAATAACAATGTACATTGTTTTTCAGGAAGGGGCTGTGGCCAACAGAGAGCTGCCAGTTAGGGAAGCTGATCGGCGGCGGAATGAGGATTTGAACCCGCGACATTCACATCCAAACGCCGCGACCTTATCCGTTTGGCCACCACCGGCCTGGTTCCTTCAATAACTACATACCATCTAATAATAATAATAATAAGTATTTTCATTTTGTAACGAGGTTATTAATCTAAAATTACTGGTGTCTTATGTGCTTAAACGTCGAAACTCTAAGGTTCTCCGGCCAACTTTCACCTATTCCATGTTAATGTGTAACTAAAAGTCTCAACAGGCACGCTAATACCTCGGCAAGCAGCCAAGTCAGTTGACAGCAGAAGAAATAATAAGAATACAGAAACCAGCGGATGTGGCATTGTAACCCATAGCTTTACTCGTGATCGGGTGTAGCAAACTGAACAATAATGGACAAGCGGGCGGTCAATTCAAGTGATCTCCTCGTGTGCCTCTCTAGTGACAATGCGAAACAGCTAACTAACTGATAAATTTAGTGACACACTAAACTAACGATTTAATCATTCGCTTTATGATTTCCGATTTGTAGACCGGGATGGCAAATAATAGGAATCGCTTGGCCACACATCTACGCAATTGTGTTCTCCTGGTCACCGGTGAATGGGCTTCTGGCGAACTGGACCAAGACGCTCTGGGACTGTTCCATTGTGGAATAGGCTTGGACGGACGACGAATAATCAGAAAAATGTGACAGTATCGCAGCGGAGATCCTTTTACGTCTTGAGGAATGCTTCTGTGTCTGCTCGTCAAGTTCATGTTTATTAACAAAGCATGGTAATAAAGATTCAATGGTTTGGTGCAGGTATGTCGTACCTGTGTAAGTAGCGCTGTACAAATCATTTTTGCACTCTTCAGCACGTGAGCCATTGGCTTCAACTTGCTGGAAGAAGTATTCCGAGGATAAATGCTGATGTACGGGAAGTGCACGAGGCTGTGGATGACCGTACCAAAAGGAAAGGACGACGTCCGTTCCAACCCAGTAGAAGCACACTGACCAGTTACAATGTCATCAAAAATACCTTCTGCACACTTTTTAATTAATTCCAATTATTGCGGACCAGTTCATAGTTTCGGTGGAGATGCGCGGATAGAAAGAATAAAAATGGAATACGAACAAGTGCATAGGTAGTACTAACGTCCACATTGCAATAAATCAGCGCAACAAAGTTAAATTTTGAGATGTACACAGCAGACCAATGAGTGATCTACAGTTCACGATTGATCATATGGAAACATAATAATCAGATGTCACTTCAGTTCTTACTAATAAACTCACCTCCAATATTATGTACACTTTTCGAACTACGTTGATGGATTTTGACGTGCGTCTTTGTTTGTGATCTCTCATCTAAACTGAGCTCAAAAAAGAAGACATTTCTATCTGACATAACTGCCTCAGATCTTGCACATGTAACGTAAAATGGACGAATTTCCCAGTGAGCCTGTTGTTTATCACAAGTCAGCTGGGGTAATTCATGACGGCAGACGTAAGATTAATGATCTTTGTCACGTTGAGAGATTGCTATTTAACGAAAGTAGGGGTGAAAGCTGCGAGGTATCTGTGGATCCGTATGCAAATGATTTGTTCTCGTTCAACTTTTACTTCTTTTTATTAATAAAACAACAATGTGCATCAATTTTCAGGAGGGGGGCGCGGCTAACAGAGGGCTGCCAAGTGGAGAAGTTGACCGGCGATCGGAGGATTCGAACCCGCGATATTGATGTTCAAATGTCACGAGCTTATCCGCTTGGCCACTGCCGGCCAGTTGTGAAATGAGTGTATTCAAGTCATTACCAATTTTGGGTGTTATTCAGCTTTTGAAACGCCTGGTTTTTACTGAGAACAATCAGGAAGGTCAGCACCGCGGCCGACTCCAGACGTTGCGATATACTTACTCACTTCCATTACATAACCCTCAGAAAACAAGTGGATAGGTTTTTAACATAGCATTCATCGGCCGAAGTAAGGCTATTACTGTGTTCCGTATATTGGTATTACCCAATCAGTGACTTGATCTAGTTTGTAGTCAAGTCCTGTGTGGACCGGCTGAATAGCTGAATAAACCCTATTCACTTATTTCAGGCGAATGGCACTCGTATAATACACGTTAAAATGAATGAATTAACGTGGGATGCCGTACCCTTAGGTATTTTTCTCAACCATGAGGCAATTTCCGAGACAGTTCTTAGTTAGCTAAGAATAAGCCTACGGGATATCATCTAGTGGGTAAGACCGATAATCGGAGTAGACACGTGAAAGTACCACAAGTCGAATGACAATGTGGATGAATCACTACAAAGTTACCATGGTGCCAGCAAAAAGAATCGCATTAAACCGGTGGAACGAGTATGGCAATTAGACTGCAATTATCTCGGGTCTCGTTCCCAATTAGGCTGTGGTAGAACATTTACATCTTGAAGTTTTAAGTAATCCGGATTAGGGGGACGCAGTTGGGATGAACACGTCCAATTAAACTCCTGCACTTGTGTACCTTTGTAAACCACGGCTGACTAAACTCCGTTATGAACCACCATTTTTTCTTTCCACGCTTCAAACAACCCTGGACTGTGAGGAAATCAAACGAATAGATAATCTACGAGGAGAAGAAAAAAGCGATTGCGCACAATTCCCCGGGTCATTAGCGAACTTAATCCACTAAGAGGAACAAAATTAACCGATTACATTGGGTCTCTTTTCGGTGTGTTCATTCCAAATGAGCTCCTACTTATGACCGCTTAACTCTTTAAATTTGATCTGTCCGACCACACCCTAGGTGGAAAAGAGAGCCGGAATAGGTACAGTCTAACTGTCACACTCGTTCCACTTATTCAACGGGGTTCTTTTTGCCAGCATCGTCATGTCTGTGAAATGAATAATTCATCCAAATTGGAATGCCCTCGGGTGTCTACTCCGCTCACCGGTTCACTTCGCTAAATGAAATCTCTCGTCTTTGATGTACCTGCCCTCAAGTTAGCCACACGATAGCTGGAGGAGGCGTAACTAAGGCAACTAGCAGAACGTTTGCGCACAACGCTATATAAGGCATATATTGGAAAAAGGCGAATTTTATATCCTCTGCCAACAATACCTTTCATCTTTTACTTCCTTCACTATTGAAATAACAATGTACATTGTTTTTCAGGAAGGGGCTGTGGCCAACAGAGAGCTGCCAGTTAGGGAAGCTGATCGGCGGCGGAATGAGGATTTGAACCCGCGACATTCACATCCAAACGCCGCGACCTTATCCGTTTGGCCACCACCGGCCTGGTTCCTTCAATAACTACATACCATCTAATAATAATAATAATAAGTATTTTCATTTTGTAACGAGGTTATTAATCTAAAATTACTGGTGTCTTATGTGCTTAAACGTCGAAACTCTAAGGTTCTCCGGCCAACTTTCACCTATTCCATGTTAATGTGTAACTAAAAGTCTCAACAGGCATGCTAATACCTCGGCAAGCAGCCAAGTCAGTTGACAGCAGAAGAAATAATAAGAATACAGAAACCAGCGGATGTGGCATTGTAACCCATAGCTTTACTCGTGATCGGGTGTAGCAAACTGAACAATAATGGACAAGCGGGCGGTCAATTCAAGTGATCTCCTCGTGTGCCTCTCTAGTGACAATGCGAAACAGCTAACTAACTGATAAATTTAGTGACACACTAAACTAACGATTTAATCATTCGCTTTATGATTTNCAAGTCAGCTGGGGTAATTCATGACGGCAGACGTAAGATTAATGATCTTTGTCACGTTGAGAGATTGCTATTTAACGAAAGTAGGGGTGAAAGCTGCGAGGTATCTGTGGATCCGTATGCAAATGATTTGTTCTCGTTCAACTTTTACTTCTTTTTATTAATAAAACAACAATGTGCATCAATTTTCAGGAAGGAGGCCCCGGCTAACAGAGGGCTGCCAAGTGGGGAAGTTGACCGGGAGTGGGAGGATTCGAACCCGTGACCTTCACTTCTGTACGCCAAGATCTCACCCGTTTGGCCACCACCGTATTACGTACGTATTATTTACGATCTAGGTAACCATGACGACCGCACGAGGCTGTGTTGCTTTCAAAGTTTCAGTTTCAGTTTCAGTTATAGATCTGAAGCGATGTAAAATACCATTATCTTGTTTCACATTCGACTATTCGCTACAAATTAGAGTTATCTACGCTTTGTTTCTCCAGGTCTTCTCTACAAATGCTGTTACAGACCTTTTCTAGGATTCGATGGAGATATCCCATTCGATTGATCATGAAGGAAACATGGCCCGGTCATTCAAAGAACGATTTCGTTATCAGAATGTGAAATTGTCAACACTTAACTAAGTTGTGCTTGCCAAATTATAAAATTCTTTCTATGTGCAAAATCCTAATTCATCCCAGTCATGTGTTGTCAACATATCATGATCACTTGTCATCATCCAACTAGTGGTTTACAATCTGATCGTGTGACAACTTGACCAATTGCATATGCATGCACACACACACGCACCCCTATCCTTACATTTGTGAACTGATGTGACTGCCAACCGACGATTTCCTTGACCCATTCCCAACCATATTTAGTGCTATGTATTTGCATGAGTACGGCTGACTGAAAGCAAGCTTATTCGTCAGGTTATATTGTTTTCAATATCATGACTATCCGCTTGTAGGAGCTAAAATCTCAAGCACTTTTAAAAGCAAGTTATACGTTTTAAGAGTAGTCACTCACCAAATGATTCATAAACCAATAGCAGAGTGATCTTATCAAGGACAAACTAGATACAAACATCTTCTTGCGGATTTGGAATTTTCTTATTGAAAGAACGATAAACTTAGTTATTTTTAAGTCTCTAGTCTCGATTCCCGAGAGGCTGGTGAAATCGGAAAGTGGTAATCAGCAGTGGGACTTTAGAACCACGACGTTTAAGTTGAAAAGTCTCGATGTTGACAGCTTCAACACCGGTGGTCAGCAGTTCCGTCGGCATCAATGACAAAACGAGACCGAGTTGCGTACTCAGCAATTCTTCGCCCCCCATTCTGTTGCGACTAAATCGCGGGTAAAATTCCGAGCTCAAGGCAACAAAAGCCGAGGTCGGTGTAGCGTTCCCCGATAACGACAATCAATAACCTGTGTTTGGATAATAGTAGTAGCATTTTCTATATGACAACGTACGCTTCAAATGAAAAATAACCACACTGATAGCCTCTAAATTACCGAAATGCAAGCAAAATGGCGGCGAATTTCTGACATACTGAGCACCAACGAAAGAAAGGAGTTACTTTCAACCGCGGTGCACCGAAAATACTCGCCTCGCGGCTACAGCCCGCTACACGAGGTCAGATGAAGATATGGCGGACTTGAGGTAGTGGCTGGTGACAGTGATACACAGTTTAAAAGTGAACCATTTAGATTAAATAAACGAAATTCATACTAGTATTCAAAGATAATGGGCTGCAATTTGTGCGCCTTCAATAGGCTGATAACAGCCAGAGCGACCAAATATTATTAAGAAAGAAAAATCAATATAAAATGTGCTCATCGAGCTATACCCTTTGTTGGTGTCAATAACTAGATTAATTTTGGTGTAAATCTACAGAAAACCAGTCTGACCTGCCTGAACCGACCGATAAATTTGTAGACTGTTCTTTTGGCAAGCCGAAAATTCCGATAATCGACTGTTAAAATTAAAACTTATATCGAAAGATCGTCGAGACCAAAAAATCGTTTGAGTAGGTGGTATAACAAACGTATATGAATACGAGGCCGACAATTCTTATAAGTATTGTTTCTATCTGCCTCGCTAATTCAAACATTTCCGGTTGATAAGAGCCCCCGCACAGGACGTCTGTCTGTTTTATCCGCCTGAAACTGTTGCATCAAACCTCCATTGTTCTGGACTAGGTTGAAGATAAGAATTGTCAAAACGCGTGGGATGCAAGTCGAAATCGCGCACGAGTACATTAACAGCCAATTTTGGGTACGCTTGCGATCAGGTCGATCAAAAGTTTGTATACAGTTTGACATCAAAAGAGGAGGGCGAGCGAAGTACCAACTGCCTGAATGAAGCTTTGAACGCAAATCTGTTGAGTTTGCATTGCAGTTCATTCGACGGACAGTTGCATAGCCTATTCACTTGGTATCCAAGCACATACGGAAACAGTTAAACCTTGCTCGATGGTTTCCAAATGGTCCAATTGATAGCAGTGTGCCGGCTTCGTTCACCTCGATGAGTAACATTTTTGTAATAGCCTGAATATCATCGATCATACGTGCATTGTGTTGAATTCTGCCAACGAAAAAAATGAAGTGAAGTAAGCCAAACAATCTACATTCATGGACATGGTTTATTTAATCGGCACATCTGTGGTAAGTTTGCACACCTTGATAATCATTTTGCATTCAGTATATTGCGTTGAATAAAACATCTCAGTTCAGGCTGAAGTTCAAACCGTCAGATTAAGTAACCCATGAACATAGTAAGTGGCTATTTTTCGGATTAACTATCGAAGATTTGGCCTTAGCTTTATAATGACCAACGCAACATTCGTGACACTGGTTTATTCGGGAAAAATGTGTGGCCTCAAAATTACTGCCCTAAATGTGATAAAACACGCTGAACAAGCGGATCGTTGCAAGACGTTAGACTCATTCGATTGTCAGTTCAATTTATCTTCAATAAAATATTCTCCGCAAAGCCTGACAAGTGAAACTAGCAAGAATCGATTCCTGAAGAAGGTATTCATCACAGGCGAATAAGAAATCATGCTACAGGGATGAGGAGCAACGCGAAATGCTTGAGTTATTAGAAAGGAATGAAAAAAAGCCCGACAATGAGGAGAATATTTGCTGGGGAACGGTGCAACGCATAACTGAAGATTATTGTCCAAAAAAGTGAGAGGCGATTCGACAAGAATTATCTTTCATCTTTTACTTCTATTATTAGTGAAAAAACAGTATACGCTATTTTCAGGAAGGGGTCCGAGGTCAACAGATCACTGCCAAGTTGGAAAGTTCACCGTCGGCCGAAGGATTTTAAACCGTTGCCGTTGCACCCAAACGCCACGACTAAACTACCGCCGGACTAGAAGTTACGAAAATCGTCCGGTAATAACTGCAGTTTAACTGCAGCCCCATGGTAGTCCTGTCATTTATCTAGATGGAACACCGATGGTAACAAATGAGCTGCTGAAGGAGGGCAGTAGCGAGTATTGCACGCCCCGTTTTGTGTTTAAGATAAATACATTGGGTATTTAACTACTGAGCATTCTGGCAGTAGCTACATTAAGTTATGATGTTTTTAACACAAAGGTTTCGTCCTTTCAGACCGAAGCATCACCTAGACACTGTTCATTTGTAAATGCATGATTAAAACCCTACCAGTTCGGAAATGTAACCACAAACGGCAGTCGAAAATTGGCGTCATATCGAGGGAATATGTCGGTAACCGGAACATGTCATACCAGAATTCTTGCTATCAAGGACTAGTCGAAGTGTGCGTTCAACGAATGCTGTTTTGCCGACTATTTGAACGCTCAAGTGAGTGAATTGCCGAAGGCGGAATGGCACATCATAGGTCCAATCTCTAACTACTCCATTGCACTGACAAATGTGACACAGGTTGGTTCTGACAACAAGCTGTATCTATCGAAACCAAATATTCACCATAAAACAGTCTGATCACCTTCCAGGAAGCACCGGGGGGACGCTCAAGTTTCATCTTTCGTCCCAAAAGGAGTCGATGAAACATTTCCCTTTTCTGGTGTTTTATATTGACTCACAATGTTTGAAGTGCCAGTCAAACGCAGAGTATGTCCGAAACGTTAGTTTACTGAGCACACGAAACTCACAGTAAAACGAAGGTAGACATTTTCTTCAAGAACACAAATCACTTCATCATGGTTGTGCAAAACAAACAAAGGTTTAGCTTTAACGCTTCGGTTATCAATAATGCTTCTAGTTTTCAGTGATAAACGTTTACAATATATTTAAGTTTCATTGTCATGTTAATGTTGTCTTCAATATTGTTTAACATACTCAAAATTACTTTGCCGCTAGATCTGTAGGTTTGGAAGTTGTGCTATAGTGTCGCGCCGTTGCATTTACCGTCAGCAATAGAACCTAATATGGGTGATTAAAAACAGTGGTGACCAATTAGTTTCACAAAAATGAAACTGTTTTTTTCTCCAGCATTTAGATTCATGGAATTTAATGAATTTTATCTGCTTCAACAACCGCGTAACACTAAGTGGGGGCCCGCGAAAGCAATGGCGAGGCGATCATTGTAAACGAATACCCTGCACCGTCCGAAGACACATCACCGAGGGAAACAGGTAATATCGCAACCATTACTAGCGACTGTGAGAATCGCTAGTCGAGTGCAGTGGTATTCTGCCGTGTTTTCGGAAGCTGAGAAAGTTTCTCGTTCCTCAATTTTCAGGATGAACGATTCTGTAGGCTTTGAATGTGAAAGTGAATCCAATAAAATGAAAAATGACTACAGGTCATCGCATGAAAGTGAGTTATTTTCCCGCATAATATTTCAATTTCAGCGGTTAGGAAAAGGAAAGTGGATTCTTTGTTAGAGGGAACGTTTTCAGCTTATTTGTGACATGCGAAATAGCCATTCAGGGAAACATACTCATAAAGACAGTTCCCATATTACGTGGCGTGCATAAGCTGAAGATGGATAGTCCTAATAATCTCAGAGCTTTGTTCGAAACACCACACTTGACCCCCGTCATTAATGTATTTAATGAAATGTAGATTGACTTCGGTTTAGGATAGTGCATGCGGAGATTTTTGGAGAAAACTCTGACGCCCTATCAGGTTATCACCGAATTGCAACTTCACTTCTATGGTCTCCGCCGTTCAAGTACTCGAAGCAAAAACTGTGGTCATTTTTAGGTCCCAGCGATTATATCAAGGTCACCAGTAATCTTTAAAGAAGCCTTTTGGTGGCAACTCAAAGTCCATGGACATGCACAAATTGCTGAGCTTAAAGTTCTCTTAGTAAACGACATATGGTTGCGGGTCACTGGCAGAACTTCTCAGGTTATTCTGTACGACATCATAGCGGATACCCCTACCCGGGAGAAGGCATGCGAAACAGCACAGTGGGTAATTCAGTTATCGAGTGTTTAAGCAAAATTAGCGTCGGCTTGAATTATTGATTTTTATTTCCCGCCGACATCGGTAAGCCGGAACCAATCAGGATTTTCGGCAACGAAGGCAGTAAGAAAACCGCATGAGGGTGTCACGTTTTGAGCTGTGGTCCGTGGATATGATAGTGTTGTTTTCCGTTAACTGCATGCATTGTTTATATGATCCATAAAACGGACGATCTCCATTTAGCCGATGGGCGGCTTGACGAGGAAGTCAGCAGTTAGAGCGATTCGCCGCCATTTGATCGATGAACTGCTGAAACATTGCCGGAAATGTATTTCATGTGACCTTAAAGGATTACGTTAAACGTTACCACAAGCGTACTTACGGAAAGCACATGAATTCCACCAATATACTTCTTACTTAGGTCCCACTGCACTGCATAGAATAATAACAGTTAACATGTTTATTAATTTGATTCAGTTGTCAGTCGTCAGTTACGCAACGTGCTCCGAGAATTTTCGTCGCCAGCACAACTTCTATTTGGCCGTAAATACATGGTCGGGGTTCGCATTTACTAATCAGCTTGACATCAGCTTGAACTTGTGTTTGTTGTTTGCTGATGCCGGCCTTCTTGAATCCCTTCAGGGCATTAGACAGTTTCTCTGCGTTTCCTTAGGTGTCATTCATGCCTGAGTTGCGGTGTCTCACCACGTCAAAACATGCCAGTGCAGCAGATATTTCGAAGAATGGACAAGAGGTTGCTTGATCCGGAATTGTAAAAAAAATTCATATTTAGACGAAAGGTTGTCTAGTGTAATAAGACACATTAGGCCCGGTGTTTCCAGGTTCATCTACCATGATGTGGTCTACAATAATCATGGATCCGACAGTGCCGAACTGACCAGAAATTGCCTGTAAGACCGATTATCTCAACGCTGATCTGATATTATGCTTGCATTCCCTCAACCGTAGTCATCACTTTCGCGTCACTTACGCGGCTCTATACGATTACTACGCCGACAACCCAGACAATTTACCAGTACAAGAAAACAATAGCCGGAAGAGGTAGGAGTCTGAGCATTTGTGGCAGAAGCGTGCGCACGAAGCGTGCCTGTGCAGCGCGCAAATGGCCACCGCTCTGAGTGGCCAATGTTTGGTTAAATAACCCGGGGCACAAATTCGTCTACCGCTAAACCCCCCCCTTTTTAGCGACGCCCAAGAGGTCAAGTTCTTCTTTGGAAGTTTTACAAGTAAGTCTGATTGACGTTAATGTTCTATTCCGTCTTCTGACACTAAGATCGTCAGCTGCAATGATTTGCAGAGGACTACAACGATGGCTCTAAAGACAGAATTATTGTGCGAACGTATTCCGTTGACAGATGTTTATTTTTACCTGGTTCTGCGTTACTGGTGGACGTAAAAATGAGCAATTTGCTTTTAAATGTTGCTATAGAGTTTCAGTTCACGATATCTGAGCCGCGTATCATTAATTTTCAATATTTGCCCCATTTGAGTGTTCCGTTGGCAACAATGTTTTAGTCGTCCATGGCAGCTGGATAACTGCCTATAAAAACATCGCCGGGTTAATGCAACATTCAGTTAAATTAGCAGATGGTTAAATAGGATTACAATACAACCTTCGACTGGCCAACCATCGACATAAGGCTAATCAATTCGGTAAGTGGCATGCTTCTAGATATGGACCTATTTCAGAGAACTATAGTGATGTACATGAATGACAACGTTCCCCAACGCAACTGACCAAAACTTCATCAGCGGTTGCTAGGTGAGATAGAAAGAGGTTGAGAAAGTGAAAGGTGTACATTATTGTCTTGTCTGACGGTCCTTTAAAAAAGCCAACTTAGTGACAACCCAGTGACCGTGAACCTCCACTACTGCCCTTGAAAGATATTTCTCGGCTCGTTGCTCATGTGAACTAGTCACAACAACCATTGCTACTAAGGGGCCGACCTACCTGTCTACCGTCGTCAGACAGGTTCGTTTACCACAATAATAATAGTTCATGTTTTGTTAAACCACTGTGTTACCCACCCAATCGGGATAGATCATGGGATCCACCGTCGTCCCCCAGTTGTCCAAGCTCTCTGCATGCTGTCGACAACAAGTTTTATGATCACGTAAGATGTGGATGATCGCGTTGCACAACAGCGATTTCCAGCGAAGAACAGTGAAAAGTGCAACCACTGATGTGAACAGCAACAAAATGAAATAGTCAGCAAACTGAAACTTATGCCCCTCGAAAAAGAATGAGTACTTTCACTGGATTAAATGGCGATTGCATAAAACACTTGCCCAGAAAATCGTTACCCTCATTGCCATGAACTGTCTTCCCGACTTCTTTGTCAATATCAAACTTTCCTGGAAGACAAAAAACGCACGGGAACTGCTGTAGGCCTATAATCGATGGTTGAAAATGGGTAAAGATACCACAGAAGTGAAAAAATTATATGGCGAATCTAATGAGTGGGCTTTCGTTGGCAACTTTATCATTTCCCTAAACCATCTATCAAAAGCTCTATATCAGAAGACGAAAAGGGGCACGATAACTATGCTAAACAGCTACGTTGCGCAAACAAGTGGAATATCTAGCTACTGCTGAAGATTAACCTGTGATGAAGGTAGGGGAATGCAATTCGCTATTCCGAAAATTGAAGACAAAACTGTGCGCAAGAGCATGGTAATTTTTTGCTACGGCAAGACTTTATTTTTTACATTTGGGGTTCTTGGGTAACGTTTGCGGGGACTCCACTAGCCAATATACAGAAACTATAATGCGAAAGCTGTTTTCGAAGAATTGTTTGCACATCGCACTAACATTCAGCTGGACAGTTTTGTTCATAATCTCCAAACCGATAAAATGCCCTCCAATACGTTTAACTTCTTATTTGTAAAACTAAGAATGCGCTACAATTTCATGACACCCCGATTGGTGGTCCTACAGCGTTCGTTTTTCACTTAATATGACAAAGATGTAGTTGAGCAGAGCCGGCGGGAAAATAGTGAAATGTAATTGGTGTCTCGGATAAAACTCCCTTAGTCATTTATTTAGTGATCATATTGTCTTCAAGTAAACAAATGAGGCTAGAAGCTGCGTTGAGTCGTTCGCAGTCGCGGCGATTATCGTTCGTCTGCAGTGCATTTCTCGATCTGTGCATGCACTGTTTTTGTATTCCGTAACACTAGATGTTCAGTCTCGTTAGCAAAGGAAAGTAAAAATAATTAGGACTGTCTTCAAGACAGGAGAGGATGTGCATGATGATTTAATTTAGCGTCGGAAACCGCGATTACAGCCCATCGAAAGCGCACAAATCGTGAAAATTTAGAACTGTTAACGAATGTATGCGGTGGCGTTATCAGAAAATTAGAATGCCAAGTATAACACCCGGAGTTACTGAAAACTCCTTCTCCGTTCTTCTTTTCTTTCATCTCCCGGTATCAGACAATTCTATCCAAACTTGCTCGTAATGACACAGGTTCTGATCGTCGTCTATTTTCGGCTCGATCCATTTGCAGACTTTCGTTCTATTGTTGAAGGTGGTCGGTTGTAAATGTCAAGTTCGTTTCTATTGAATTTTGGCTGTCACGCTCAGGCAAATGTTTGTCGGTCGTGATAAAGTGCATACAACCTCTTGTATTTCTTTGAATCACAAAGCAGGTACCTTACACTTCTTCCCTTCCATCAAGTGTTTTTTATGCAGGTATTGTTCTGAATTTTGAGTAACTCCTGGCCAGATTGCAACTGGGGCTTATTGGCAAAGGTATGCGTGCTGTGTGTGCAAGTTTTAACTTACGAATAGTACCGCCAAATTTGCGGCGCAGACTTGTTCTCCCTTGATCTATACATCACATCGTGCTAAGTTTGCTTAGAGGTTTCAGAGCGCTATCTAGGACATGAGAAGTATATTTTTGAATGTTCGACGCTGTAAATCATTGATTCATTTCATCCGGACCGAGAGTTTGCCTTTTGTCCTTGCAGTGACATGTCTGTTACACCAAGCGTAAAGATACCAAATAGCGATACGGCTGAAAATAGACACGGATTATCGCGCAAAGTTTGAGACAATTCGCAGTTCATCTCTCCAGAGCTAATGGATCTGGTCGGCTTAGTGGCAAGTCTAGAGCTAGCCATTAAGTAATCCAACCAAAGAAGAGTCACTTAAAAGAAAGGCTAGCTACGGAAATGAGAGTGTCACCGGAAAGACAAATGAGGTAGCCGTTAGCTGTTCAGCAACAGTTTCAGACAGCTAGGTTGGCGGAAGAATGAGAAGATAGACTTTCTACTCTTCCAGTTTTACGAGCAATTCAAGTGTAACGCTGGGGAAACAGGCTGCGCCAACCTACCCGTGAAAGTAGGAGCGGACTTTATTGACAGCAGCAAACGATTTCCGTTGTCCAGTGCCCTCAGATTCTCATTAGGTATATATTTACTCAGAATTAATCTACTGATCTTCGACGAGCGTGCAACTGTGCATTGAAATTTCGCAGCAGATCTCAAACCTGTGGCACAGAGAACGCGAAATGTTGGTCAGCTTCCGCTGTGCTCGTTACGCTGTCGCAAGGCTTCGCGAGCGAGGCCAAAGAATGGTGTGTCATGCTCTTACCGATGGCTGGGTGTGAAAGAGCTCGTGGGACTCTGAAGGGTGCTTTGCGGCTTGCACACGGAATTGCATGGTCGCTTCCAGGTGGGTTGATCGCCG
Organism: Fasciolopsis buskii; assembly: GCA_008360955.1. Classification (NCBI taxonomy): domain Eukaryota; kingdom Metazoa; phylum Platyhelminthes; class Trematoda; order Plagiorchiida; family Fasciolidae; genus Fasciolopsis; species Fasciolopsis buskii. The sequence continues at coordinate 309,890 of LUCM01004097.1, forward strand.
ACATCAAAACGAGTCAGTTAAATGTTGGTGCACTCTCTGGTCCAGCAGTGCGCATGAAAGGTTGAAAGATTATCTAAGGATAAACGCGGCAAGGCGCCAACCTAAATATTTTGCCACGCCTGTGCAGACGGTGACGCAACTACCATGTTCCTTGCGAACGAAGTGTGAAGTAAAGGCACATAAGTCAAATCAGGAAGAGAGAGAACCGAGGTTTGGATAATTGGCCGGGTCCGTGCCACCAGTGTCCAGAATATCTAAGATTGATTTTGGAAGGTTAGCGGAAAAGACCAAGAAAAACCTCGGATTTGGCCGGCGGTGGTCAAAAGCATAAGGAATGTACCGGAACTTGCAGCTGTTTCACCAGATAGCCTGTTTAACCGAACGTTGACTGCGAAGCGCGGTCGCCATTTGCGCATCACTCACAAAAGCTTTGCTCGCACGCTCCTGTCAAAAACACTTAACCCACTAATGCCTCCGACTGTCTTTTCTTTGTATTAGCCATGTGTTAGGGTTTCTAGTATTTCAATCGTATGGAGCCGAGTAAGAGTGACACACAAGTGGTCACATTGGTTAAGGGCAAGCAAACGTAATACGGGACTCGCGGTGGGACAATCCGTTCTATTGATAGGTAGTCTCACGAAAGATTACACAAGAAATCTTAAAAACAATAATACGTACTGAAACAGACTACGGCGATTTCATTGCTGGTAGGCTTTAGAAAAGAGGTGCTTTGTGTCACTAACCTGCCGAGCATAATTGATGAGGCACCCCGAAATCTGCAACACGGTCTGTAGGCAGGAGTATATTCCCCAGGATTATCAGGGTCTTGGAATGATTATTGGCAGGAGTGAAGACCTAGCTATCGTAACGCAAATCCTCAGCATAATTGGACGGTACCAATTTCTCCATGGGTAATGCTACAATTGAATTCCTCAGGCTTTGTATTAAGTCCAATAATGTCTGCAGCGTAAATCCTTAGACTACCATGGGTCAACGGGCCACTCGTCTGCAGACGGCTTCAAAATTATCGCAATTCCCGGGCCAAACTATGCACGGCAAGACTTTGAGGCGAGTGATCAGTGAAAGTCGGAACGAGAATCGCCACCAAAGGTGACAAAGATTACTGGACTTATGAAACAGAGTTCCGTAGTGGTTCGCCCCTCAACCTGCCACCACCGAGGGCTTCAATGTTGGAAGGAGAAGATTAAGGACTTGGGTCTCAATCATTTTTAGATTCTGGGTTCAGTACCTGGAAGCTGCCAATAAGGCTAACGGTGCTGTATACCATATTCACAGAGTGGCGCCTCTGAGAGGACCAAGCGTAACGCTGTCACCGCACGAAAGTCTAGTTCGTTTTCTTCTGGTGCACTTGGCCAGACCCGGGCTCCGCAGTATTCAAGGGACAGGGGCACATTGGGAAAGGTCCAAAGTGGTTGTCAAGACCGGTGATACGTTTATGGAACTACAATGCGACAAAAAATTTAAGCGTTATAGTCGTTCTCGTTGATGCGGAAGACAGCCCGCGTAAAAATAATAGAATCAGTGAAACAACTGACTGCGCCGCCAAATGCCTGAATGCTACTGCCCGTCCGTGGCAAAAACTTCACCCTTCCGACGAAATGTGTTAAAACTAGCAAACCTGAGAATCAACCAGATGATCAGGGCCCAACCTCCCGCTTGCAGAAAATCTGATAACTAAAATAGCCTCCCTCGAGAGTAGGCGGAAGTCTTCAGGAGCAAGCCGAGCGCGAAGTGAATCATTACCTATCAGGAAATGCAAATCAGAACCTAGATAGTGATCGATCTTAGCCGTCTATTCACATAGATCGCAAAGGAAAATGTGTAAGTGCGCGCAAAATCTATTTCACGGTCAGCTGGCCATTTTATGGCGCATAAAGTACGTTGACCCATTCTGACCAGGTGGCACGGTGAGTGGTCCTAAATGCATGAGAACCGCTGGAAGAGACAAAATTGAAATGCATCATCATCTTATTAATGGCGAGGCATACGATATCAGCGAGGTCCGATAAAAGAGACGAATTGATGAAGAGCAAATTATGATAGACAGACAACTCGATCGGCCCAAACCTCCCCAGACACGCCCTAGAACGCTTACTATCACAAAAACAGGCACCTAAAAACATGGTCGGATACATTTCGGGAGCGTTTCCCCATGAAAGCGAATAGAAACCTAATCTACAGCTGATGTGTTTAACATTCCTTCTACTAGATGCATCTCGTTTTT
>LUCM01004098.1:0-22035 GCA_008360955.1 Fasciolopsis buskii
AGGGAGGCAAGGTGTGAAGTCTTTTTTCTGTTCATTAGTTCTATAATGGTCACTTTCGAGATGCAGCTAGCCATGTTGCGATAAAATTCATCTGCAGCCGTCTGCGTGTCAGTCGCTAGGAAAAAGCTTCCCCAGTTGGCGTGCTAGAGATGGAGAGTGCTGCTAGTTAAGATAGGGTGGACGAGTTGTGTCACTGGGGTGGTTAGGGAGGGGGCATGGACATGGATTCTGCCGTGAACTACCCTGTGGTCACTCCCTGGAAATTTATTTGCGACATGAACCAAGATGTGGTGATCAGTGTGTGTAAAGATGAGATCTAATATATTATTATTTCTGGTGGGTGACGCTACGTGCTGCTCCCAAGCCCTATGATGTAGATGGGAGACGAACGGTGTTAAACTTGGTGGAGCCATGATCGCGGACCAGGTTATGCCAGGGAGATTGAAGTCCCCGGCAATGATTTTTGATGTTGATGGGAGGACTGCAAGGTAGTCAAATGCGTCCGCTAATAGGGGGAGCCCAATTTCAGTATGAGCTGGAAGGCGATAGATGCAAGCAGTACAGATAACCCAGGACGACAGCTTGATAGTGAGCCATACCGATTCTTGGATCAATTCGAGTGTAGGATGCGTAAGAACGGAGACTGATAGGCCCTACCTTACATAAATAAGGCAACCGCCCCCAGAGCGGCCGTTTCCAGTATCTCTAAAGAATTGGTATTCCGCAAGAGGAATCGCATTATTAGGTGTATCATCGGTAAGCCAAGACTCAGTGATGAAGATTATACCCGGGTTGGAAGACGCAGCAAAGTTTTTAAATGAGTGAATTTATTTAGGATTGAACGACAATTAATTAGCGCGAAAGAGAAGGGTATGTTGCCGTCTAGGTGGGGTGAGTGGTGGGGTTGCAAATATAGAGAGACAGTGCATGGGGGTTAATTGTAATGGAAACAGTTGGGTAAGCAGATGGAATTAGTTCAATTTTAGCGGGCTTTGAATGAGATGCGACAGAAGGTGGAGGTGAGGAAGAACGAAGGCATATAGCGTTTTTCATTATGCTAGCATGGGGGTAACTCAAAGTACTGAGAGGGTAAGTGTGGGGGGAGGCAGAAAGGCAGTGGGTTTGGGTAAGAAAAAAGGGGTGGCGGTGGTGGTTCCGGAGGGGGGGAGGAAGAGGGACTTTTCTGGCTGGGTAGGTGTGGCCGAAAAAGACATCAGTGGAATGGGGCACGGCCCTTGTGTTTGGGTCGAGGCGCTGATAAGCGGAGGTTGGTGATAGTACCGATATGACGGTGGGGGTATGCTTAATGGAGGCCAGAGACAGCGATCTTGGGAAACCTGACGCGATAGTGAAGGACTTTGGTGGGGAATAGATGGCGCATCGCTAGATCTTTTAAACCTACGGTGCAAGTCTGCGGTTTTCTTCGGGCTCGGAAAAACTCTCGACAGTGACCTTTCGGTCCCCGCGAAACGAGCGGCGAGCAACAGAAAGGCAGTGCGATTACAGGCAGGCAGTTGAGGCACCGAGGTGATGGGACTGACAATGGGATGGAATGGGGCGGGTTCGGCGTATTTTGGTGGCCGGGCTAATAACGTCGGCGTTATTCCACCGGGGAGTACTGTGTTGCTTGTTGATGGTGTAATAGCAGGTTTACCATCAGTAACTATTGTCTTAAGGGTCTGGATGGGGCGGTGCAAGTTTTGATTGGTGCTAGACATCTTTGCTTCGCAGGGAGAAGAGAGGCCATCGAGGCCCACGGAGGAAATCGTAGGTGAAGGGTTTATATGCGGGCGTTTCCGAGATGGCCGTGGCAAAGGAGACGGTAAAAAGCTGTCTAAGTCAACACTTTCCTGTGGCTGTGATGGGGCCACGGGGACCGGCTTGGGTACCAAAATCCTAGCTATGCCGGGTAGCTTGGGGTATTTATGTTTGGTGGAACTGTTTATGAGTTCTCACTTGCATACAGTCTGAAGGCCTCCCTTTGAATAGGGGTTTTATCAGGGGTAATTTTTATGGACATGAAAGGTGTAGTTGAGGCTATCTTAGCTTCACTCCTAAAAAACTGCTCTGCAACAGCGGGGCTAAGGAACTGGAACAATACAGGACATGTTCTGCTTAACATTCGTTTGCGCAGTCTTAAACAGTGGCAGGGTGTCTTGTCATACTGCAAGCAGAGAGGACAGTGTTTTCGAACGAGTCTAGTGGAATGCGGTCAGGGACATTGTAAACCACAGTATTGGATGATATTGAGTCGAGAGCCCGACACCAGCGAGATGTTCGCGTAGTGGGTTTTCGGGCGTCCTCGTTAGGTAGGTAAGAGGAAGCAGCTTTGAAATCACTGGTTCTATCAGTAACATTTTGTTGTTTACCTCATAAACCGCTTGCTCCAATTTCCGTATTTTATTATTTGTCTCCACGAACTCGTCTGTGACACTAACAGGGGACGTTGGAAGCCGGCGAATGGGTTGTGAGGGTTTGGGCGCGGTGCGTCCAGCTGCTACAATTTGACACTTTTAGGCCTAGGGGCCGCCATTTTAACGAAGTGGGACGTTGTGTGTGGCTGTATGGTTGTGTTATAAGAGATCCACCTGGAGGTGCAAAAGTTTTGTCAAATCGCAAAGTGGAAACTGGGCGAGAAGCCTCGGATCGATCTAAGGGGTCGTTATCTAACTTCAGATTGTACCAACACTAGTATGGTGGCAGTCAAAGGTTATTCAAAATATAATCAGATAGGAGTTTAACACTGACAAGTTATATAGGGAGGAAGGCTCTATGTACGTTAAAAATCGTTTTAGGCAGTACGTAAACAATAGAGAGTATAAAAACCAGCTAATTCCAACGACCTCTAAGGTGGATGGTCAGAAACTGCGGAACTGCGACGATACGGTAAGAATATCCTGCAGTCTGTGTCGCGTTGATTTTGGACGACCGGACAGTGGCGATAAGTGACGGGACCGGTAAACGAGAAAATGAGTAGACAGGTCGCTTGGTGCAATTAATCGTGAAAAGAGATAGATCGATGTGGCTTACCGTTTACAAAATAAAGGCGTTCAATAGAACGCCGCGTCAAAGTTGTCAGCGTTAAAGCTAGATCTCAAGTGGAAAAGCAGCAAACTTTTTACGCGGAGATTAGCTTCAAATAAGATGTCCATAAAAATTTGGCGAATTTTTGGACCAGGAAAATGCTCTGAATTTTTTAAGACTACTGCAAAAACACCCTAGGTGACTGAAAAACTAAAAGAGAACTCACTGCGGGGAGCATTGGGTGCATACAAGACCAATCCAATTTTAAGGCTTCCGAAATACTTGCCTAATCGTCACCCAAGTTCTTCAATTGACAAAAACCTGTATATCGGTAGAGCGTGCTTTTGGGTCAGTCATCGGTTTTCAAAAACCCACGGTGAATGCTTTTTCTACTCCATAATTCACATGATGAATTCCGGATCTGGTTTCAGCAAATACCGTAAAAATTGCCACCTTATGTAAGTTGACGATCTGTTCCGTTTACATCACCGGCCAGTCACACTTCATTCTTTCAATGAAACGGCACAACGTCCTTGTCCTGAAAACTTACATTAATTCGTTAACTGCTTTATTCCTTTTACCGCGTCCCGTTTAATGACATTCACCCTGTCCCGCTTGCCTTTATGCCTCTCAGTCTTTCAACCATAACATGCCAGTAAATCTTCCTTTTCCTTACGAGTTACTTTCTCCTGACTTGGCCTACCAAAAGGGCACTGTGCAAGCCATGGAAAGCAATCAGGCCTGGCAGTGGCTTCATTCATACCACGGGCACGTGTTGAACAACGCCAATTGTGTTCCTCCATGTGATTGCTTAGATCCACTTTTCTTTTCCCAGCCCTGTGCAGTGAAACCCGCGTTGCAACAGCAACGAGGCCATGGCATTCGAACGTGAGAAAATCAGACCACCTCCGGCAGTTGCAAAAAATTTCCAATGGGCAGAAAATAATGATCCTGTGGAGGAGCTATGGAAAGCTCTTTAATGAGCTGAACCAACCCTCCGTTGGGTAAAAATAAATGCAAAACTTATTACCGGGTTTTAAATGAAATGGGCTACCTTCAAAATTTGGATTGCCTCTTATCAGCCTAGACCCGAGCCTGCGAAAGGGGAAATCCCACGATGCCCATGTTTGCCTGGTGTACCACTGGTTCTTTCGCCGTAGACCTAGTTAAGTATTAGCGCACTGGGCTCTCCAAATGTATTTATGGCCCCGTTCGTCTAAGTTTCCAACCCGTCTCCGGTGTCTTCCATATGCACGCCGGGTATGTTTGCTCACGTCCTATACAGTAGATGTCAAATCATCACCTTCTTACTCCTCAACACTCTTTGCCACCTCTTCCTTCTTCCTGTAATTATGCAGCCAAAATGAAAGACGACAGTATTCTTTCAATAGTAGGTATCTTAAAACAAGCTGGCGCGAATGCTGCGATTTAGCCCTCAACCTGTTCTGCTATCCGCAGGCTATGCCAGTGACTGCCCCGTCCAACCTTCTGCGCGCTGTTTTGAGTGACTGACGACGAACCACTTTCCCCACTTTCATCCCTCTGGATACTGTCCAACAGAAAGACTTATTTTTACTTTTTGCTTTAATTCCCCTCTTCGCCGTAACCCTTGATATTTACCTGATTGTATTACCCCTCATATTCCCCTTATCGCCTGACCCGATCGCATTCACCAGGCTTAAGCACAAACTAAAATTCATCCCCCCAAGTCTCTGCATTCCATTGCACCCCACCTTGGGGTGCAAGAGAACCTAATATGCCAGTGTAATACGAATAATACTTATGATTAGCCCTCTCCAACTGCTTCGTAAATGAAATAGCCGGAAAAATTTTAAGGGTGGCTATACCCTTGGCACACCCCAATGCCAACGTGGCCCAACTCGCAGACTTGTAAATACTATGGAGATGTCTCCCTTGCTTTCCTGTTCATTTCCATACCTTTCGGCCCTTCATTTACCTGTTTAAACTTTCTTCGCCACTCAACATAGCCACCTTAGTCGGAACATTTTCCAGATTGCCATCTTCCCCATTAATTCAGACTCTCTAGACGCGCCGCCAGCACCACTCAGGTTAGCTAAAAAGATGTGTCTGTACATGCGCTACTCTAATGCGCCTAACTTTGGCCTGGATGTTTTCGCTGGCCCTCGCCATTCGTATGATTTGCTCTAATGGATCAGCACTGGAACCTGGATACAATTTGCGTCTTCAAATGGGAATCGTGATATGCCCGACTTTGTATATAAGTTTGGTTATTCCGGCTCAACGATTAATAAACCATTTTCTTGGTGGTGTTCACAGAATGGTCACTTGAGTTTCTTTCAATCCAACTTCTCAAAAGTATGACTAAGATAGTGGCTCTCGAATTACCCACCCACTCAAAACCTTCTTTTGACTTCTTCCCGCAGCACAATCCTAACGGGCAGCACACTATGCTCGAAAATGCTTAAATGCTTACCACTGGGTACCAACATCAGAATCATCATGTGGCACTCCAGTAGCCTCAACACGAATTCGTTTCAGTATCCACAGGACAGAATTCTTTCGATGGTATGCACTCCGGCTGGGTTTCCACCCATCCCAGGCTTATTTCATTAGAACTCGGCGAAGGAAAGGGTAAATGGAATACCTCTTCTTAACCTAATGGCAAGAGATTTTATGAGTAACAAGCTCTCTTATTTCAAAACAAGAACACAGAAAGAACAGTGGAAAGTCTATCAACTCATTGCTTCTTATTGCCCTGCTTTGCGACACAAGTGACTACAGTTTCGATTCAACAGTTGTCTGATCATAAACCTCCCCTGCATGCTTACAATGTCCCCAAGTGGTTAGTTCCATACACTTGCTACTCTGGAACAAGGAAACTGAGGCTTAACCAACAGTCTGGATTGCATTTTGTAAGCTTTTTCTCAATACCACATGTCGGGAGTCTACTTTTGGCTGGCAAAACTGTCTGGGCTAGGACCTGAAGAGCTGGTTACAATCTCAAAGCTTACATTTAATAAACCTGATGTCTCCATCTGTACAGCAACAAGAGTTCAAAATAGCCGTACTATTCATCTTGTGACCATCAACGTCACTCCTTGCGTGGCAAACGTCCGCGCCTGGCAGAGGCTTGCGGCTTTCGTCTCAAAGAAGAAAGGCCAAGTCTGTACATATTGTTCCAGGCAGAGTCTCACTATGACGTCGTAAGGGGTAGGGGCATTTCGTACTTGTGGCAGGCCAGGGCGGACTTCAGTCTAAGTAGTTCACATCTGGTCTTCAAGGAAGCTGTGGCCTATCGGTCCGTCTGAGGTTATGATAAACCCAAGGCTCTTCATCTTGGTAAAGGGCTCCACAGCAAGCAGTCCTTGATCACGTACCACTGCGAATTCTTTGGTGTCATAGCGGAACACGGACTTGTTCCTCCATACCGCCTGTTTAGGAGGAACCTTGAACCCCAAGCGCGGTTGCCATTTGTGCGTTGCTCATGCGCGCTCCCCTCACACGCTCCTGTCATATATACTCTACCTCACGCAGCTTCTGGCTGTCTTTTTGCGGTACCGGCCGAGTGTCGGGATTATCAGTATTCCAAATGTATGAAGTCGAGTATGTGTGATGAAAAATGGTAACAACGGTTACTGGCAAGCTAAGATAGTAAACTGGCTGCATGTTAGATTCACGTAATCTTGCTTCCAAATACGGTGCAATTACCAAGGAGCAAAACCTGCAGCAGGACTCAACAACAAAGGCTCTAAACCCCCGTTTACTCCTCTTCACGACGTTCGCTCCTCAGCTATAGATTACCTTGGCTGAACTAAATGAGAGAGAATTACAGAGAATTACAGCATAGCTAGCGACTCCAGCCGTTTAGATGGGTCGCTTCCCCTCGTCCTCCAGATGCAGCCCTTCAGGTTATGGAAGTCAAAATATCCTCGTGAAGTTACGCAGCGCTCGATGTGGCTGTCATAACTCGGACTGTACCTGCTGAAGAACACCGGATCCCATATTTGCTTCAGGAAGTCGAGCTTGGGAGTCGGAAGCCCTTAGAGCTACTTCGGAAAATGTGACTTCTCAGAAGCACAATATTGTACTGCAACCAAAATTTGAGAGAGCTGTGGCCACAACGGCTCCCGTCACACCTACTCCCTTTGCTTCGCGCTCCCAGTAAGTATCCACTACGGGAGACGGCCAAAATCTACGATGACATGACGTCGCGCTGTAGCCCAGGTATTTCGCATTAGGCACCCCTCCATCCCGCAGAGCCAATTTCTAGCCTGCATAGGAAGAATTGACAGCCATTTTGATGAGAAACCAAGCGTCGTTACTATGGCCAGCAGTGGATAGTGGTTGGTCGTGAGGTCGGCTCAGCCCGAGTCGTGGCAGGTACAGCCAGTTACCCGGTTGGTGACTGTGGCATACGATATCGGGCTATCTACAAATTGCTGCTTTCTAAACGTCAATAAACAACAAACCGACTATTTCAGGTAGGTAGAGGTGCCGAGGTTAGTTCAATCACCCGTTACCCGAACAATTTGACAGCCTCGCATGCAGAGAAGCTACTGGCTGTAAAGGGCACCGGTATTTAGATGCACGGACACCGTCCCCTCACCGCCAATCAAGTTATGGATCATATATTCCGGTGATTATTCATCTTCGCCGGTGTTCTGAACCCCATCATTGGCATAGAACTCATTCAGCATTTTGGCCTACCAGTCGACGTTCGGCGAAAGAAAATAGTAGACCTTCAAACGCCACTGAAAGTGACCTTCTGGCGCAGTGTCGCCAATCGAACCACATCTTAGTAAGCTGAACCGTCAGCCCAACAGCCCTACTGCGAGCTATTTTGCCACTGTCCGGGCATGCTGCAACACACAGGTCCGGTTCCTGCAGTAACTATTATGGGCGCAGATTAACTTCCCCACCAGTTTGCGTGCAATGCTGATGGGACTGACCCGAAGTTTTTCATGGCAGTGTCTGGGCCTCCTCTATGTATGGCTGCGATCGCTGCAGCGTTCCACCAGTGGTATTCAGCGTTTGTCTGTGCTGGCCTAAAATAGCTCGCACGCCAGGCCAAGGATGATACCGGCGGGATACAGCTGACCTTAGCCTAAAAGTTTTCCCCCTGCCATCATTTGCCACGCTCATTCACTTCCTGCAGGGTTTGAAGTCTCCCGTAATGTTGCACCCTTGTCCTTGCTTTGGGAAACATTTATGATACCATCCGTATCATTCCATCTGTGCTCTCCCCAGATGTCCTGCTTGGACAGTCGGCCAAATTCAAGGGAGGGGATCAAGTATGCGGCCGGGCTTTGGCTGGCCCGACCTACTCCTCTAGACTTACAAGGGCTACTTTGAAATCACCAGCGAAAAGATAACTTGGTTTGCATTTATTCTTTTCCAGGTCGTTGATTAATTTGTGGAAAAATACAGCTATTAGTATCGATTTCTGGGAACCTCGACTAGCATGTCCGTGGAGGCCGTCACGTACCGTCCGACTCAGACGCCAGCGTTCTTCCCCTAAAAAGCCTTCAACTATGGACTATCTCTTCTCCTTAATCTTAGTGCTATTATTTCGTGACACAAATGGTAGTGTCTAACTAATTTGAATGCCTCGTTAATTTCCAAGAACCAGACTTCAAATCCGATATTTAGTTAACTGATAAAGAAGAGGCAAGAGTTTTGCAAAGCAAGACGTTCTTTTTATTAATCCCTGTCGTGTTGCTGAATGAATGCTGTGATCCACTGAATGGTTTCACATCTGCTTTTTGATGATCCTCTCCACGCCCTTTCACAAGACGCTTATTAGACTCGCAAGCCCGTAGTTTTTCGGCCTAGCTCCGGGCCCGCCATTGAATATCCCTTCGAACATGTCAGTTTTCCATCGTTCACATAATCCCATTCCCCTGAATGAGGCACTGTAGAGCTGCGTGACAGAAGCTGCAATGTTGCCCAGCAACCGAAAGGTCGCTGGGTGTATCCCGTCCGGAAAGGCGTCTTTAAACTTAATTCGCATGCTTAACTACGTTCTAACCTGTTTCTCTGTTGCAGAGAATCCATGAATTTGCGGGATTGGGGTGGTTTCTGTAAGTTCAAGGTTGACACGGGCTGCGTCCGACCAGCGAAAAATTTCAATGAAAGTTTTCTACAAGAAATTTGCCTCTACTTATGCGGTCAGTGCCAGGTTACCGTCCGGCCGTTCTGGGGCGGTGATACGGTTTGTGACTTCTCCATAGATCGTACATACACCCAAGGCCCTTTGAGATATACTGTGATATTCATCGCAAAGTTACGCTCAAAAGAGTACTTTACTTTGGACTGCTTGCGCTTCGTTGCGAGCTGCAAATTGCCCAAGTCCTAATGTCGGGCCTCGTGCTTCAGAATGCAGGTCATCGAGGATGCAGTTCTTCGCATTCTTTCAATCCTCAGCCTACCAAAGCATTCGGTGGAGTTTTCGGATGGCGGTTTATACAGCACCAAAATCGCAAACATGTCTACCACGTAATCACTTTCGCCTGGGGGCTCCTCGGGTGTTACTTTTCCCATGTACTTTCGATACCTGGTGATGGACAAGTCTGGTGGCGGTGGGCCCTACTTCATGCCAACTATCATGAGTTACATGTTGAGTCAGACCATGTGAAAGCAAACATAGTGAGAATCTGTTCTGGAGCTCCCCTAGAGACACTTCGGCTCTCGGAGTTGGTGTCCGGAAAGTGGAAGTTCCCCGACAATATGAATTCTTCACTTCAGGCTAACATTGCCTGTATTGGAACGAACAACTCAGCATCCTCCTCAGTGATCGTGATTGATACTGAGTATATAAACAAAGTGCATATAGTTTTCTTTGTGAATCTGACGAAGCAAAAGGTTAAGCGCACGCCCACCGAGTGAATCTTAAACGGCGCCTCCCATTTGCTGAGATACTGGTATACAAATATTGCCGCCTGACATGTTTACTTGCTGTCCACCCAACGTTGTTTTTACGTGATTTGGCGTTATGCACAGATTCTGGGACTTACTGGTATCCTGAGTTTTCTTAACAAGGATTACATCGAACCACATAGAAATGATAGCTTGTTCACCTCATTTAGCATGGACGCTGCATACATTAGTGAATCAAATCAATGGTTTACCTGCAATCGCTTGTCCCTCTCTTACGGTGCTTACTGTGCTGTTCTGGAACACGGTGTCCGAAGAGCTCCTGGCTTTTTGTCCCGGGTGCGGCCCCTGTGAATGTAACCTCCAATTTCCAAGAGGCGCCGCGAGGAGATTTTCGGATTCCGCTGTATGTCAGCGTAAAACCCCGATCGCCCTTTTCTATCCAGCGGTCCTTTGAAAATATTGATGCAGTTCCGCCCAACGGAGAATCAGCTGCAACGTCTTTTTAGCTTTTATCCCTGGTTTCTCCAGCGGAGGGCCCACTACCACTGGACCTTTTATTCATTGTCGCCCCTGAACTACAGTTATCTGGCCGAGACTTTTCGGTCCTTGCTTAAAAACACAAGTTTGCATCGGTTTACTCTCTGCTCTGCTTTTTGAGTTTTTTACATTGTGATTCCCCGTATGTCCCGGATTCTTTGACCCTACTTTCAAATGGACCTATCTCCAGGCAAGGCTTCTGTTTGCGTTGCAGCGCACTGGGTGTCAGCAGCCTCGTCTATCTTTGACGGTACCAGCTTAAGGTCTTCAACTCTGGTTTTTGTAAACTTCCGAGCCACCACTCGCGGCTTGAGGTTCGTTCATTGTTGGGCAAAATGGCTTGTGACTTGTAGGCACCCGGTCGATTATCGCACCGCTCCGCCCGCTCGGGACAACAGAAGGTCTCGCAAGTCCATCTCGGAAACTGCACTAGGGTGGATTTTCGCTGCTGTTTGTAAGCTTTCATGTAGAACTGCCCGTTGGTAGTTGAAAACCGCTGGCTTTGCAGGCGGGTCAGCCAACCGCAATATGTCCGTGACGTGTCACCTATGCCCTTCTATTCGGAACGTGACGTCGCTGACCACCAGCCCAAAGCGTTTATGCAGCAATAACCCTGTAATACCCAATGGCTACTCTCCTCCTTCATAAAGCAGACCTCTGGCTCTAATGGCTTTACACTTTTCTTTGAAGCTGTAAAATTTTTGCTGCAATTCAGTCCGCCTGGCTGTCCCGTGCCTTTTTTGTTTCGTTCTAGTTGATCCGGACTTTTGAATAGCTTCTTCTAAGCTTTAAGAACCTGGGTTTTGGCCCAAGGCCTTTGGGTTCGGGGGCTTCAGTTATGGGCCTATGCCTACTGGGGGCAGGATAAAGTCGAATCCAGGGTATTCGGCAACAGTCACCTTCCAATGCAACTCGGTGCACGCAAATCCACTTTAAACGGCTAATGCGTCTGGTGTAGCTGGAATTACTTTTTTTCCTTTCCCAGGAACGTTTCGTGGTGGTGGTTTGGTATCAGAACATGCACCGGTCCCATCGACTTCCACATTTTAGGACTTGGACAGGGGCAACTACGCCAGAGATCACCGGCGGCAGGCATCCGGTCGTCTTATTTTGGAGGACAATGATATTCATCCTTGTTAATCAACGGAACAATACAAAAAACATTGGGAAATTCCAAAAAATTCAGCTGCAAAGATTAGTGGCGCAAGGATCTTATGCAAACCTATACTTGGAAAGAAAACGCACACTGAAAAAATTTTGGGCAGCAGAGGGAGCCTGATTTGAAAAAATACAAGGCAGCTTTTCGATGCAAAATAACTTCCGTTATTTCACCTGTATTTGCCATTGCGAATTTACGAACCGCGAACGACAAAAATTCAAGCCGCGCAGTAACTCTTGGGTCAAGGCTTCCAGCCTCTAAAGGACCAATGCCACCCATAAACGCTTTTTGACTGCACGTAGGCGCATCCACCGTCAGTCTGAGCTTCTACTTGTGCTTTTCAATTTGGACATGCTTTACCGAGTTGGTCCTTAGTGTTCCGTGCTGGATCCCATTTTTGGGTGCTGCACACAGTCGTATGCGCTTCCTCATTGATATCTCTGCCTAATGCTCTTTGCGATGGCCACCCTCCATCAAGATGCTTTTGCTTTGCCAACTCAAAATCCATATTTGAATAATCAGGCTGGAAAAAACCAATGACTTATATTTCATTGCAACTTCTGTAGCTACCAGCCACAGATTCGATGAAACGTTGGAAATGCAAGAGCGTTCAGTCATGTGTATCTTCAGCAGATTTTTTGCTCGGTTACCTAGAAGTAAAAGCCATAATAAAACCACCATCCTCCACTTAATGCTAGAAGTCCACCAGCAAACCTGCCAACGTGCAGCAATCGCACAAGCTCTAACGTCTTTGTCCTTAAAATTTATAACTACTGAATTCTGTGTTAGCCCGCCAATCGCGCCTCATCCCACCAAGTACGTAATTCATAACATCGAATTTATGCTACCTGAAAGTTCGCATATTTCCAAAGGTGAATTCATTGTCAAGACCTGTAACACATCTTGCGAACAGGACTACGAAAAAGTTGGTCCCGCTGAGTATGCCATCGGAAAATTTATGGCACCTGTTTGGCTCTTTGAATGACTTCTTTCCTGAGCTATCGGAACTGGATTGAGCTGAACTTATATAGGAATAGGGTCGTGACCTTGGCGTGGTTTTGACCGCACCTTGTGTGTTATGAGTTGTGAGTTTTGATCGTCACGTTTTACGAATTGCCTTAAATAATGTTGTTTTTATTTTTTGAGGTATCCGAAGAGAAGTGTGGAGTACATCGTAACTAGGTCCAGAGGCCTGAGCAATTTCTTCACTGGAATTCTGTCACCTGATAAGGTGTCAGAGATGACCTATGGGCCATCCCACTACCTGAAACAACGGATTCAACGTTCACAGAGATGTATCAATTTAGTCTATATATCCTTCCCTGCTTTCCTCTCTGTGGGATTCCGCGCGAAAAAAACTGAAGCAAGGAGAGTAGCCAGCTTCTTTCCCTGCAGCTGCCACAGAAGTAAAATACTCCCGAGACTAATTATTTAGTCCCATATTTGATTCCATCTTAGCCTGAATGCAACAATGCGGGGGCTATTTTTAGACCCTGAATAGGCCGATTTAGGAACTATTGGAGCTTCGACCGGATTGGGACGCTGACGAAGTTTGCCCCTCTGAAACAGTTGCGGTAGCCGCAAGCACATTCCCTAAGAAAGCAGTTAAATCAATATAGGATAATATGTGAATTCTCGGTAGGACAGTTTCTCCTTCCACGTCATTAGAAATTCTGTTTTTCCCTGTTGGAATTTTCAAGTTTTTTTCATATTTGAGATGAATCTACTGTTTTTCTAGCGTAGAATGCAGTTTCATTATCGCAGTTTGTAGAATTCAGTTTAAGCACGGGAATAAAAAGGGCGTCTTTTTAGAACCACCTGAGGGACGATGTGCTGCCTGGGTGCTTTCGCGATTGTTTTGTGAATTCTGAATGCAGACTGTTCATCTAGTTGACGGCTTATTCGTTTCGGTCGTTAGTTTTGCAAAACATCACGAACTGAGGTAATGATGTAGTCAGGTTGGTCAACCTTTGGGTTCATATACACATATATTTCAGAGTTTAGAAGTTGTAACATTTATTGTGACGTTTCGATCCAAACTATATATATATATATAGTTTGGATCGAAACGGCACAATAAACGTTATAACTCAGTGTATGCTTTCTAACATTTAAAATATTTATGTATATATGAACCCAAAGGTTGGTCAACCTGACTACATCATTTCAGTGCACTATGATATATCTAACGTGAGAAAAGTGGTGGGACCATACATTGCCCTACTACTTTCCTCGATGATATAGCATTGAATGATAATCTACATAAATCACGTTGTCCTTGAAATCCCGATTTCAGATAGGTGTCATTGCAATCAGGGAGACAAAATAATCGGGCACTTTTGGCCCCTGCTTTGCATCTGAATAAAACTCTTAGAATATGAGTGTGGCTGTTTTCTAGATGCATTTACCAAGTTTAAAGCATCAAGCGCTGTTGCGTAACTAGACTAGCCACAATCTGAGTTGTGGCATGAGTCTGGTGAACTCTGAGTTTTGTCATTTGGTCAGTTGCGCCTCATCCGGTGGTCGGATGAAGTGTCCTTGTGTATGCCCAAGTCTCTGTTAACGTTTGTTATTTCCAGAAATCCGTTATGTTGACTCGATTTCCGCTTCTTAATCAAAGATGGGGTTTCCACTTGCCGTAAGATGATTTCCGCCATGCGTTCTAGAAGCGTAGCCGTTGAAGACAGAAACTTACGGAAACTGTCGGCGTTTAATATCGATATCTTTGTGGTATCTTGAAGGGAGATTTGTCTGTGGAATATAATGGGATAATGCTCTTGCAAACTCCGATTTGGGCCGCAGAATACTGGACTGTTATGCTCATTCGACTAAACAGGCTTTAAATCTGATTACGTTGAGATGGTTGGGACTTTTGTTGCGCATATCGGCGGATCGGCTCCCTTGGTAGATCATTTTCCGCGTTAAATGGCGGTTAGAAAAACGGCCGAGATTTTCATTTCTTGACGTACGAGAATCGTGACCAATGAACTGTTTCTAGTAGGTTCAGTTAGATTATCGGGTTGGAGTCACAGGATCCTTCTAACGCGATGGTTGATGACATAAAATGATGTAACGTACTCAGTGTCGTTCATACATTCGCAATTTTTCCGCATCTCTGAAGTCTTCTGGTTTATACTATTAGGAATTTTATTTATCGCTTGGTCCTGTGAGGTAGCAGCTGAAGCCAGGGCACATTCGTGCAAGGTAAGTGGCTTTATAAAATGTACAGGAATGAGCTTTCTAGCCTGTCAGTCGATCGTGAACTTACAACGCACAGTCGTCCCAAAAATCAAAAGTTAAAATCCCTGTTAGATGGCAACTTGCTTTTCCTAGCTCATCACCCTACCCAACTGAATAAGATCTTGTACGGCTGCATATCGTTGCAAGTTTCAGGGTGCAGTAGCTATGGGGCATGCCTCGTTCGATACACTCATGTGTAAAAAAATAAGTAACAAGCATGATACTTATACGACGACCTCAAAGTTATCACGAAATCGCCTAGAAAGACGGTAAGTGATTAGGAGAAAAAATGAAGGTATTTTTGTCTTCAGTGCAGAAAGGCGACTCTTACTTCCAAGTCGCATAACGTTTACGCCTCTGTTGTCTGCTCTTATTCATATGTATCTCAGTGCCTCAAGCCAACAACCCTTATGTCTTTGGGCTCAATCAGAATGGTCTGACGAACTAGCAAAAACGGATGCTAACTTCCTAATTCGTCGACACGAAGTCATCCTCCATCGCGCCTATTTACCAAGCCTTTCTCACCTGCCGAAAGACCACGGAGTGACTATAAGAAAGCATATGTAAATCATGTCCCAGTCGTATCAGGCTGTTGGAAGTCGATTATTGGGTTTCAGCCAAACACTTATCATTCCGTAATGAGAAAACCGGAAGGCCTACAATATGGAATTTATTTGTACAACAGGCGGAGCATTAAGCTGCAATAGAAAAATGCCGATTGTTCGAAATTCGAATGAAAACGTAATAATAAAAAGGTATATTGCATTCTTACTCGCAGAGTTCAGTGATCACATAATAATAGCGTAATTTTACATTGCAAAGGTGATAAGGATATACTTCTTGTTGCTAATCTGCGATCGACCTTTGTTGTATATCAGTAAGAGTATGTGTGCAGGTTCCTTTCTTATGGGCAAATCTTCTGTACGGATGTGTAAGCAACCACCTTTATATGTGTTGTTCTTCGGTAATGACTAGAGCCTGAGCACGTCAAGGTGAGTTTGATGACTCAAAGACTTATTCTTTCAACAGATGGTTTCGAGAAAGCACTTTTTTGGTCCTCAAAATTTAGTAAAAGCCGGAAGGCATTTAGTTAAAAGACTAGAAAACAGAGTTGGTGGGTAGAAGTGGATTGCAGTAGGATTGCACAATAAAACAATTTGTTTTCGGCCCAGAAAGAATTACATGTGGTTTGTGCAAGGGTAACAAATCGCCATCTGGCTGAGCATCGGTTAATAAGTTGGGCAAAATAAAAATCTGGAAAGGTGAGCAGTTGGAATTTTGTGAGACTGCCACATAGTAAAGTCCATATGGTTGAGTTGTGAGATTGGTGAACTCTACGGTAATGAACCTACGAGGCCCTTTTAATTTTCCAACACTGTTTTTGACCAGTGGATATGTAACAGTCTGAACTTCCAGGCTTGCAAAGGGATCTCGTTACCTGAAATTATTACCACAGCAGTAAAAAGACAATGCAAAGTCAAAGCCGTTGCCGTGTTATTCTTTTTATTACACAAGCCGGTTTTTACCAATAGGGGCAAACCACATAATCAAAAACCACCCTATATAGGTGGATACATGTGTGAGACTTAGCTTGTTCACTCTGTCTTTAAACATTGTAAGCAGGTTTTTGGGATAACGGAAAGGGAAAGTGTTCCAGAACTTTGTAATTTTAGAGACAAATGAGTGTTAAAACGAATATGTTCTGGATCTAGAGATTAAAGTTCCATTACGGGAAGAAAGCGAAGAATCCTTGGGAATAAAAAATGTTAAAACGAGTTCTGAAAAGCAGTAGCCAAAATATTAGTGGTGTATATATAATTGCACGCATGTGTTTACAGAGCATGTGCCATGGCGATCATGTCGAAAGACAAAAACGATAAAGGACAAGCAGGAGAGAGAAAGAAGCAATGTTCATAATCCAACACACGTGCTAGTTCCTCCGTTCTCCTCTTCAAACCATCGGCGACCCGTCAGAATTCATGATTCCTCTGTGGAATTATTACTGTCCCACAGAAGAGGATTGACTTAGGGGACCGCACCCCGAACCTTCGGCCGAACAATCTGACCCACAAGGCGATAGTAAGATCTAAGGATCACGTAACCCACTGAGGACCGATGATTGATAGTCCGGTTCTCAAACCCTTGGGATAGGACTAGACATCCTGAGTCCCAAGTAAACCTGCTACAGGTGCCAGTGAGCACACAAGTTTATGCTTTGTACGTCGCTCGTGGTTGGTTTGGAACCAAAATTCAGCCACCTTCCCTAGACCGATTAACAAATACCAATGAACTCGGTGGAGAGAGCCGAGAATTAACCTTCGTCCTCGTACTTTTGTATAATCACCTGCACAACGAGAAGGCAGTGCGTAGGGCTTCCTGATCAGGAACTATTTGAGGCGCGCTGTCATTTGAGAGCATTTCAGGCGTTCAGAGCAAGTAGCCAACTCGGCGCCTGAGATAACTGTCCCCGACCATGTTGGGGCATTTGGGAGCATGGCGGTAAAGGAGAGATCGTGAAACAGCTGTTTGGTGATGAGGAAGTGGCTGCGGTTTCGAGGTCAGGGAGGGATCACTGATCAACCAAACTGTCTTCTGTTGAACCCGGTCAAGAAGAGAAAAAGCGATAGACAAAGCTCCGCACCATCACATGACTGCAGTATTCACGTGTCGGGTAGCTTTGAGTTTCGTATAAGAGAAGGTGGGTAAGTATGAAAAAGCATCTACGCTGGAATACAAAATCTGCTTTGCGCACAACAAGAAATCAATAAAAAGTAATTTTTAAATAATCCCAGCAATAAAATGGACTCAGTGGAATAGGGATCGAATCAAAAATTAACCGTTGAGAATGTGGGAACTGTTTGAGAGAAATAGGAGAAAAGCATTGGAAGGAGTAAAGTAGGCATGGTTAGTATATCCCAAAGCAGAGATTTGTCCTAGATCGGAAGCTGGCAATGCACTGATAACATTCCGTACTTGGTTGATGTTGGCAATGACGTGGTAGAGTAAGAAAGATAACAAAGGAGGTTGGCATCATTGGCAAAACTATGAAGAGGGTTGGAGGTCGATGTAAGGTGGCTGAACCATGTCTACAGAACGAATACTTCTTTGTACGTTGTTCTTCTAGGCATTTAGATGTTGGAGCATGGTTCGGGGTGATCAATTAATGGCATTAGAAAAAGTATGAAAACTTTACTCAGTGGACTGGCTCGTGTAAGTAGAGTTGGACTACCGGAGGTCCACGAGATACCCCGGAATTATGGTTTGAAACAATAGGTGGTATGGCTCAGCGTCAAATTCAATGGTGTTCTTGTATTCGAAATGTTTCTCCCGTATAGTTCTGCTTATCACTGTTTTGTCAATCTTCACTTTTCCCCGTTCTTTTTCTCCTTGAGTAGATGGTGCTGTGAGGCAGCAACCAAAACCGGAACAAGTTGGTGTAAGGCTAATGGCCGTACAAACAGCTGAACTGGCTGATATAAGATCACTAACAATTTGAAGAAAAGGTTGAACTTGTTCACAGAGAGCTGGCAAAACGTAATGTTAGCAACTCCGACGTGAATAGTCTGCTCGTAAAAGCGACGAGAGAGCGAAATAGAAATCAAACGAATACAATTTCGACAGCAGCCGTTCGTACCAAGCTTGGTCGAAGACCAAATGAATTTTCCTTTGGTTACCGAGAGCATCCGACTAATAATGTAAGATGACTTCTGGTAGGGTGCCCGAAGACGATCGGTGATCACCGCCGTTAGTATTTCGAAGTGCAGCTTTTTAGGCGCATCTTGACGAAAAATAGATGCCAAATATATGGGCTTAGACAGAGAAAAAGGCTGAAACTAACGGCAAGCTGCTTCCAAATAACGATCCTGTTCATGAACAGTGCCAACATCGATCGTCCTGTTTTCTAGAATTCGTTGTCGAATAAAGTTAGATTGTATTCTGCTGGGTAATGTGGAGATCAGGAATCTAGCACTAAGTGCCGGATCTCGGAATACTTTGTGTCAGCGCATGAAACTTAGTAGACTACGCTGGTTGGGTCATGTGTTGCGTATGGCAAACACTCGTCTACCATACCGTGCCCTAATTTACGTTCCTCTTGCAGAGTGGAAGAAGCCATATAAAAGCCAACAGATGACGTGGAAACGTGGAATAAGAAAATGTACAGCGAAATTAGGTAAAGTATTTGTCTCACGTCCCCATGGTTGGGGTCCAAAAGACTCGTCAACTAGGGGCTGGAGACACTGAAGGATATGGCAGTGAACTGTGAACAGTGGTCATCGTGTTGTAATTTTCTGTCAAAGCAGAATGATTGAAAGAGTGCATTCATAAAGCTAGACTGTGTTCCGTGTGTTGGCTGCAGCAGCGTCTTATCTTTTCCCATATGTACAGGTCCCCCTCCCTGTTCCTCTTGAATATTCACTCTTTTTGTAGAAACTTGTAACTGTGGGGAAAAGGCAGCGGTCAGTGGGGCTTGCCTTGCTGTTCAACGCCGAACGATAATGATGATAACGCATTCTATCGATGAATGCGGTGCATATGGCATGGTTTTGATTTTGTTTAGCTGCAGCAGACTTCAAATCACAGTTTTTTTGCTAACAGTCTCAAATCCTGAAGGAACTGTTTCAGCCTTTGGTTTGCCTCCTGCCTGCGAGAGGACAATCGATGTCGAGAAAAAATTCGTTCTTTTTTGTTTTTCCATAGTTTTCTTCGAGAGCATGCAGCGCCTTTTCGTAGGTTTTGTACCCCTTAATGTATTATTGGATGAACAGTGTTGCTTAGTTGATCAGGACGTCGAGCTTGTCCGCGTGTGGTACTGATGACTTGGCGATGAAAGTACTGAGGGGTGGAACTGCATTGAAGCGTTTGGGATGTCAGATTTTGTCCATTGGTAAAGGAATAAGTTGCAAGGTTCTACGATTAGTAGTTGCTTATTGGGTTTCAATCCAGCACTTGTCATTCCAGACTGAGAAGGGTGAAAGACCCAAAATACGGACTTTCCAAGTTAGGAGATAGCACATAGAACTGGAATAAGAAAGTTTAGGTAATTATGGATGTGTTTTGCGAATGCGAAGGGAGCAATATGGGAAACCTATTCGGCGGCATGTTTCTTCATTATTCATCCTTCGTGCAGAACTTCGGGGACGTCGGTGGTTGATTATGCATATAGTCTTTCAGTTTGGCGATATCATTAGGATGTGATCGCTGGGAGAAGTTTCCCGATGCTGCCTTTCAGACTAGATGAAGCACTGTAAAAAAATCCTGTGCACCTGAGTTGAAAAGAATCGGGAATCGAGCTTCAATGGGCACGACAATCATTGGAGCAATTTGACCATGAGCCCTAGCTTTACCCAGCGTTTGATAGTGCATTGCTTTGAAGATTGATACACATGTTTTGGGTACATCATTCCCAAAACGTTATGTCACAATGTAGATTGGTCTGTAGAGTCGAGGGCTGCTCGAATATTTTAGAGCGACATCCGGTTCTTGAAAAGGATAGCAGTATTGTGACAACCGCCGTTGGGTGAAGATGTGGTCGCTGGAACCATGACCAATAATAAAACCAACTCAATTCTTTTGAGTTTACTCTTCCAGCATGCGACTATTGAAAGTAGACGGATGTCAAGTAATTCAATGCTAATAAGTTTAGGTCGTATACTCCTATGGTTGGCGCGGTCATTGCGCGAGCGCTTTCTATAGATCGAGACAACATTCTGCTCACTTCGTGGGAAGGGACGTCTTAAGAACTCCAAGTATTTGAGAGCAACACTCTAATTTATTTAGTCAGCTTTATTTCATGTGGCCGAGGAGAGGTGTAGTGACGTTTTGTGGCATAGACTTCCTCACGGATTTCTGTATCGGACGTTGGGTCTATCGAAATGAACCAAAGAAGAAAACCTAAACAGCCTCGGGAAGGGCTGACGCTGGTCGTTAGTTGAGCTGCCCTCTGACGTGGTTCGTCGAACGTGAGTTGTCGTTGTCGATTTTGAATGAGCAAACCGTCAGCTATGCAGGTCATTTTGCCTGAATTTAATGTTTTTCCAGCGACGACTCGGATGAGATCTAACAGCTTGCAAGAATTTCCCGTGGTGGTAGCATGTCTCAACCATGGTGCTCATTGGGACCAAAAGACTTTGCTATCCCTGCGGGCTTCAGTAGAATTTATGTCTAGTTATGAGCCCTGCTTCTATCCGCTAAATAGAATAAACTAATGCTTATTAAGAAGAAAAGCACTCCAGAATGTTATTTTACCACGAATCAAATCACAATCGATGGCAACCAGCCGTCGTTTGGCTCGGTACCACGCCTGTTCTTTTAAGAACCCATGGGCTTCTGTGCCACTTCAAGTTTGCGGGCCATCGGTTCTGGCTCCCCTTCTCGCGTGTGGTGAGCTCTACCGGCGGTGGCCGAACAGATAAGGTCCTGGTGTTTTTTGGACAGGAAGGTCGCGGGTTCGAACCCTCTCATAGCCTGTTAACTTCCCCACTTGGCAGCGCTCAACTGACCGCTGGAAATTGTTGTACATTGTTTTTTCATTAATAAAGGAAGCAAAAGATAGAAAATAAAAATAAAAATGCCGTCCATGGGACATACCCCTTACACTGCACTAACGTTTCTAGAATGCTTTAAAAATTTATATATATATATATATATTCAACCCGTTTCGTCTATCCCGATCTGCCTACTCATATCGTTAACACTGGTAAAAACGGTCGGTACTCGCAACGGTTCATTGGAAATAG
The DNA here is from genome assembly GCA_008360955.1 of Fasciolopsis buskii. NCBI lineage: Eukaryota > Metazoa > Platyhelminthes > Trematoda > Plagiorchiida > Fasciolidae > Fasciolopsis > Fasciolopsis buskii. The sequence goes on from LUCM01004098.1 coordinate 21,556, forward strand.
TGTAATAAGTGGTTTTGAACCTGCCAGCTCACATTTTCCCAAACCTCGCCAGTTTATGAATCTTCAATGTATGCACTCTAATGCAGCCTGGCCAGCGGGTGTATTTAGTTCTCAAAGTGGGCTCACTTCTGAAAGTTGTTTGCTGCGTCAGTAAAACACAAATTCAGGATTCGAGTAGAGTAATTCAACTGTGTCAAATGTCTCGTCAAGATATTTCCTGCACACTTCAGGAGACGAGGCAGCTTAAGCTGTGGGTCAACGTGATGTAGGAATAGTCTTAAGTGAGAAGGCCGAAGCACATCATTTAGACTGGATCCCAGTCAACAGTCACTTGTGCGCCGTGAGATTGCAGGGATCATTCGGCATCCGAAAGAGGATAGTATTAAGCGCAGTTTACTTGTCATCTCGACATAAGCCCCAATAGACTACAGCGCTGACATGCAAAACGAGGAGTTGTATGGTGATCTTGTCGCTCTTGCT
>LUCM01004098.1:22975-46229 GCA_008360955.1 Fasciolopsis buskii
AAGAAGATACGAGATGTTCTTAGCTCTCTTTTTATCGTTGGCAAAAGAGAAGACTATTTAACTTGTGTGTAGTGTGTGACCGTGTGGATTGTTGTATTCATTCCGATAACTACTATCTGATAGCTCTCGATAGTGCTTTCGTCGTTTGAACCTCTTTCTCGAGAGTAACATGCCGAGACAGCAGAATCAGATGTCGTCATTCAATGGTGCGCAGCTCGATCAGGTATTCAGTATTACTGATAAATCGAGAGTGCGGTTTGCAGGCACCGTTGCTTATACGGATGTATTTTTCTTAGACTTGAACGGCTCTTTCGATTCAGTATGTCAGACAGTGTCTAACTCAGTGCGGTCCACCTGGAGTGGTATGCTCTAGCGAGTGATGTTGAAGCCTGGTTTTGAGAGGTATTGTAATTGCATAGCTTTGCTCGCGAAGAGTTTGGTGAATTTATAAGTCAGCCTCGAGCACGACTAAGCAGTGGTCGAACAAGGTGTTCTCATCATCCTTCACTCTTGTTTTCAAGCTTCGTCATGGGATTGAGGTAATGGAGGACGCTTTAGGAGGTCTCCAGGATGCTAGGATCGAAACTGGTAAATTGGGAGTAGACACAGATGTACGTAATTGTGCAGCTGCTATCATGTGTTCCTCGTGCCCAGCTGTCGAGACTAGTCACAACGTCGCCAGACGAGACTGCTTGAGGTGTAGTCGCCGCTCATCGCAGTGTGTTTCGTATGGGAAGCTCAAAATGTGAAGTGCCGTCACAGGACCGAACAGCGGTGGTGCTGAGCTTGATACTTGATGGGGAGCAACTAACGATTGTGGACCGTTTCACTTACCTTGGTAGCTGGTTGTCGAATGATGGTAATCCCGGCAGTGGAGGTGAGCACGTGTATATCGAAGGCTGGAGCGGCCTACGCTGGACCGAAGCACTTGGGGCGTCGGCCTGGTATTTCACTGAAGTTGAAATGTTGTGTGTACTGTACCACAGTGTGTTCAGTTGTGTGGTACGGTTGGGAGACATGGAGTATGCGTGTTGGAGAGGCTTGTCACGTGGAGATTTTCGATCACAGATGTTTTCGTGGTATCGCTAGGATTAGATCTAGTGAACGGGTGAGTAATGTGGAGGTGAGGTATTTAGTATTGGGTGTCGTTTCTGAGAGCACCTTATCTCTGCATATGAATTTTGGTTGACTACGTTGGTTGGGTCACGCGTGGCGCATGGTGAGCACTCGTGAACCACACCGTGCCCTAATTTGTGTTCCTCCTACAGAGTGGAAGAAGTGATGTAGGGGTCAGCAGATGACGTGGCAACGTGGAATGAGAAAATGTACAGCGAACTTAGGTAAGGTTGGTGTGCCACGTCTTCGTGGTTGGGGTCCGAAAGACTCGTCAACTAGATGGTTCGAGACCTTGGAGAATATGGGAGCAAACGGCGAGCAGTTGTGGTCGTGTTGTCATTTTGTGTCAAATGAGAATGATTGAAAAGTTCGCTTATACAGTGAAACTGTCTTTTGTGTGTTGGGTGCTGTGAAGTTGTTATCTTTTGCTATCTGTGTCGATCCAATGACAGTTCCGTTTGCACATTCATTCTCTTTGTGGAAACAAGTGATTCTAGGCAAAAGCAGCGGTCATTGAGGCTTGTCTTCCTCTTTAACGCTGAACACGGAATATATAGATATACATAATAAACGTTATAACTCGGTGTACGCCTTCTGATTTTTAATATATATATATACATGTATATATATAGCACCAGTCTGCTTAAAACGTGTATCATCGGAGACTTCGTTTAACCCAAGTCGTTTTATATTATGTAGCTACAGATCTAATGAAACTAGAAGAGGCTGGTCTCCTCGATCGCGTTGCTGATTTGGAGAAGCGTAGTGCAGAACAAGCCAATGAATTGGCATGTTTACGGAGCTCACTAGCTGACTGTTTGCGTCGTATCAGCCTTCTTGAATCCAACAAAGGTACGGCTTTATGTCAAGTCAGACAGTCAAATATGATAACTCATAAACGGGTCACACATAATGCAGGTAAGTCAGATGATTCTCCGGTTTGTTCCGTTTATTATTTATCGCTTCGTATACCGTTACCCTCTGTTTCTGTCGTCTTTTCTCATCTGAACTATGTTCCGGTTGAATTTGTTATTCATCCCTCATGTTTTATTAATACCCAAAACCACACGATCTAGATTGTATCATCTGAAGTGGAATTACGGCATCAAATAGAATATTCACTCGGTCACGTGGTTGCTGTGTTCGGAGAGGGGGTATTTGTTATTTAGAATAAAGTAAAAATGTAAATACGCATAATGCATATGCAAAATTAGACAGAGAGCAGATGTAAGACAAGAATAAACAGCAATAAAGCAAGGAGCATTTTTATGTGTTCGCTACATATTTTGTGATTTCTCTACCTTGTTCTTTCATGTTGATTTTTAAGGGAAACAAGTTATACATCGTGGGGTCATAAAACGTTCGCACCACTGACTTTGATTCTTAGCTATATCTCTAAACGTCTCCAACTACCGACGATCTCCGTCCCATAGGCCTCGATCCGGAAGGTGAAAAGTACAAACCAAGGCCATAACCGAGGCTAACTTTTTCATACTTCTGCGTCAAGTTACCTGACTGTCTCTTTGTTTCTTCCGGTCCTGTCCAGTATGCCCAAAAAGGATACGAAAAGGCCGACGTGTTCGAGCTACCAAAGGCGATATAGAACGATTGCCTCAATGAGAAGACAACTGTCTGCACCCATCAAACAACGACACTTATTCGTAGCTCACCCGATGTTCTCACTAGACTCGATATGTCAATGGTCGAATAAAAAACCCATCAAATATCCTCAACCTGGAGAAACTAGGTCCCTTAACCGTGAAGAAAAACACTGTGAACTACTTTCCTAAAAGCAATTTGAATTTCATGGCGGTCCCATCACTGTTGCATTTTTACGAAAGTTGCTTTGGTTTTCACTGTTCGTGAGGCAATCTCCTCTCCAACACCTTCTTCACTTGTTATAGACCTTAAAGCTACTGATTACCTCCAACCGATCACCACAAGCTCTTTCTTGGTATTTTGTGGCTGCAAAGCACGTGCCACATGTAGATATCGCAATCGCCGAGTGATCCAAAGCGTGTTGGGTTGATTGCGCCTGGTCGTTCAACCAGAAAATGTGATCGGCATATCCTAAGTCAAAACTCTGTTCTCTGGGAGGAGTTTCACTGCACCGTCGAATAGACCAGGCGAAGCGTTCTGAAGAAAGTTGCGGTGAAGTTGAAAACAAAGGGTCGTACTACACTGCGGGCGACGAAGTATAGCGAAAGCTGGCCATAAGTGCTAGTAATATCTGAGGTATGTCGATTCAGTTCTTCGATTACCAAAGCATGCTTCGCAGATACTCCATTCCTCAACAAACCGTGTCATAATTCATACTTGTCGACGAACTCGAAGGCCCCGGGAATGTCTAAGAACACAGTGGTCATTGGCCTATCAGAAGCAAAATGGTACTGTAACTGTCGGAGGGCAGGAACTAGGTCGGTGAAACCACGATCGAACTAGAACCTAGCCTCATCCTCTCAAATTTGTTCTTCATGTTTGCTGCATAGCTTGCGAAAGATGACAGACGCCGGCAGCTTCGACGCTAATTGGATTAAAGTAATGCCCCTGTAGTTAACCCGGTTACTACGCGAGCCCTTCCCGAAGATGGGGATAACGATGGATTCTCTCCACGAAGAGGGGACTACTTCGGGAAAACAGACCTTCCAGAACAAGATTTATAGTTATCTGACCCGTCCAATTCCTCCGCCAAAACCCGGCGCTTTGTGACATCACCATGCATGGATTTATTTGCAGATCTCTGGCCCCTGAAATGAACCTGTTGGAACAGACCACGGGAAGTTTTCCGGACTAGCTATGGGAGGAGCTGACGCTTGATGCCAGCTAAATTGAGCATCGTCCACCATTCGAGATTTCGCTTCTGGTTGTGGATGATCGAACTATCAGCTTTACAGATCGTTTTGTCCACACCCAGTACTTTCCTATTGTTAACTCGGAGGAGGTGAAACAGCTTGCGGTGATTTTCCATTACGGCACGATGAGACCAACAGATCTCGCGATCCTTATGTAGGATTCCATTAATTTCGCGTCTCAATTTTAGCCGTTATTCATTTTGCTCACTACCAACGACGATGGTCTAGCATACATCAAAAAAGGCACGCAGACTCAGAAGAAATCCAGGGTATCACAACACGACGAGTCACACCACAACTCACTAAACCGCCAGAATCCATGGCATTCTTGATAAACAACCAGTGCTCATTGATGTTATTAGTCGGGAGCGAGTCTAGCTTACCAGCCGGTGCGTTTTGGAAATTTGAGAGGTAAGGTGTATCAGAAAGCTTATCGCAATCTAAAGAACGCTTCAGTTTGGGTTTTGAACTGCCTTGAATCACTTGAACAGATTGGCACATGGTAAAGCATGGTCGAAATTGGGAGAATCACCTCGGCAATCTCGTAAACAGTCCCACCATATGCGGCCAAGAGCAGTGATCACTCTGGGTTAGTCGCTGACCCGAAGATGCCTAGTGGTGTCCCGACAGCTGGAATTTCTGAATTTGGTGCTTGTGAGAAGTAATCGACAGTCGGAACACAGGGTTAAAAATCGTTCTCTGCTGTCTGAACGACAGGAATCTAGACCATAAGGGCCTTGTTCACTCGAGAGCAGCCGGCTTACTGGCGCATTCATGTGTCTTATTAAAGACATATCGACCCTTTTTGTTATACCTAAAAGGTCGTGCAGTTTTTGATAGTAAGTGTCTGATTACATCTGAGCTGTAATATGTATGCGTATACGCAGAGATGACAGACAAAATGCGCCCATCGGGCGACGACTACTTGCTTTGCACCCCGGTGTCCAGAAGGGTGCAGATGAAACCTTGCCGTGGGATTAGATGAGGATGCCAAATGAACGGCGGAGCTAGAGTCGTGAGTGCGAGTGTCTTGGATACAACACAGGTCTGTGGTTAGAACCTCCAGTCTATGTGCTAAACACTTCTGTCCAGTACGCAATAGTGACCGCACACTGAATACCACTAGTTTGCAGGATCATTGAGAGCAGAGAGGAGCCTCAGCCGGCGACCGCAAGTTTTCTAACACTTGGAAGCTAGCCGAAGTTTTATGGGAAACATATGTCATGGAATTTGCCCCAGAGACACTTCCACGAGTAAGGCCGGCTGAAGTTCCCGATGAAAAAGTAAAATGGATGATTGGGGAGATGATAAGTTGTGTCTGGTGTGGTCAAAACATCCATCTGAAAAGAATTGCAAGCTTTCATTGAGGATCTCATTATTAGTTGCGCGGTGTGCTATCGTACTACTGGGTCACCAAGTTCCGAACAGGCCCTTTCATTGGACAGTTTACCTCTGGCCGCTGCGCAACCAAACGCCACTGGCAAAGCACCAGTGCTGTTCCAGACGAGCTCGGAGACCAATGAATCAGTTCATGCGCCTCTTCTGATAAACCTTTCCGGTTCCGTTGAGCACAGTGAGGTGCATTGGCCTTATTAAGATGACGGGCTACTCTCACCACGTCAGAATGCCATCAATAAACTGGTATTTTCTAGGGGAAACGCTTATCATATGGAAACTCACCACTCCCTGGATACTTCCTCTGCTTGTCCGCAGCTGCCTATTCAGTAAGTCTGGATTCACTTTATTCATGGCTAACCATCAATGGTAGTGAGCATTCTCCTACCCTCAACACAGGGATGCGCCCCGTAGCCTGCAGCTCTGCCCTGATCCCCGGCTGAGACTCAGACCGGGGCAAGTTTATTCAGCGCAAAGCTGCGTGCATATTACGTGCCACAATGACGATCAAGAAGAAAAACAATGAGGGATATAGATAAGTGGAAAATAATTATTTTGTTCAGTTCACCACATTAATGATTCTATACTGCAACTCTGCATCCTCGGCTGCTCACCAAGACCCATGATTTCTGACCAAATTTGTATTTGAAATCAGGAGTGCTTTTTGAGCATTTTTGTCAATATCTTGTTACATTTGTGTCGTACATGGATAAGGGCTTATGATACGATAGACGAATGGACACCTTTAGTCTGCATGGTAGTCATTAGTCTCATCAATTTACGCAACCGTCTCATCTAATCGGTCAAGTTCTTTTATATCCTTTCTATTCAATGTGACCGAAATCCTTCCGTTGCTTTGGTTTCCATGTTTTGCTTTATCATTCATGGAATTCAACCAATTAGCTTTACTTTCCACTGACAATCACCCTTCTACATGCGGCTTTATTCCTCGGCCTGTCAGTCGGTGACAACAGTGCGACTTTGGCTGTCTGGCTGGCTATTCAATAGACAATAACCGAAAATGTAATTACTTGTTTTAATTCTGAAGTTTATTGATTAATACAGCTGCATTTTTAAAATCTAGGCGCATAACTTAAGACCTACACTCATCTGTCGAACTTTAGTCGGGTGATCACTAATATCCCCGTCATCGGGATGACAAAGATGAGAAAGCAAACAAAACTATTTCGTTTTTATGAGAGGGTTAGCAAACTAGTGGTCGTTGGTGCTGTTTTGAAAACCGATGCCTGTAAGGCCTGGCTTTGATGCTAGCGACGACGAGCTTGTTTGCCCTCGGTGCAGTTATCCGCAAAACCAGGTTCGCTTAGTGGCATCTCAGTACAGTTGGCCGACCATTTGTTCTGACACGGTTTGTTCTGTCGAAACTCAGAGTGGGCTTACAAAACGCTCCTTGTTTGATAACGCCCGTGCTGGATTGCATGTCTGAGTAGCTTAAGGCGAGTCCTCTCTGGTTCGGAGATTAAACAGTGGCTCTTATGTAATATTGAAAAGTAGTCCTCAAATTGAACCATATTTATTGTCGGATGAACTTCCATGGTGTGCGCCGTTTGCATAGATTGAACATGGTCATAAAAATGTAAGTTATTGAACTGCAGCCGTGAGATTTGACCTTGTGGAGCTCGTTTTGTCTTTGTTTGCTATATGCTCAGTCTATTTAAAAGCTGGCGGGATATATCGCACAACATATTCAACTGGTGCGAAAGCCTAGCATGACGCTTGCTTCATTGGTGTGATTTTCCTTTCGGGTATTTGTTCACGCTTTCAGAATTTGTGTTCGCTGAACTCGGTGCTTAAATGACAAACTTTCCATCATAGGTCGATATTGCGCTGTCAGAGGGGAGACAAAGATGCGTGCTCGTTTGGATTTATACTAACTCTACCCTTATATTCGACCTTACTCCGTAAGAAAGACTTACCTAGAGACTCGATGGGATAAATGACAAACTTCCATGCAGGGAAAGACGACATCTCAATTATTTTGAAAATCTACGTTGGTCGTAGCTCAGGTTTTTGGTTTTCTTGATTTTCTGATCGCTGAGCTTGAAGTTTAGACCGCAAAAGTTTCATCACCAAATAGGGTAACATCACACACACACTGACGATGTCAGTTCGACTGGTGGTGAAACGTTACCCTCATACCAGCTAGTTTCCACCAAAGCGGGGATAGTTTTTCACATTTACAAATGGTACCACTTCTGGGGCAAGATAGATTACTGTAGATACGGACCAGCACATGGCTCTTTGCGTACATTAGCTCGACGACTGGTGCGGAGACGATGACTGGCTGGGTGTTAAGCTCAGCGCCCCCATGACTTTGAAAACCAACTACCAAAACTGTGAAGTACACAGGTATTTAAAACTTTTGGAAATATTCCCGATTCAGTTTCTGGTTTTTCTAGCACATTGATGCGTCAATTCTTACCAATGCGAGATGCCTGCGCCAAGGAGAGCGATCTCCGATCTCTTACTCATATGTGCGTCTCCAATTGTGAGCTGGCAAACATTTATAGGTACTTTACTTTCCAGCATTAGTGACGATAATGAGCACAGTATTGTTAGTTTTACTGGCTGAATAGCTTCAGTTTACCTCGTCATCGACTGCCTTTATTTCCTTCGGTGACTTGAAGAGCTTTTCAGTCATCCGTAGCTTTGTTGTCTCGAAATAACAGCTCCCAAAGGTGACGACCACCGTTTTTAGCACTTGGAATTATCATATGACCTGTGACGCGGTTATCATAACAATCTTTATTCGATGCCCTGCATTCATACCACTCGATTTTTGGTAGCCGCATTAGAATTCGGATATATCAGTAAATTGACGGGATCAGTGTGTATCAGGGTCTTATTCAAATCGGATGAAGATGTTTAGGTCAAAAGGTCATATTTCTGATTTGCATACGTGTCACCATCTCATTGTTGCGGATCATTGCGTCGATAGGTTGATAGTCCTTGAATTCGGTTTCTCTTAGGCTATGTTCGGTTCAGTTCCATTTCACATTTACACTTCGTTGGTTGTTGGGGTCAAAATCTTTCGACTTGCACTGAAATATTTGCATTTTCGCCAAACAAGTTTATTGTTATGTCCACTTACATGTCACCGAATTATCTGAACGTTGCAATCTAGATTGCACCGAAAACCGCAGGTTTCGTCGTGGTTTAATAGCTTCTAGCCCCCTTCTGGTTACGTCAAGCCGCAATGTACCAGGCATCGTTTGGGCTGAAATAAGAAGACATTTCTCCGCTGAACATGCAGCTATTCACACAGCTGAAGCTAGGCTACCGAGTCACTTGATTTGATTTACCCCTTATGCTGTGTGGATGAACTGGAAACGTATGTTTGTTCTGTTAAAGGGCCTGGCTGGTTAAGCGTAAGCAACTCAGCATCGGTCAGAGACCACCAAACGATGAGGAAACTAGTAAAACAAGTAACGTGGTTTCACTTTTTCTTTGGCATGTTACGAACCGTCCCGCAAACCAAACTGACTCAGAAACGAGTTTTCTCCCAAGCGAGCCCCATCTAAGTTGGTCGGAGAATGTGGTCGCATCAACTGGTTGATATAATCTGGTGCCCTCGTATAAGGATGGAAACAATGGGCATTTCCTCGGCATCCTAACGATTCGTCTTTAGATACCAATTTTTCTATATAGTATTCACAATTGTGTAGGCCTTTTGTAATACTGGACTGTCAGACGATGTACACACCTCAGTTGGTTCAAATCCAAAATTTACACTCCCAAGAGAGATGATCTGCATAGTAGAAATTTTCACTTCTAGGGGGCATTTTCCACGAAGCTCAGAGATATCAAGCGGATCCACCTTTTCGAACTTCTGAATCAAATCAGATTTATGATTTATACACCTTGGGATGAAAACCCCAGGGCTACATAACTGTTGTAATGCGAGAACAATACGCACAAAAACTGGTGCGTTCATCAAGACATGCCACAACGATTAATTGTGGATTGGTGAGGAAACTAGGGAAAATCCGTTAGCTTGCATGCGTGTTCACAAGTGTTCGTGCTAAGATCGAGTTGAAACTGTTGATGTGCAATAAATCAACCATGGTGTCTATTAGAGACCATTCCACAAGCGCTTAACAAACCGTTTTGTTGTTTTGTTTCTGTTACCATAGCCGTATGGCAAACAATCGACATTAATCGGCAGTGTTCTGATTGGTTCTTGGCTGGCCAGTCACGTGTCCTCATGATGCACTTAGGCATGGGTTTGATTTGAACGTGTCATTAACGGATAGAGCGATTCCAGGCGTCGTCCTTGTTCTGTCCTACTAGCTTTGGGATTTAACAGTTTGGCAGCGGAGATGGATGACCCAGACAGTTTCATTCGCTTAATGTACCAGCAACAGGAGCAACAGGCTTTGTTCGAACCAGGAAAGAGATGGGTAAAGCTATTCAAACTGATGGCTAGGAAAATCTCGGCAATTCCCACGAGCGGGTCCAATATGCCATTAAAATCAGAAGTTGCATTAAAAGAATCATTGGCCACTGCAGTTCAGGGATTCATGTATGCTGCAGATAGAGGCATGACCGTTGAATCATGGTACAAATGGTATGAAGATGTATTTCTTGTTAATATTGCCAGTCTGAATAAGGCCGCTAAAAAGGTCTGTTGATGCAAAAATTGGGGGCTCCAAAGCACACATAGTATTGTGATTATATTCTGCCAAAACACCCATGAGATCTCAGCCATTCAAAGAACATTGCTTACTTCAAAGCGCGATCTTCGGAGAGAGGACTTCGTTATTCAATATACGTTACGACAGTCTCAAAATCACCACACAAGCAGGGGAGGATATTGTTACTTATGCTGGCAGAGTAACTCGGGAATACGAACGATTTTTGTTGAAAACGCTGACGGATGACCAATTTAAGTCACTGATATTTGTCTCTGGCTTAACTTTAGCAAATGCTAGTGACATAAGGATTCGTTGGATTGCTCGACTCGATTCATCAAACACAATCTGATTCCAAATTCTCATCAATGAATACCTCAGACAGATTAGCCTCAGGCGGGATTCACAAATATCCCAAGAATCAAACATAAGGTCGATCAACTTGGATGTGGACAGAATTTCGAAGCTAGATTTTCTATGCATAAAAGCCAAATGGAACCCGATTTTCAGAGACCGGTTTCAACAGGCTGGTTTTGTGGTAACTGGCACTTTATACACTTCTGCCAATTTCGATATCACAAATGTGAACATTATGACTGAATGAAGCATAAAGAACGATTTTCTGCATACCTGCGCAAACAACCTGATTGTTACCGAACACAACTATTGAGATTCCGACGACTGTCAATTTACTACATTTGACAAGAAAATACACCCGTAACGGAAATGTATCACCCTTCCGATTAATAGGCTTTTGTGTCTCTGTAAATCGACGCTGCCATGAATAGTATCATGATTTCCCAAGTAACCTGGAAAAGAATCAGCAGCCCACAAATTGAACCCACGTACCGTGAGACAGGACATGTATCCGGACGTCCTATTTCGTGTCTAGTTGAACTGCTATGTTAGTTCCCATTTCGTGATTTCCATTGAAATAACATTTGTTATGTTGCACGGTCTAACCACTTGAATCTGTTAGGAATCGAGTGGATGGAACAGTTGCATTTGTGGGACATTCCTATCAACTTACTTTCCAACTCATCTACCCCTTCATTCTCACCATCCTCTTTACTAGTCCATGTTGTACCTATTAATTTGGGATCGCAAAGCTCCATTGTACCATTATTGGTGGAAAAATAATGGGACATTTATAAGCCGGGTTTAGGTTTGTACACTAAAGCGAAACCCACTTGACGCATCATTACAAGGAGCGAGCCTGTTTTTCGTCCAAAATGACCCGTGCCTTACTCCACAGCTTGACGCAGAGCTAGATCGCCTAGTGCAGTTGGGGCTACTAAGGAAAGTTACCTACTTTGCATGGAGCCCAATCGTGGCCGGGAAGAAAGCAAACGGTACCGTTGGTATCTCCGGTGATTTCTCAAATGGTTCGGATGAAATTGTTTAAACGCACTAATACCTGTTGCCAATCCCATATCTTTTTGCCAAACTCAATGGTGGACCAGTCTTCTGCAAATTCGACTTTTCAGATGCCTGCCTTCAAGTAGAAATCAAAGAATCGTGGAAAGAGCTATTCTATCCGTATCAGTATAACAGACTTTCGTTCGGCATGAAGTGTACGCCAGCTATATTTCAACAAATTATGGACGCAATGCTCGGCGGTCTGTCTTACGCCTTGGCCTACATGGATTACATAATTGTTGTTTGTATTTCAGTAGACGAACATTGTACACATTTAGCAAAGGTCTTTCATCGTATTCAGTCATACGGGTCTCACCTCCAAACGTCGAAGTGTATATTTCTGCTACTGCTACCGGCTATCTTGGAACCATAACAGAAAAGAGAATGGTCGCAGGCCAGATCCGAACAAAATACCAGCTCTTCAAAATTTACCTGTTACGTTAAACGAAGCGACACCACAATCTTTCTTGGGCATAGTGAGTTACCATAAGAACTTCACACGAAATATGCGCCGGTGAGCAATCTTCTTAAGAAGGATACCCAGCGGTTATGGTCTCCGCGATGATAGGATGCATTTAAGAAAATCAAAAACATCCGTCCTTGCGTAGCCAAATTATAATCCTCAACTTTCTATCATTGTTGCAGCCGATATCAGTGACTATAGGATAGGTGCGGCTTTGTTAAACAAATTTCCCGATTGGAGTCAGAAAGCGGTATGTCACGTGCCCCGTGCATTAACTAAGGCTTAGAAGTAATACAGTCAGATAGAAAGAGAAGGATTAGCGTTGGTGTTGCTTGGATGCCGGTTCATTTGTGCACTGACCATAAATCGTTATTTGCTTTTTTTCGTCAAAGAAAGGCGAACCTGCAAATAGAATACAACGTTGGGCTCCTGTGCCAATTGGTTACGATTTTATCATACAATACACACGCACCGACGGCTTCGGACACGCTGATGTGTTTTCCCGCCTGATCGCCCAGAGGATGATGTGATAATTTCAGTAATATGGATACCGAGGTTACTCAAGTGTTTCATGACTCAGTACGCAATTCACCAGTTACATTCAGCTCCATTGACAAGGCACACCAAAACGATCGCACTGTGCAACGAGTCATATTCTACTTACGCAACGGCTAGCCAGTCAGAATTCCTGACCCCGAAATCAGACAGTTCAATCATCGTAAGGAAGCTTTGGTAATCGTATGTGACTGTCTAATGCTATCCAATCGCATGGTAAATTCAAAATACCTCAAAATCCAAGTTCTTCACCGGTTACACACAAGTCATCCAGAAATAACACGCATGAAAGCTATTTCCCGATCATATACATACTGGCCAAATATAGACCCAGACATTGTTGACCTGGTGCGCATAGGCGAGCCGTTTGCACTAGCTGCCAAGAACCTTGTGAAATGTGAACTTTGCACCTTCTGGGCCCTGGGCACGCATCCACATAAATTATGCCGGATCTATGAGTTACCAATATTTTATAATCGTTGTTAATGCTCACTCGAAATGGCTCGAAATATATCCAATGACCCGAAAGCATCCATAACCACTACGACAGCAGCACTTGATCGTCGTTTTTCTCATTTCGGTGCTCCGAAAACTATTATCACGGAAAGTGGTGCACAATTTAACTCGGCGAAATTCAAACAGTTTTGCAATGGTATGGGTACAAATTATTTGTTCAGTTCTGTGTATCATCCACAATCCAATCGTTGGGCAGGCAAGGCGATTCGTGGTGACATTCAAGCGCTCTCTTCAAAAGTTACAGTGGGAGGGAAGCTCCACATCCATTTTAGAGACTCCCACGGACTTATCGCTCGATACCTAACTTATTTGCACTAGATGCGAAATCAACAGCTGAGCTATTTCGTGGAGATGAATGAGAACACCGCTAGCTATCCCCACCGGCCCAAGAAGTAAAATGATGGAAGACCAGTATAACCGATATCATGGGGCAAAAAAAGCGGTCTTTCAAAGCAGATGACCACGTGTATGTGCTTGTGTTCAATGCTGATCACAGAAGCCGGCTCCCTGGTGTCGTTCAGCAACGAACTGGAAATGTTATGCATGTTGTCAGGTGTAGCGGACGAACTTGGACAAGACATGTGAATCCTCTCCGGCATAGATACACATCCGGAGCTAAACGAAACTCCGATTATCACGAGCCACTGCTTGACATCATTCTGGGTTCATTTTCTCTCCCACTATAACCAAACGATGGCTCCGAAACCGGGACTGAATTAACTTTTGAGCGAAGACATTCGAAGCGAACGCGTGCACCATTTCAAAAGTTATTTATTCAGCCACACAAACAAATGTGAGTGAATTTTTCCTTCGGAGGAAAGTATTACAGAGACAATTCAACAAACGTTTAACGAACTGTTTTTTTTTCTGTTTCTCTTACCATTGTCTCACATTAGCCGCATGGCGATTGGTCTTTAGCTGACCGGTCACGTATTCTCATGATATATTTAGGCTTTGATTTGAATTTAATGTGTCATTAGCTGATAAGAACGATTTCAAACGTCATCATTATTCTTTCCCACTAGCACTGGGCTTTAACGGTATCGATGTGGAATCCATTTACCTGGTACATGGTAAATATTTAAACCTTTCGCACAATAAAATGGCTCGCCAGATTTAAAGAAAATGGAAATAACTTGAGTAACACTATGAATATTACACTTAACATGCTAAAGCGGGTATTATGAAATGCTTTTGAGGTCACTTCAACCGGCTGGTTATAGCAATTAACAAAAATGTGGTAGGTTACAGTTTACCATCGCCCGGCTCGTCGCCACATCTGATTCATCCTATGTTACACCAAGTTTCACAATTCTTGCTGCCAATTCACCGTCCTCCTCCTTCCCGGTCCTGACAACTAGGAGACCTGTCGTTTTCATTCTATCCACACCTCGAGGGGCATACAAATTGTTATTACTAGCAACTGTTTCAACGAAATTCTTATTAATCGGTAAATGTCTGCCTATTATGTTCTTGGGGTCTCCTCTGATGACAACAGTTGGGCATACTGATAATCGAAGAGTGCAATTCCCAACATTCTTTAGCCGCAATTTTTTCTCACTTCGGTTATTCTATATCGAAAGATTCGTGTTTTCATATATCCTGTTTATTCAGTCATTACGCGCGCTATCTGCGTACTGCTTCATGACGTCTTTTTGTTCCCTGATCCAATCGATGTACTTATCACTTTTGTTGTTTTCCATTTCCAGCCACCTAACACTTGTTTATGTTTGTGTGTGTGTGTGTGTGCGTGTGCGTGCGTGCGTCTGTGTGTGTGTGCGTCCATGTACATGGCATGGTTCAATCAAGTTATTTGCTAACGTGCGTCCTGTTTTGCACTTCTAATTTTTGTGGTAACAAAATTGTCTGGGAATCCATTCGATTCATCTATCCATTCTCATCAACACCTCTGTTCATCTGCATATTCTCCTTCATAAATGTCAGATTTTGTGATCATTGTTGTTTCCTACCTAGTCTTGATTCAGGAGGAAACTTTAATTTTTTGATTTGTATGTGCACGTGTTTGTGCATGCGTAATCGCAGTGTTCAACTTTTTATGATTTTTCCGAATTTTTGTTGTTTGGTAGTGTTATTCCGCTCATGGATGTGCTTACCATCGCATTCGACTGAGAATGTGCTGATTCTTCGCTTCTGACTACGATATCCACGAAACTAACAGTTGCATTCCGTCAATCCTTTTTTCGTCAATCAACGGTGCCTTACATTTTACTAGTCCAACTCATTTAAACGATAAATCAGCTAATATCCTAGAACTTCCGCTTCGTCAATAGGGCATCGACCACTTGACTCCTGATCCAAGAACTACATGATCACATGCAGTTTTGGCGAAACCGAATGCCCCGCCTATTTAAGACCATAGATGAAATCATAAATACCACATAGTTGGCACTGATTTAGCACTGATCGATTTCAATCGATTATTTTATCCAAATTAGAAACTAATCAAGTTCCTGCAAGATACACCCTCTCACATCTCAACTCTGTCACTAACTACCATGTAAGCACTACCGATCCGCATTTTCGAAGCGTAAACTGCGCCTTCACTGAACTCTTTCAACTTCCTAATGTTCATGATATATATTGTAAAAACCTGAATAAAGACTCCATGCCACCGGAACCAGGTCGAAAAGACGGAAATAATGTCAGAGAAACAGAAAACAAAAACAGGCCTCTGTGCAGTACTCGCTCCACATGTAAGCTCTTCCTTCACGTGATCAACTCTCGGTAATCATATATGGTTCCTCTGTGAGCCGTTGTTTCGCTTGGTCGCCCACCTCCGAGTAGGACTTTTTTCATGCTACGGTTCACCCCCTAGCAACGTTGTTTCAGACGAGCCAGTGACCGGTTGATCAGTTCATAAACCTCTTATGGTAAAGCTTTCCGGTTCGGTGGAACGCGATATGAAGTAATGATCCTATTTTAGATGGTAGGCCACATTCTCTACATCACCGCATTTTCCTGACGAAATCCCACCACACCTCGGGCCCTACCACCGCTTGCCTGCGTTCACCATATTTGCAAATAACCATCAATACTGGTGTATCACACAGGTGTGTCCTGATTACCTGTTCTAACTCGGGCCTGTTTAATTCACCGTACAAGGAATGAAATCAGACAAACCAGAGCTTTGGGTGTTCAATCGTGATCGTGTAACGGTGTTGCGTGTTATCATTTTGTTCGATTTGTTCAAATCATAGTGCGTTGCCTTTGTCCATTTCTGCAATCTGTGGGTAGGGAGGTCTTAATTTTCCCCTCATCATTTCACTGTTCACGGATTGGAATCCTTATCTCGTTGTCGCCCGACCCGTTCTCTAAATTCTGTTCGGTTATGCTGTTCGCTTCCGCTGGAAGTCAAGCGACGAGGCTAATTTGGTGGCTAGTTGATTTATTCGCTATTGGAAGAGTAATTGTTAAGCCTTGGATTTTCACTCACATAATGGCGATAGTCAAGTTCGCGGTTTGTTGAACTTAAATGCTACAAGTTACAACCATGCCACTGTCGTCAATCTCTTTACTTGACGACCCCCTATTGGCCGTGATCCATTTCTTGAAAAGGGTGTACATTGTCGTCTCGTTATTAAGGAAAATAAGAAATAAGGAAGGTTCGCATCCAGTGGTTATGTCCGCGGTAACTCAGTCGTGTGAGCGTGTGTCCGGTAGATGTGAGGTCACCGGTTCGATTCCGGCTCGCGACGTCAACTTTTAGATGGCTAATCAGTTCAGTTCAATTTTTTTATAGGAATAGTGCTGGAGGTATTTGGGCGTGTTATAATTCACGATTGCCCACGCCGCAGAATAAGGTCTTTTTGTGGTAACTTTGGCTGGAGCCCTTGACTCAAACGTTTGAGGCACAACACAGTAGGGTATTAACTCAGCACGGAAGCTCTGAGAAGGCGCACACGCCTACCAATACCCATCCTGCTCGAAACATTGGTAAGCGCGGTCCTGATATATCCTTCACGATGGCAGATTCAGTATGGACTTCGATTCATTTTTTCTTATTTCATTGAAATGGTGGACAAGTGCTACTAGGGAGCCTAGTCACTGAGTGGTAGAACGGTTAGGGTCCTCAATCAAAGACTGTCCGGAAGATAATGGGGACTGGCTGAGTGAATGCCCATCTCCTTGGATCAATTATTCTCCCGCTCAATTTTCCAATTGAGTCGCAAGCTCAATTCATCTCTCAACCTGGAGTACCAGGAAACCAATTCACCGACCTTCCATACATGATTGGATCCTCGGCTCGTTGAGTCCTGAAGGCACACACACTGTCACACTACTTTAAGGTGCAGACTCTTTGTGACAGATGAGTGTCTGATGTGTTAATGAATTTCTCATTCGAACATGTTTTGGTCTCTTGGGCAAATTAATTTGATGGGACAATTTACTCAGTGAAACGCGAATTCCACCGAGGATGAGCATTACGAAATTAGGGATGAGAATTACTGAAAAGGTTTGAATCTCAATTCAACCGGACGGAAATGGATAGATATAACAACAAATAGTCAAATTAATCCAATAAAAGACGAGTCCTACTAACCCACGTCCTTCCATCCGTGTTCAATTAGAAAACAATAAGACTTTAACAAGAAGCTTCTTCAGAAAAAGCCACTATCCGTTGGCTGATATTTTATCACTCTTCTATACCGCCAATCGATGGTCCCAATATAATTGACAATTCAATTGTTTCCATCTAGCCCGGTAGCATGAGGATAGGATTAATTCGTTTTTTTTAACTCCAGTTGACTATAAGTTCGTTTCGAGGATGATCAATGGAGCTGGGATAAAATTCGAATGGCATTTTTGTGAATAAGTTACTTCAATGAAAGACTTCCAAGAGGAGTAATTTAGACTATCGGTTTTAAATCTCTTTGCTGAAGATTCGAAGGAGAGGTGACTTCTTGTGTCGCGTTTTTTTCCCCATTTAGATTGGAAGACCTCATTCCAAATGATACTGCCAAATCGGCATTCTGCTTGGTGATGAAGCTGTCTCATTCTTTGATGAAACTTTTAAAATAACAGCAGAAATTCATAAAAAATATACGTGTAGGTAATGTGTTTTGATTTTCGCCAATCCGCACAAGTGTTGCGCATCCAGTTAGCTCAGATGCCCAATATTTTCACAGACCATTGGTCAAAAGTTTAGAATCTTATCAGGCTAAAATAACCTAAAAGAACGTGTTGTCTCAAGAAAACCGCCCGTAGTTGGTGCATCTAATGGATGTATTTTAACACTATTCGTTTCAAAATAGTTTCTTAGTCACGTACCAAGAGAGATTTTATCCTGGGGATATCGTTTGGGGACTTTATCCGGTTGCAAGGTTTCTCAAGGATGATGGTTTCTCTCTTGGCTCACTAGACTGACTTGATACGCTAGTAAGTAAGGGACAAGTTATGCCCTTGGATCAATCCCCACTGTCAATTTTGTTACCATTCAGTCGTGTTAATCTGGAGTTCAATAATAAGTGTATGGAAAACATTGCATTCGAATCGAGGCCATGACACTTGGTCCTCGGATAAGTTCTTATCTCTGTACTGTTTAGTTCACTGACCATACAAACGGTTAGGATATACTTGCCTTTTTGCTACATTCATAGGAGTCGTATTGACCGACTAGGGAAACTATTTTTGTCTCAGGTTCCAATTGCTTCCCCTCGGATGCTATTTTGCAATACAAAGTAGTGATCAACTTTATCGAGTCAGATTGCGCTCTCCCTCCCACCAGAGAGAATCACTCATCCCGTTGCTATAGTTTCATTTTGGCCACACTAGGGCGAAGCCAAATGACTGACAACGTGCACGGTTGTTATGCTGTTTTCACGATTACGTTTGGAGATTGCAAATGGCTTGAAATCATCTCAGACGTAACTTTTCTGCCAACATTCCAAACGAATCCTGGGCATTTGACACCAGCTATGCGATATATTCTCTTCCACACTGTAAACAATAACTAACTGTTTCACGAAAAATCTTAGTTCAATCGATTCCCAACACCTTGGTCGTCACTAGTAACAAAGTTTTATTGACTCTCAAAGCTGTCCTCCAACACGACAATTTCGTGTGGCGTTTGACGAGATTACATTGTCAATCGGCACAGTCCCATTCCCTGTCCGATGCGCATAGGTATATGCTCGTCTGTGTTCCATTGATGTTGTTTTTTTGCATCGGCCGAACCCGTTCAGTCCGATTTGGCAACGTCCATCACACAATGAAAGCGAAAGCACAGCCTGATCCCTTGTGGAGAAAAGGGATGCGATATATGTCATTTATATATATATATATTATACATATATATGTGCATACACATACATACATACATACATATCGACTTCTGCGTCATCTCTGATGTACTGTCTTCATTTGCTTACAAATTCCTGTTGTTAATTGCGTGAGAATTTTGACAATCTATTCATTGATTGACAATTGATTACTGCTAGACTACGCGCCGACTTATGTATTGACCATACCGGGTGGTGGTACCTGGGAAAGGAGTTGTGAGTGCTTAATAATCAACGAATTAATTCACGGTTATCCTTCTAGCTGGTATTCTCTTCTGTTTCCCGTTAGTCCATTCGACTCAATTTGATTCTGGTAATACAGGAAATAAATCATGATTGTCCCTGGTTTCTTGTCTGCATTTGAGTCGGTATCATCGGAACCGAACTCTTACCAGTCGTAATCGATTATCGTTGCAGGTAGACGTGTATGTTCTTGTTATTTTTGCGAATTTGGTGTAAGGAATTTAATCCAATGGTGCCATGTGTTCTTTTTTCAGTCTTAAGAAAAGCCTTGATCTATTGATCAATGTGGCCACCCTCCCGAGATGAATCACTCAAGAAGATAGGTTCAAAAAATAACAAATAACTGCTGTCTCTATCCTCTACGAGACTTTATTAATGCTTGATTTCTATCCACTTTAAAACCAAAATATTTGGTAACCTGGTTGAATGCAGGAAGGCGCAGAATTCGATTGTTTCTTATGCATGAATGAATGTTACATTGGTACACAGTGTTCTGTTAACCCCCCCCCTTACATCTGATCGTTTTAACCCTTTCGTGATTTTACGTACCGGCTCCTTTATGTCTACCGGAGTTAGAGACTATACTCGCCTGTGATTACTTGAGACTTGCTGAGAATGCTTTTAGCCAGCCATACTATCATGCGGAACTCATGACCAATTGTCATACTTGAACAGCAACCGAATGACGAATTTCTTCTAAAGGGTGTCTCATATAGTTTTGCAAACATTTCGATCAGCACGAATAAAAGATTTCCTTTTATATCCTTCAATGCTCAACGGACCACTTCCAAACACGTGACATTTGTCAATCCACACTGACACACTTCCCACGTAAATTTGTTGTCCGTGTCCATTTCGAATGCATGGTGCTCGAGTGAGTTTGGAATGCAAAACTCGTTAAAAGCTGGATGAAATAAGTTTGTGCCGGTAGATTGGGACTCGAGCTGCATTGCAAACGTCAACGGCGGTGTGCCGAATAACAATAAGCTCAGGTATTCGAGATTTCGAATTAGCAATTTCTTCCCAAGAAGCTTGGTGGAAAACATACGCAAAAACGATGGGTAACAAATCAAAAAGCTTCTGTAACATTTCTTTCCTTTGCACGTTAACAATGTGAATTACACATTTACTTGTAGTGACATGTTTCGCGGTGCATGCAATGCGGGGCTTTTATTTTTACGGCAGACCCGTTCCTACATTGTGCCCAACTTTAAAATGGAATCATCCGATCCAACCGGGAACTTTCATTAGTGTTCATACAAGATCAGCTGTTAGAATATACGCAGTGTATGTGGTATAAACTGTGCACAGGCTCGGATTCTATATGAGTCGACTTCCTAACATTTTTCACACGACCGAATTTCATTGGATTGGTGTTTGGTTTGATCCAAACCAGTCCGTCGGGGGGACTGGTAATTAATCGTCTATGTCTTCTTCCTTGCTAAAATTTCGAAAATTCTGACTAACGATGGAATACATTGTATCTCGGTCTATTCACTCCCTTGTCGGTTTGCGCGGCAGCACGCAAGGATTTTCAAGTAAAATGAACACACGGTGCGGATAATGTGAAGTATCATACTTTTTTTTGATTTTACATCAACTAAGTCTTGATATGCCTGTGTTGTGCACATGACATTCTTCCCGTGATTCGTGTTTGAAAAGCACGGTGCTTGTATGGACTTACTTTGGAATTATCTCCGTCATTGATTCCGGATGCATCATACCCTTCCCGTATTCATTACCGCGTTTTGAGGCCAATTCCCAAATGCTTTGTCTCCTAGATGATTTTCCGATTAGTTCTTAGTGTGTGTGTATGTGTGTGTGTGTGCCTAATCCTCTCTGCATTCTATCTGTCGTCTATTGTCACTCACGCTTCGCATGTGCGTGATACGTGTATTTCAGCCTCCCATCGAACTACGCCACCGCCCACATTGCGTACCGATTCGACAAGCGGTAGCCGCCAAACCACAAACAAACCACGTGGTACACCTACCGGTACCGTATCTGGTGCTCGTGATGGCCCGTTGCACAAACCACAAACTCGCAGCGGAAGTAAAAGTCCTCGTTTGAGCTCATCTACCAATGCCCTGGACCGTCAGACTTCCTCGATCACAAGGTCAGTCAGCAATTCGATATCTAGTCACTTATGTCTTTTCTCATGTTCCATAGTCAATAAAGGAATTGAACACTGTGTTTTGAGAAGTGCACTCTTAGCGCGTAATTAAGTTGGTTTTACAGCCGCGGCTGTCCATGAGGGGAAATTCAGTTACATGATAATATAATGGAAAATCCAATTTCATTTGCATCTGAAAGTCTACAGTGCGAGTCCGGAGTCGAGCCGGCAACCTGTTTATCTCGCAAATGCTCTTATCACTGAAATATCGTGACAAGTCGTTGTGAGGAGCATTAGACCCCTAACATGAAGCTTGGCAGTTCAATCCTGCTCGGGGCGACGAATTATAGTTGCGTGATACGTGCAAATTCTCCATTATGATTATGGCATCTGGACCCTCGTGCCACCTCAAAATACTTTGAAAATAATCTGGAAATGGTTTCCTCTCTTTTGTTCAACTTGTCTTTTCTGTCCTCAACCAAGTCATAGTTATTTATAGGCCATAAGACTGCAGGGATCAGTCGGCATCCAGAAGACGATAGTTGTGCTTAGTGCAGTTTATTTGTCATCTCGACATAAGTTCCACCAGACTATAGCGCTGACATGCAAAACGAGGAGTTGTATGGTGATCTTGTCGCTCTTGCTCTGATATTGTCGTGGTAGCAGGTGATTCTAGTGCACAAGCTGGACAACTGAGCGGATCCGAATCCTGTTTTGGTGGGTGCTGCACGTTGACTGTTGAGCGGGCAGATAACGAGGAAAAGCTTCTCCAATTTTGTGCGGACAATAAATTAATTATTCGTCTAGCACAAATTTCCGACACAGGTCGCGTCGCACAGTGACATGACACCCTAACTCGGCAGGTAGCATGAGTCAAATTGACCATGTGGCAGTAAGCCGCAGTTGGGGCGGTTCTATCCAGAACTGTAGATCGTACTGTTCCGTCTACGTCGAATCGCATTATGCGTTAGCGTTAGTATGGCTTTTGCTGCAGCTCAATGGCCACCATCCCAAACTGCACACCCGGTTGGCCGGTAAACGTCTGTCTGATTCGGCTGTTTGCACCAGCAATGAATAGAAACTAACTGACGAACTAAGAACCTCGACGAGCAGCACTGTAGACGGGCACTGTCATCGAATCAAGCAGGTGATGAATTTGGCAGCAAGTTTCTCCTATGGTCCTAGGTCTAGAAAGCCTTCATCCACGACATGATCCTCCGCATCTCCTCGGGCCTGTGGAACAAAAACATCTAGCCTAAACTAGCATAGGAGGTGAATAAGAATTTCGTCGACGGCCTGCATCGTTAATGAGATAAGCCCTTAAGAATATGCGTAGACTAGTGTGTAAGCTCGCCAAAGGGATTAATAACAATTCACTTCGGGTAGCAGTCCAAAGGACTGTGAGTTATACGCTTCACCGTAAGGTGCGTCGACTTTTGGTATGAGTGTCGACAGAACGGAACAAGCTTAATCCTCGGTAGACCAACAAGGCTGGCGGTGGCGAGAAATTACAATGCAATTTTTTGGCCGCAATCGCTAATGGTAGTAGTGCATGACGGAGCCAACTGGGCGTTCTTGCCCCTCCAAAGGAAGTGGAAAACGACCCACTGCACAGGGTAAACCGGGCGGTC
>LUCM01004098.1:78952-109349 GCA_008360955.1 Fasciolopsis buskii
TTCCCGTTGGATATTCACTCTTTTTATATAAACGTGTAACTCTGGCGAATAGCAGCGGTCATTGAGGCTTGCCTTGCTGTTTAACGCTGAACGATGATGATGAGGAGGAGGATGCGTTTCGAAAATGGATACTGCGGCTTCAAATCTCGGGTAATTTACAGCTCTTGTTAGTATTCATCATCCGAACTCGGTGATCGGATTGATTATAACGGAAAAAGCTTTTATTAACGGTGAAAAAGGTCAAATTTCACCCGCTTTTATCACCAACTATAATAACGTATTGCCGTTGTAATCAGCCTCTTTGCAAATATCATGCGATCTCGATTCGGTAGGTATCATTCAGGCAGTTTGTCATATCCCAGTTTGATACGCCAACCAGTTAGTTCTTTTTGTTTCGGCTGGCATCCTCATGGAGTCAGACTGCTCAGTATCAAAATGTTTTACTTTGGTGATACAGTACGAACCCTGAAAGTATCTCCTTCACCCGGTTGCTTGATTGGCGGTGGTCAAGCCGTCGACCTCATAGCATTTGGACGTGGACGTTGCGGCTTCAATTTTCCCCACTTCCGCATTCGATCACCTTTTAACAAAATTCAACCTCCCTCCTAATAGATATATCCATTTTTGTATCAATAATGGTAGAATCAAAGAGACAACTCATCAGAGTATCACCGTAACTGGAACGGAATATGCGCTGCGGAGTGTCGGTGAGCAGTTGTAAAAGTCACTATGTGAACCTCCCGCCCTTAAACACTGTTTGGTGAATGCATTCCGGTAAAGGATGACAGCGGATGCTCGGCTTCGTGTCTGACCTTATTTTTTCTACTACACATAGATTGATTTTCTTTTATAAGTTCAAACCCTACGATCAATAAGCACATCGTAGAGAAAACGTGAGAAAGAAAATAAACTGAGCAAATTTCGATAATCCTGGAATAGGCAGATGTCTGAAATCTGGAAAGCAGGAATCTGAAACAGATGATCAGCAAGCTGTATAACTGGGCCAGCCTTGAAAGATAGATGGGCGAGGCAAGTTGGAACGAACAAAATTCAAAGCAGTACCGATTGGATAAAGGCGACGAAGCCACTGTCCGGGCAGGGGAACGTGATCGCAAGTCGGATGTTACGATAGGGCTGCTAAGGATACGGTTGGCCGTATGTGAACTTATCCATAATTCTCTCCCATCGGAATTGTCCTCCTCTTATTTGGCAGAGTTTGTGAGGGGGTGGGGTGGGGGTGGACCCATGCAAATGCGTCGAGAGCAGAAACGTACAACAACAAAAAACAATTTCACGCATTGATAAGAAGGGATCAGAGTGATTACCGAGGGTGATGTGCGTTATTCAAATCCCGAATGGAACGCGTGTTGTAGCGCAAAGTTGGAAAACCAATCTGCTCTTATACTCGGTTATCATACCCCCTCCCTCCGCACGTTTTTCGGCCGCTGAAGAAAACTGAATAGAATCGTTGGCACTTGTTCCCCTAGGCAGAAGAGCACTACTTCGGAAGCTGTGATCAATAGACCCGAAAATCAGTTACTCTGCAACAATTGTGAAACTGATTATTTCGTATTCTCCTACCTCCGTTTTATTCCCAAACACGGTCAGCCTCATGTGCGGATTTGGAGCTCCGTGGATTTGCGCACATTACGTGTTCTCGGATTGGGCGATTTCGATCGGGGCGTGTGTTGTGTATCGTTCTCTAAGACGGTAAGTGTGCTGAATGTGCTTGTTTCTGATTTTTACCCGTGTATTAGGTGACTGTCCTTTAGGACTTCTGCTTTCCAATTGCCACGATCTTGCCAGTGAAACATCCCTCTTCATCGTCATCACCACCCATTGTTGACGTCCATACAAATCAGATCCATGACCACTGTTCATTAGGAACCACCCGTCTCGATATATGACATCGTAGTGAAACGAACGGTTGCTGCTCGTACTGGAAAACACATTGCTTCTTTGATATTCTCTCATCTTATGGAAGCCAGTTTGATAACTTCGCTTTAAGTGATCATTTAGCCAACGAATTCAGCCGGTCTAATCAGCCCAATCATCCATTTGACGTCTGATCTTCGTTATCATCATCACGTGGTATCATCATTCCACGTATCTGACTGGATATTCTAAACATTTCACTGAACCCGGTTGCCGTATACGTGCAATTGAGTGAGAACTACCAATAAGGAAAGCAAATTAGCAATTTTCACAACATGTAACCGTTTCAGTAATGAATTCAAAGTAGTCTTTATGATCACATAGTTACCATCACTGAGAACGCTGACGCTTGGCCCCATGGATGCGACTATGCCACCCGTCCGAGGACATATTTTATTGGATGGCTATTGGTTGTTCAAGTGATTTACCTCCGCGAATGTAGTAATTCGTCATGCAGAACATTTCATGTAAAAATGTTACCACTACTTGAATCCAATCCTCTTTGTTTTTGACAGCGGTTACCCGTAGTAACGAAAAAAATCAGCTGATTACAAACATCTCTTGCCTCGCTGTGTATGACTTAAATACTCACACCAAATAGCGCACTGTTTTTTCTGTTGTGTATTCCAAAAACCCATCAGTTATGAAGTAAATGAGGGCTCGATAAATTAGTTCAGTCAATATGGATGCGAAGGTTTGGTTCGATGGGATTCAAACCTAAGAACATAACTCATCCACATTATAGTGACTCT
The DNA here is from genome assembly GCA_008360955.1 of Fasciolopsis buskii. Classification (NCBI taxonomy): domain Eukaryota; kingdom Metazoa; phylum Platyhelminthes; class Trematoda; order Plagiorchiida; family Fasciolidae; genus Fasciolopsis; species Fasciolopsis buskii. Next base: position 81,640 of record LUCM01004098.1, read on the forward strand.
TTGTCTCTACCCAATGTATCCCCTTGTTGATAACCCAAGTAGTCTTAAAATTCTAACTTATCATTTTTCTGTGGTCTGTCGTTGATTTTTCTTATAACATGCATCATCACTTAAGTGTAGTGAAAAAACATACTCCGGAGCCGCTGGAGCCCACTACACGAGGAGGGTGGACCGGCAACTGTGACCCTGTAACTTGAAATGGTATTGGACTACATGGGGTCTTAGTAGGTCAGGTGTGTTAACTAATCGGGTGACAGAAAGTTGCTATCTGCCATCAAAGTAACCGATGCATCTGGGATTCAACCTTGTAACATTTTGGGGTGTCAGACACTTGGTCTCCTTGACCGCCACCGGTCCTGTAGACGGATTAGGCCTCCACGTGGCACATACTAAACATTTACTCGTCAGGGGTCGATAGGCCACTGACTTTTCTCGGTATGTTTTGTGGTTTACAATTTTCCTCTATTTATTCTTCATATTTCTTTTCCAGGACGGCGGTTCGCGGCTTTGTGTTGTGGACGATGCCCAAGATCATGTGCTCTCTGTATGGGAGTGGCAAAAAGGACGCAAGATCACGGATACAAAAGTACGTTTGCTGCCCCACTCCAGCCCATGGCGCAATTCTCGGTGGTCACATTTCAAAGCCTCGTGTTATCGTGTTGTCGATAACTTAGATTTCTAGTTATATTGTAGAATATGATCTTCGCTCTCTGTCAGTAGGGTGAAACAGACCATTTTTAAAATCACCTATTTAGATACATGTATATTGTTAGATTATGTTGTATTATATATTATATTTGTCACCGGTTTTCCGAAGCCGAAGTTTGGCTTTCTGCTAATACTAGTCACAACCCAGTCCGATCGAAATCTACATCCGTGTACCGTCACTCCCCTCTTCCCGATAGGCGACATCAAAGAGACCATGTCAAACAATCTAATTTACAATCCTGGTATTGCAACTTATACGATGCTGTTGCACGCCGTTTTGTACAAAATAAGCGCACCAGTTGAAATGTTGCGTCTAATTCCATCCACCTAACCGATCAAAGTTACCACCGTTACCAATTTCTTGAGAACATCCGTATATTTGTCTTGTCGTAAATTCTAAAATGTACTCAGCTAGCTAGAATCTCTTTTCTCCGTGTTCTCGTCATTTTTTCGTCAATTTCCACCAACCATGCTGTTGTTATTCTCCACAAAACTTAGCGAAACGAATCCGCGGTAAGCTTATCTTGTCTCGTTCCGCACTTTCATGTTTTGTGATTTTGTTCACGACTGCATTCCACATTCGGTCGCCTTCTGGTTCACGTAGTCGATTGTTCATTGTCATTAAGGATGTTCGCTTTGTATATCCCGTTACTAATTGGTTTTATATATATATAGCTTTTAAAAGCGCTTAAGGTTTTTTTTCGGCAGATTGCTTCTATTTTGCACTGTCTGTGATCGTTTGCTACTTGGAGTTTGTTTCTGATTTGTTTGGCTCACCGCAAAACTGGAGCACACCTAATCGAGTGCCTTTGAAATGGTTGTCAAAGTTGCTGACCGTTGGCGCCTACCCTCGGCCGCTGTTTGATGCGACAACTAACTTTCAGAATTAGCTATCCTATGTTCAAGTCAGCGGGTTTTGCCAGTGGGTTTGTCCCGTTAGGCCATACAATGTGATAGAAAAAAATGTAATTTCACACGTTGTTTAATCGTAGCACGCGCTTCAAAATGCACGCATTTATGTATCACACTTACACCACTGGTCGTCCATATTCCAATGTTTTCAGCCTGAAAATCACGTCGATCCATACGTTTTATTCTTCTGTGTGGTATTTGCAGTTCATTACTAGGTTAAAAAAGTTCAACTTTGGTCGTATCGTTCAAATTAACCGCCGTTCCTCGACCATTCTGACATGCGTATCACCCCACGTCCTTCTTTTTGTTAATTTGCGATCAGTGCTCCGGAGATCCTGTGATTGCAGCTGAATTCCATCCGCTAGATGAGTCCACCATCGTACTTTGTGGAAAGAACATGTTGGCGTTCTGGACTCTGGAAAATAACACACTAAGTCGGAAAATGGCCCTGTTCGAAGTGAGTCAGCTGAGTCCGAATTCCACCTACCTGATGAGAACTGAATTCACTTTCATCCGGGTGCTATTATTTTATTAATTCTTACATTTTTTGTACAGCTCATCACGAGGATTGTTCATAATGTAATCCAATAGGATACAGAGAATTCCTATGCTGAAAACCTCTTCATTCCAGTCTCGACAGCTGTTGGTATGCTACAATTTTGGTGCCTACCCCACACTGTCGTACTATCGTGGCTGAAACGATTGGAAGCGCTAGAGGAATTCGCACTTTGGTGGTTGTTGTAGGTCCACGGTGAATTTAAAAAGATGCACCCATGCCGCCGGTCGTGGGGTACTTAACGAATCTGGTAAATGACCGGATTTTCCATGTCCCGTTGTCATGTTGCGGGTAGAATAATTTCAAGCACTTTCTCATCACTACCTCTCCCTAGTCGGAGTGTACACCCAGCGAGTCTGTGTATGAGCAACAAAAGTGAGTCACTATGTGGCTCACGTACATCTTTCAAATCCTGCAGCTTTGTGCATGAGAAATGCACGTCGGTGGGGTAATCTGAAATTAAAAACTATCCCCTTCCACCAGTGTGAACAATGTTCAACCATGAATTGACATTTTATAGGTGGAGAACCACGTAAAATGACATTAGATCACAGTTGAAGATGCCAATCTTCATTGACAGTAGCTTTGTCATTCTGCACTCGGATTTGATCATCGTTAGAATTTCCCTCTTGATAAGACCATCACTGGTTGAGCTACGCAACTTTATTGACTTGATCTTTCACTGCAATTGATGTTTCTGTCATAAATATCTTTACATCAGATGTGATTCTCAATCGTCATTGTACTGGCTAGATGGAGCTGACACCAACTTTCTCTGGTCATTGGAGGTAATTGTGCACAACGAACTATCATGTTCTGATCGACTGGCGTTGGTTTTTAAACTCCGTGTTAAATGACACCTCCAAATGGAGAGGGATAAATCGAAATGCAAGATGGAGGTTTTCAACATCTGGAACTCGTGAAAATCTCGCGATTTTGCCTGCAGTTAAGCAAATTGTCGTCCTTTTTCTTATCCGACTAACAGTTCATATGGATTTTTTCTCATTCCGGTCCATTCGTGATTGGCGTAATAGATAACACCTTGGTGTCGAAAAAGCGACGCAGAATAAGGAGCGTTGCAAACCTAAAATTACTTTTGGGTTGTAGGCAAATGTAGTCCTTGTTCGTTTATTTGTAACCGGAAACATAACTAAGTCATATACTTCGAATGTGTTGTCCAAATACGGCATTTGTAAGTCGCCCTCATACATATGTTAAAGCTCATTTTATCCCATGAACTGTCAACTTTCAGCCGGGCGACTCAATGTAATTTCGGTCACTTTTAAGTAGACAGACAAGAGTCTTTAAAAACAGTCTCTAGGAGACAACAATGAAGTGCCGCCATGCATTTTGATTTTGGAGTCAATTTATATACAGCTTATCCTCAGTTGATGCACAATGTGTGTGTCTGAGTGCATGTTGCCCACTGCTATCAATATGATTATTCATGTAATCAGTGAAATAATAAATGATAAGTCATACAAAAGTAACGAATACGGAGGTGCGAAGGATAGATGCATGGTTATCTAGGTGACTCTTGGTTGACGGAATTTATTCACGCGTTTCTGTTTCCAGTTTGTGCGTGTGTGTGTGTGTGTGTGGCATCACTGCTGTAGTTCTATCGTTTCATTATTTGTCTTTAAAACTCGCCGTTATTCAGACGCCACGATCGATTGACACAAGTCAAGTGAAGTAGATGGTTTGTGCAAAGTAAGAGGCGGATATTCAATCTTTAAATAACACTGACTTTGAAATTCGGGCTCGCCTGTTTTACCAAATATTTAGTATTGGTCTGGACAGTATTAGTTACTACTAGCTGTGGTCCCCGAATTTGCACACTGTTCAGCCCATGGTCTCTGCCAGATTTCAATTTCCATTACTATTGCCAGTTTCCAATTCTGTTTCTCCCTCATCCGACACACTAGTCCGGAAAAATAACTTGCGAGAAACCGAAATTCATTCTGTGCCTAGCTTTCGCGGAGAATGGTGATCTGATCACAGGCGATTCATCCGGAAACATATTGGTCTGGAGACGTGGTAGGTTTAAACCGAAGTGTTTCCGAAAATTCCTAGCGTTTTTTTCACTTGAATTATTATCTTGGATACAATTGCACGATGGCGTGATTTTCAAATGACACGAGAAATTGGATTTGGATGTGTAAAAAACTTCCCATTTTCGCGTCCAAAATCGATGGGACGAGCCAGGATCAAATGGACGAGATTTTCTGGCTCAGACTAAGCCATTGGTGTACGTTCGTTGAATCACCAGATCACAAAGTTTTAGACAGAAAGTTTTCGGGAACATGTGGACTATTGCCTCTTGATAAATGTGAAATGTATTCGTTGCTTAGATCTTTTGTTCCGCAAATGTGTGAAGGGACGTATCACACTCGACTCAAAAGAGTTACCACACTGATGGAGCCTACCGATAATCGTGTCTTTCCATCTTCGGTGAGTTGAGATCAGCATGGGAGTCCAGTATGTAGGATATTTTCACAAGTCGTAAACAGTTTGCTGTCAGTGGATCCGATCTGTGCTCTGCCGTTTGCAATTCGAAACTTTATACTACTGTTAGCATACACCTTGCTTGGTCTTTTGTCGGACTGGGAAATGATGTTGATTTCCTGCTTCTATCTAGAACATGCGCGCACACAATAACACATCGCGTTTTCCAAGTGATTCGTCAAGTAACGTCAATATCCAACTTTCCAGTGAAAGCCATCGAAGCACGGTAAGACTGTTTCATCCTTCCTCAGCGTCACCAACAGTGCATATCCATCCCGCCCGAACCGGGGCCCTAACCCGAACGAATAATTGTGTATCGAACGTTACTACTGAGCTATCAAGCCGTGTAAGTGTGGTGCGTTTATCTGTGTGCAGAGAAACTCGTCTTCATGTCAGAGTCCTCCAACTAATGTTCCCTTAGTCTGTGACGTGCAAGATCCAGTGACGGATATAGGTGTTATTTTCACAGTGCTGATGTTCAATAAGGCTTTGAGACAGAAAATAAAGTATTAGGGAAACGAGCATATTTTCGATGACTTCCTCCTCTAGCTCAAACAGTTATATATACAAGGAAAGGGAAAAGAATGTTCTAGGACAAATTTTTTGAAAATGGATGCGGTGAGAGAGAAACAGAAAAATGTGCATATCTCTGGTGGGTGAACAGGATTAGATACTTCTGGTTTCGGATCGAGGGGTCGAGACACAGTCGTGTTCCTCTTGTGAAATAGTGTCAATTCGAGGTCGTGGTAAGAGGAGACTTGAAAAATCGATTTTGGAAGCAAAGAGAAAGGTTGTGTTATCCTATGGCTACGCTTTCTAACGTCGCTGGATGGTGTATACCAATAGTTTTTGATATGTTCACTGGTACCTTGTAGATCACGCTGAAATTTCCGCCTCTCTGTGAGGACCGTTATCTGCCAAACGTGGAACAATGGCATTAGAGGTTGTCGGTCTCGTCCATGTATTTAGCCAGGCCTGTTTGTGTTCCTTGATGATTGGAGATAGCTACTTATTCGTTTTACCTCTATAGCCTGACGAACATGAGCAACGAAGGAATAAGTGATCACATCAGGGATGCAGGCAAGCAATCTATCTTTCACGTCCCTGGAAAAAATGGTTCAGCTGGCGAATTGAACACATTATTTGAGGCAGTCTTCGTGCCACTGCTTCGCTTTTGTAATCGTCCTTGAAGGGAAGTCGTCCATATTTATCTTTACGCCCAGCGTTCAATACTGGGAGACTGTTGATTTTCTCTCGTGCAATCTCTTGAATGAATCTCTCTTGTTGGCCGTTTGCCAGGAGCATTTGTTTGATGAACTCCTATTCAGGTGGATTGTCATCGGAGAAAAAATGTTTCTGACACGAGAAGCGAGAGACTGGACCAGTTTTGCCTGCTTCTTATTGGTACGAAACCAGAACAGTAGATGTACTGACCAGTTCCAGTCGGTTTACAGTAAATAACACGTCTGAATTGTCCGATATTTTGTCTGGTGAGACTCATGTCCATGAAGTGAAAAGAATCTTCACGTTCCATTTCCGAGGTGAAACCAATGGGCCTGTTCGCCTGATTAAACTGTTCCGCAATTGAGTCTGATTCGATATTGTCGTCGAATAATACGAAAGCGTCGTCCATATTGCTATAATACAAGTGGTACTTTGTTTATGGTGCTTCGAAGCTCTATTTTCCAATTTAGCAACAAATATGTCGGCTGGCAGAGGTTCCAGGAGTGACGTCAGTCTGTCGGTAGATTTCTCCGTCAAACGTAAACTGGACATTCACCTTAAATCTCAATAGTAGTTCTTTCAAATATGTTATTGGAATACTAACGGCTATACCATTCACCTCGATAAATTCGCACAGTTGTGTAGTTGTTTCCGGTGAAACATGTTTGTCAGCAATGAAGTTACGTCCAGAGATGCTATTTTCTGTCTTTTCTTACTTCGATTTCGTACTACATCAGAAAATTGAAGCACATCTCTCAGGCTGAATGGGGCATGTCTTTCTAAGAACCGGTTCCAGTAACTGCACCAACCACTTGATATTAGAGTGAGGTACTCATTATCTATCCTTGGTCTTAATGGTGCACTCGATTTATATGTATTTTTGGTAAGCCGTACAATCGTGGAATGGCGCTTCCTGTTGGATGTATTTGTCTCTATGCCATCTCTGCGATAAGGTCTTGATCCTTCATTGTCTTCTACGAAACAGTAATTTTTCTTCTGCCATCTTCTCGATTTGTTTTCACAACTTTTGAACGGTCCCACAGAATAATATTCATTTCCCCCAATGCAATCTGCACAACCCAGAAATGCAATACTCGAGCCTCTATCCTGTTTATGACAATAACTCTGTTTTGCCCCGGATTTCTGATTGCTACAATAAGAAGTTTGCGCCAAAACAGAGTTGACACTGCTTCACAATCGGAACACGACCGCGTCTCGATCCCAAACCGGAAGTGTCCAATCCTGTTCGCTCACCAGAGATTTGCACTTTTTTCTGTTTCTCTCTCTCTCCCCACGTCCATTTTCAAACCACATCCTATGGCATTCCTTTCCTTTTCCCAATTTACTGAGCTCCTCATGTATGTAACTGTTTTTGCCAGAGAAGGAAGCTGCCGGAAACACGTTTCCTCGTTTCCTGAATGCCTTATTTGCTATTTCTTGATGGGGATTTTCAGTTTATTAAGAGACCCTTGACCATCATCCCGGCTTCGTGATGGCTAACGTATTCCACTCGCAATCGTCTCTTCCCTGTTCGCATCCCAGTTCGGGCGCAGATCACATCCACTGCTCGTCATTTCCAACAAGGGTGAAACAGTTTTACAATGCTTCCATGGTTTTCACTGACAAATTGGACGTTGACATTGCTTGACGAGTCATTGTGAAAATCAAAACGAAACTCCCACTACTGAACACACATCACATTGTCCGAATGTTTTCCTAGTCCCGTGAAACCCACGCACTGTGTGTCCGGTCATTATTCCGTCTGATTTTGTTTTTTATTCCCTATTCAGGTACAAATACAATCAGCCAAATCTGTCAGTCTGTTCACGAAGGGGGAATTTTCTCCCTATGCGTCACACAAGATGGTCATCTGATATCCGGTGGTGGGAAAGACAAACGTATTGTATTCTTTGATGCTGCCCTAAATCCGATCGGTGATACGAAAGAATTACCGGAATTGCACGGGTCCGTGAGAACAATCGCCCAAGGACCGGGTGAGATGTTACTGATTGGTACGACAAAAAACACTATTCTACAGGTATGTGCCTCTATAGTTTTTCTTACCTTTTCCGTCTACTAGGTTTCAGATAAAAGTGTTTCTTGTTTCAATTCACATCTTAATCCGATTGTTCTTGTTTTCTGTCCACAGAAATGAGTTGAATACTAAATTGAGTTTCTAATGCTTAATTTTTCCTTGTGCTATTAGTTGTCGGGGTTTATAATATTCGAACCAGTATGTGGACACCCGTACTCGGTCTCATTTGAGCTAGAACGTACGGAGCGAGTATTATTTATCTGATATAACCTTTTTAATAAATGATGACCGTCGTGATGTGCTTGTATTATTCTGCCTATCAGCTACTATCCATGATTAGCCCACTTCTTTCACTTTTAAACACATACCGTGTTCTTTGAATGGTCATTTCTACTGTCTCATTTGATTTTGCGCGCATAAACTGCTCGACCATGTCTTACTAGACTGAAATCGCAGGCAGCCGATGTGTCTGCGTCTGAGTTGGAGTGTAAGAGGCAACAGAGCACGTGGTTCCCTTTCGTGGTTCCTAATTCGCATCATGACCAACTAGTACATGGAAGCCATTTTCTCAAGACAGGTGCTTGATTTGATGTCGCCAATGAGTAATAAATTTGCAAGGTATTATGATTATTAGGTTTTGGACAATCGACCTGTATGTTTCGGCTCCAACAGCCAACGGCGCGACCCCGGGCAATAGTCAGCCGTCTTCCGATAACCGGGTAAATTTACCATCCATTGACTGATTTAAGAACCCGTCACGCTCGATACAAAAGTTGCTAAGGGAACTTAAAAAACCGTCAATTTCACTTGAAAGCAAAATATTTGCAGTTGATTCCGGTCCCGGTTAGGCTCGCCTTATTTGTCGCCTCACTTTTCCGATTGTATCAAAAATTAATCGCTCACGATCTGGGCTGTCTGCTTTATCGCATCCAGAGACAGACGATCAATACAATGGGCAAATTTGTTGATCATTGATCAGTTCGGTTAGTCCGTGGGGTGCACTATACACGGTCAAACCATAGCTTTCCTGCTTCCAAATGCAGTTGATAGTTAATCTGTTCAGCACTTGCCAAATTCTCAAATCCAGATTTTGTAACAATCCAGAGACCTCAGTCGTCGAGCGATCCACAGCATGTTGCATTACCTGCGCGTTATCCGTTAGAAAGAAATCATCGGTATATTTCTAGTCGAAACTTCTGTATCCTCGATGAAGTTGCATTCCATGGCAAACTAGAACTAACAAATCTCCATGTGTTCAGATAACTGTGTAACCTTTTTTGAATAAAAACGCGGTTATTGACAGTTGGGATACCGATAACTGATGCGAAGCATGCTGAACCCTAATTCAGGCATGGAGACCTGTTCACCAATTACATTCTCTCTTGCACACGCTTAGTGACCCTTCAACGGAAACCTGGTTGACTACTGGTGGTGGCCAAACGGGTAAGGTCGTGGCGTTTGGACGTGAAGGTCGCGGGTTCGAATCCACCCACCGCCGGTTAACTGCCCCACTTGGAAGCTCTCTTTCAGCCGCGGCTCCCTTCCTAGAAGTTGGTGTATCGTCCCGTTCTATTAATAAAGGAAGGTAAAAAATGACAGTCGGCGTACAGCGTAGGTGGAACACTCATTCGACGGACAAGTCTTATTGCATATGTAATGGAAACAGCAGGGCGTGCAAGGAACAAGGACCTAGCAAAAAAGAAATCCAGCTCTTTCGATACAGTAGCCCGTAGGAACAAGTCTGTCATGCTTGTTTTGGCAGTTCAGATTTGAATGACACTTTCAAGTCTGAAATATGAAATAGAAGGGAAGATCACCTAGTAGAATCGGCGAATTTGACGGTTTGAGATCCACTGGAGAGCATACATGATTGTTGGTGTCTGAATGCCAATAGTCGATAAGACGCTTTTGTTTGCTTCAGTCGTCTTAAACATAGTTCAGCTGTCATCAGATTGTTTGGCCTTTAGTCATTATGCCTAAGCCTAACCGATTGCAGAAGCATACTGCTGACAACCTTTGGCTAGGCCATGCCAGAAAGAACGATCAAGTTCGATAAGAACTATTTCTCTAGTTATTTCAATGTTAAAAACCGAACGCAGCCGAATCAGTCAAACTAGTCTCGGAATTAATTTTGAGCCAAGTCCAACTTGCCTGCGTCCCAGATAACAGATATAAGGTTATTGGCCAGTCGTACGCTCGTGACAACCAAACAAATTGATGTCTTGAATCCAGGCCATCGCCCGGTGAGCTCACGCCAACCAGATTTCCAGCATCGGAGTGACAGTACTGATCGATTGCCTGATCAATGGATACCGTCACGCTGTGATTGGCTGGGTTCACATTTCACTACAACTAACTGGATCGATAGTTCCGGAGCAATGCCCACGTATGATCTGCTGGCCTACTATATAAATGGTTCTTTTTGCACTAATAAAACAAGATTGTTTCAAGGAGACGATTTTTTTCTATTTTTCAGGTTGATTAGAAATCCAAGTCGTTCGGTATTCAGGATATTCTTAGTGAGCATGGCCGTTTCACTCAAAATTTTAGTTTGTGCCGATTGAAAAAGTTAATATCACAGTGTTAAGTTTTGATTCGTTCTTGTTTGCCACCTTTCTCTTCCAATGACCTTGACGCTAAGTAGACGGGACCTGATGTTGAATTTAGTGCCTTAGTGTTTGGACATTCAGACGAGTTCTGGGCTCTGGCTCGTCATCCACACTCGCATCAATTTCTCACAGCTGGCCAGGATCGTCTGGTCATCCTATGGGATGCGCTGTCCAAACAGGCAGTGTGGGCCAAAGAGTTGAACGACCAGATTCACTGTGCCGCTTTCTATCCTAATCGTGTAGACCAGATACTTCAGTTTACCTACGCTCCGCGCACACCAAACGGGACTTTAGACGAAGTCAATCCGTCGGCAGGCGTCGGAACTGGTGTTGGTGCCGATACCAGTACGTCCAGTCTGGGCAGTGGGGAGCCAGTGATTGCTTTGGGCACAACATCCGGACGATGGCTTGTACTGGACGCGTTACGCCACGAAATCATCGCTGCCCATTCGGACGGCATCGGGGAGCAGATTGAATGTATAGCTTATTCACCAGGTGAATAAATTAACCATATTTCTCTTTTTTACTGAATGAAAACATTTACTAAGTCCTCTTTTTTATATGCATGACGCAAGATTGTAGTGAAAGGAGCATGCCAACAAAGCTTATTACCCACAGGGTGGCCGCACCAGTGGCCTTAAGGATTGGAGTGTTGGAGAACCATACATTTTCCCGGTAGTTCGGTTTTGATAACGAGTCGTCGTGTGGCTAACCCACTAGATCTCCGCCGGTCATATCACGAAATTAATAAGAGAAAAACTAGGTGAAAATCGGAATGTTTCGCTGTCGCGAATGCATCAGATAGAGCAAAGAGTTGACGCTTCAGCACAGTGTGTTGTAGCTCGCCGTCTTTTTCTCCTAGTTCACGGTGGATGGATTGACGGCTTTTGGTTGGTTGAGCTCGAATTTTGCTGCTCCGTTTTCTTGATCAGTGGAGGTGCACTGGAGATAACCGCCCATTCATGGTGAATGTCTTCTTCAACGAATACCCCGCTGATCATACTCCATTCAAATGTTAATGGTTTTATGTGGATTTAGCGGAAAGAGTCTGACGATAGCCACGGGGCCTGTCGAATTATCAATAGATACTAAGCAACATACCAATTAGGTTAACATAAACATCTTATAGGGTTTCACGTAAACACAGAAAACTGTACATTAGTACATGACACAATCTCAATCATATTTTGCTATACGCTTCATGGAGGAAACTGGTCGCAGATTGTTAGCGATCCCGTTAAAGCACATGAGAATTTCTAAGACGAGCATCGTATTCATCAAAGTTTAGCACCGGGATTGTACGCATTTGTCGTGAAGGAGATTTATAGACATACCAGGAATCCGAGGCCATACTGTTTAATTGAAAGACGAACGCACCTCGTGTATGAAGCAAGCTGGAGAATTTCATTAAGGAACTGCGCACTAGAAACAATGTGGCTCGTTAATCTCAAAATCTTGTTATTCATTTCAAAAGTAAAACGAAGCCACAAAAATCTGAAAGCGATGTGTGATCTAAGTTAGTAGCATGTATGTACGTATTTTTACTTGGTGATGCATAGATGAATAAACGAAGATGCCCGGAAGCACAGCCACTCTTTAGGCAAACAAAATCGGTGTACCTCCGTCAATTCATTTCCAGTTCACCGAGTTATATGGCCGGTGGTGGCCAAACGGATGAGGTCGCGGCGTTTGGACATGAAGGTCGCGGGTTCGAATCCTCCCACCACCGGTCAACTTTCCCACTTGGCAGCTCTCTGTTGGCCGCGTCCCCCTTCCTGAGAAATGATGTACGTTGGTATTTCATTAATAAAAGAAAAGAAGCAGATAAAAGGAAAAAAGGATGAAAGAAAACGACGGCACCGTGTGGTCGTTTTCTGTAGAATCGGAAAGATTAAAAGTGCATTCGAAGTGCCGGCTACGTACTTTTGACAAGCGGCAACAAACACAAGTTCTCCTCATTTGTCTATCCCGACTTATGGTTCCGTCGCATTCGCCCTCTATCCAGACACCTTCCTTTCCAATAAAAGATAAATGCAGCGCTGTTAATTGATTGTTCATTGTTGCTTCGATTGTAAAATGAGCTGATGTATGAGTCGACTTACATTTATTTTCAAACGAGTCAGAGTTTGTACCAGCGGCATTCACATAAATCTATTGTCTATTTGTCGGTACTAATGCCCAAAACTTGCCACTTGCTCCGCGCGGCTTTATGCTTTACGCCCTGCTATAAAATCCACACTCCCTTGATTCGTGCTGACCGTGTCTAACTGGTTGATCTATTTTCTAGAACGTCCCATGTAGACCGTATAGGGTTTAAAGATAGATTACTCAGAGCAGCGGGTTGTATCCCCAAACGGTGTTCTAAACTCCGTGATGATCATCTCGCGGATGTCACAAATCGTGCACGAAATTAGTGATAAACAAATTTTCGGGGATGTTTTCTTAGGTTTGCAAAAAAAAACATCTGTCAACAAATCAATTCTGATCTTGGAGACGTGAGTCCGTGAGATAGATTATTCCACGTTTTTACTCAGACTTTTTATTCAACATTGGACTAATGAAATAGCTGTAATCTGTAGACCTGAGATCCAAAAATCATCAATCTACTTCGTTCTGATGCTAACCATATACTCTGAAGCAGTCCCTGGATCAAACACATGCACACATGCACACACACACACACACACACACATTCATCTTGTTGTTCTGACTTAAACTCGCTATGCACGTCCGCTGGAATGCAATGCCTATAATACCTCGAGGCCCCCTCGTCCAATAGAAACGTGGGGAAAAAATTACCAAGCTACCTGCATTCCTGCGTTTGAAACAGAATTCTTTTGTATGGAAGGAATTCTCGGTCACGTGAGTTAAAAATCAGCAACTTGAATGCAAACAGATTTGCTGTCCCGTATGTTCCCACTGAACAGTCGCAGAACACCTAAGTTGAAGTGGTTTGCTAAAGCTCAGGGGTCTGGTTATGTTCAGGTACCGTGTAACTTGGCAAGTTTCGATTTTAAATTGGATATTTTACATCCTTAAAAATCGCAAATGTCTCCTTCCTTAATAAATCTAGTTTGCTTCGCTTGAGTTTGCTTCCGTATTTTCATGAATATGTTTTTCCCACTCGCAATATCCCGGAGTTGCAGTTTAAGTCCCTTGTTCTATGATTCACCTAGATTGTTTGGACAGTCAGACAATACAATATTCGTAGAGGAACCGTGGATTCATTTGATCATTGGCGTTTGATGTTGTAGAGAAGGATTCTGGATCAAACGACATATGTGGTCCACCCTGCATAACCCTCTTTTATCCTTTCCTTTTCTCCAATCAGGAGTTTTGTTTTGATAATCTTTGTGTTACATTTAACGAGCATCTCAGCAGGGTTATTTATTTATTTCTAAACTGATTAGTATAATCTTCCCGATACTACTTGGAATGTTTCCGTGTAACAATTTTTAGGCCATTCCAGTATTTTGGCACGCATATTCAGTCACCCAATTTCCTCACTAACTGGGGGCCAGTTTTTTTTAAGTTTGTCGTTTCTTTTCGTACACCTAACGGCACAATATTCAGATGGATCTTACTTGGCCTTGGGCTCTCGAGACAATGGAATCTATGTATATCACGTGTTAGAACAAGGCCGCAAATACAATCGCGTCGGTCGATGCTCGGGCCACTCGAGTTTTGTGCTTCATATCGATTGGTCTGCAGACGGACGTTATTTGCGTTCGGTATCTGGTGATTACGAGCTGCTATTTTGGACCGCACATGATTGTCGCCAGGTTAGTCTGGTTGATTGGTACTCCCCTTTGTCCACCACGCGACGACAATGTTCTGGAATCAAGTTCTTAACAAAAGTTCTAGTATTTGTGATTTATTATTTGTCGGTTGGAATGCAGTTCATACAGTATTTAATAGTCTACTTTCTGTTCTGTCCAAACGTTTTTTTTTTACTCACAACAGACCTATAAGTCGGTTAATTTGTCCAGTTATTTCAAGGACAAAAACGCCGCCCAATCAGCATGTGGGCGAATGCAGCCGTGTTCTTTTCATAGGGATGAGATGATTTTGGTGACAACCGTAAGCACGTTTCATAGGCACCTAGTTGTCAGTACTAATTTTTTTATCAGCTGACAAAGTTCTTTCAGATGGTACCACGGTACCGACCGTTGCATCGTGAAAGCATCCCGAATTATCCCGGTTTAACAATGAGCTTTAATTTTAGCCCTAGTTGCCTTATTATACAAAATCCCCTGGCTTGTTTGTATGTATAAAAAGCCTAATAACGAATCAGGCTGGAGATTGTACATGTTGTCATGTCGAACTACTTTACGTTGGTTTCCGAAAATTCAGCGTTAGGCAGATGATCACGCTGAACCGCAGAGAAATGCTCTCTATGCGCTTGTCGGCTTGATGAATATTTTATTACTTTGTCTAACTACTGAAGGAGCTCTTAGTAGCGAATCTCAAATTAGCTATGCGCAACGCCACATCAATGAAGTTGGGGCTTAAGATAGCACTCCAACTGAGGTGGTTTTGATGGACTCTGTACACGGGTGCGAACAATGCCATTTCTATGAGAACAGAGAGCTCTGAGGAGAGCCGAATCCGGTGAGGAGTACAGCGATTTTGTTAGTCACCTAACAACTGAGTTTGATGCTCATCAATAAAACAATGTGCGATGTTCGTATTATTCTACCCATTAACCATGGTTGAAAAGCCTTACCTCATACTTGAACTGTGGTGCATAACTTTTAAGCTATTGAAAATAATTCGCGGACTATCAAAATGAAGCAAACGATAGTTCGCTGTCGCCCACGTCTGATTTGTTGAGACTCTATGTGGTTTTGTGCTACTCCATGTTTCAAGGTCATCGTTACCGGTTTCCGTTTCCCCACCCCCTTTCCGTGTGGTGGACCCTAGTGGCTATGAAGCATACCTCTTCCAGGTATGCAGCGTGTCTAAAAACAAATCTCCCAAGGATAAGTGCTGTTGTACTGAGGAGATCAAAACTACTAGTCTCTCAGCTTTGACTGGTGAATCGGAGTACGGGCAAGCTCATTTTCCCTATTCAGCCTGTCTCTATGGATCATCCGTACCCAAGTTCAGATGCTAAGAATGTTAGAACTAACTTTGCCACCTGTTCATCACGACACCTGTATGGATGTTTGTCTGGAAGTTATACAGGGTGAAATGCAACATCCTGTTCTCATGCGCGACTGCCGAACTTCACTCAGTGGACACCCATTTAGAAAACGAAGATTTGATATCCCGTTGTCATAGCCAGGTTGCCGAATTGCCTTCTATCTCACTTTTTTTCTGCAAATAGTCAATCAAGAGGTTCGGTCATTTCCACAGTTCCTCCAAATTATCTATGCTTTTTGACTTCAAGTGAAAATATTTGAAGTGGTCAAAAAGTCAACTTCACGCGCCAATGTTCACCATAACCTGAATGGAACGTAATAGACCAACCCTTCATATACGTACATCTAGGTTTTACCGGGTAAAAGCAAATCGAAACAAAAACACTTTGAGTTATAATCTGCCCTCTTGTAATTGGCATTTTTGCATTTTCGATTTCCGACGGAGCCGAATTCGTCTTGTCTGTGATCTGCTTCACGCTGTTGACAGAATGTCACAAAACGTAGTATGCAACAGGCAGATCACTGGTGATTTTCGAGTGGATTTATGTTTGTAGTGGCAGTATATATATATATATATAATACAAAAAATATATATAATCGACCATCGATCTGTCTACGGATCAAATACCGTCAGAACCACGACGAAAGAGGAAAACAAAGAACGTGAAAAAGGGAAAGAAAAATCAATCTGCAAAGTTCACCACACTTGTTAGCTTCATCAGTCTCTGCCTCCGCGCTATCCTTTATCCGTAGGGATCTATGTTTCTTCTATGGGCTTGGTGCTACCCCATTATCGAAATCTGGGTAAAGGTTTATCCTAGGGAATTCCGAATGTCTGACTAAACGGTCTTATCTATAATGCAGTGGGATTAATGGAAGATCTTGTAACCCAATGGGGTCCGGTAACTGATTGCTCAATCTATTCGTCCTCCGGATGAGACCAGACACCCTGAGTGCCCATCACACCCCAGCAACAATGTAATCGCATAACTATGCTCCCCATTCAGACCGGTTAGTATTCGCACCATCTTGATACACACGTGCATAGTTTTCGTTGATCCCAACCCCGAAACGTGAGATATTGCGCAAAGCCGTTACAGCTTTTCAAATTCTTTATTATTTTTTTGTTTTCCCCAATCCACTACCCAGTCTTTGCTTAGACCCACCGTCAATTCCATACATTTACTAGCCCAGTTATTTTTGGTATAAATTATTGGGATTGGATTTCTCGGTGAAGATGATCAACTTATTTCGGCTCGTGTTCAAGAACCGCTGAAAGTATTGTGTAGTGTGTTTTATCCGTTTGATTTGAAATCGCTAGCCATAGTGCTTTTTATCCTGTGCCAATTGAATCAAGTCCTTCTTGTTTACGTATGACTAGAATAATAATTCCTGTTTATCATTAGAATTATTGTCCACAAGTTGTGTCGATACCTCTTCCCAATAAAATTGGTGTTGATTTTCGGTTTATCAATAGACGATCTATTCTAGGTTTGATATTTAGGCTCACTGAATCAGCCAGTTGTTGAATAGACTCTCCTCTCTGTGTGTGGCGTACGCACACATGGTACAGGTCGTCTCACCCAGCACTCTTCGGGATCTGGACTGGGCCAGTCAGACGTGCACATTGGGTTCCATGGTCATCGGAATTTGGCCGGAAAATGCCGACGGCACAGATGTAAATGCGTGCACCAACGACCCGACTTTTGACCTCCTGGCCACGGGCGATGATCATGGCAAAGTGAAGTTATTCCGTTGTCCGGCAGATAAACCCAGAGTAAGACCGTTTGCTTCCCAGAGTTTTTACAAGCGTTTGTTTGATTTGGCATTTTTTGTTCGCTGTGAAATAATGAACGTCCTAAAAAACTTGATTTCATTTTTGTAGCAACCTTTTACCCCTGGGGACAGATTCTATACTTTGCATTTATTGTAATCACAGGTGTCCAGATTGCTGACACTTGAAAACTCCTGCACCATATATTTTCAGGCGTGTCCCGTATACACATGAGGTATCTTCGACTATACATGTCCCCAATGGTGGGTACGGGTTGATGCGTTTGTCGAACTTTGTTGGCATTTTCGTGCCAGTTTAGAAGTTCCGTTTTAACTCAGATGGGCAGATTTTAGTTCAGTTTGACTTTTCCATTATGAAATATAGCTGTCTAGCTTGCGTTTTTTTGTAATGCATAAAATCATTTACAACTGCGCGTAAACTCCTTATTCAAGTGGCATACTGTAGAAGGGGTTTATGGGAAATGTTCGCGTGAAACCCAGTCTTTGACTCTGCTTTCGAATGAAGGGTTGTTGTAAGTTGGTTGGAAAGCAGATTGAGCGAGGTTGGTCCACAAATTGGTTGTTTTGAAAATAGAGAATTGAAGCAAACTGGTACGACATTTCTGGACAGAATGCATAAAAGCATATGAACAAGATAGTTGGACAAAGGTAGCTTCGGTGAGCAAAAGCCACAGTAATTTCGATAGGAAAGCAGAAGTGAAGCAACCACTCGAGGATGTCCGGGTGACTGGAGACTTGATGCTAACGAAGGATTACTGGTAAGCTTGATGGTTTTGTGTTGAACCCGATCCAATGGACTAAGCTCCACCGCACACGTGACGGCAGTATTCTAGTCCCGGGGTGGATTTGAGTTTTGTACAATAGGGGATGGTCAGGACCAATAGAACGTCGGGCGAGAAATAGCAAACCAATTTTACGCTCAATGCGAGAAGCTAGTACAACAAAGAAATTATAAATAGGCCATGAAGAGACATCAGATCCGTGGAGTGTAGATCTGTAGATCTTAATTATTTCTCAATCTAAAAGGGCACACTATCTACGGTATCATATCCGAAAATGCATAACTTTTTACGACAATTTTCAATCGAATTTGATAGGAAGGTGTCCGTGATGACCCAGATGTCGCCTCATTATTACCTTTATCGATAACACTATTTTTGTTAAATACATATTTTCGAGAAAATATCTTCCTTTCCTTATTTTGCTGGCCCTATGCTATCACATCAAAAGACGTGTCTTGGAACATTTTCCTGTATTGCATGCATCGGTCTTTACCGAATTGGATTTTTCGCTTCGTTCTTCTAGGCCGAATTCCACGCCTACGGTGGTCATTCTAGTCACGTAACCAATGTGGCTTTCCTTTTTGACGGTTCGCGCCTGCTGTCTGCCGGTGGAAAAGATACTGCAGTTTTACAATGGGAAGTATGCACCTGAATTTCGAACCTTGCCGGACATTCATTCTTCTGTTTCCCTATTTTCCGTACAATCTGATATGCCAAAGTGCAATAGTTTAACTCGTTCCTCGAAAACCTGGTTCGTCCCGTGCACAATATGGACCAAAGACTCAGACAGTATTGCCTATTCGTCCTAGGTTTCGTGTTCTAGTATATTTATGTTTCTCTTCGATACGACATATTCTTCTACCAATTCACTCGTTGTGTGCAAAGACCCTCCTACTTTCTTTCTGTTGGACAGTATTTGATAGTTACTTTTCTGACCTATCTTTTGGTCCGAGGATATCTGCCTGCTATCACACCTTTGCCTTTTCGCTAGTTATCCTTTGCAATTATTTTTCTTTTATGCATGCGACCTATTTTATGGTTGCTGTTATACCGCTGAGTAGGTGGTAGAATTTGGATTTTTCTGTCTATTCCGGGTGGGTAGCTTTTGTATTTCTGTCATTACACATTCCTCATTGTCTGTCTGCACCACCCGTGGGAGAAAGTCGACATAAAGAATTACGATTTCTCTCAGCATTTCGTAATTCGACAAAATTCCACTTGGTCTCGAGCGGATCGGTTGCACGCACGCGTTTTCCTGATCGTCACGATTACTTTGTACACTCAAACTGATATACACTTTCCTCCAATCCCAAGTTTTTTTTTCCGAGAATGAAGATACAGATCAAAAGAACAATGGCTATTATGTCCAATTCTGGGACACTGGCTTAATTATCTTATCCTGACGTGGATATTCCAAGTTTTATGTGATCTGTTTATTCTTTCTTTCTCTCTCTCTCCCTCTGTCAATTTTGACTTTTCGTTTCAATTGTTTTCTTGTTTTTCGCTTGCCGTCCCCTCCATTCCCCAATCACGTCATCATAGATCTGGAGTCAGTAACAACTGTTGACAAAGCATTTCACATCATCTTGCTGTCTATTTGTTGGTTTGTGCTCTGCCCCCATAGCCTAATAATAATAATAATAATAATAATAATAATAGTAATAACAATAATAATAATGATAATTGTCAAGCTTTGTTACACATTCCCTACCGTGCTGGTGTCAGCGCAGACAAATTGAACACTCTGTAGGGATTGAACCGATTTGTAAACATGCGTCAACGTTGTTCGCTCCGCGTAATGATCGCAAAACTGCACTGGTTTTACCCTGAAGCTGAATATGATTGTGATCAAGTTGAACAGACGAATTGGAACATGCAAAATTTTTGTACCAATTTACTTAGTCATTGCGTTTATTATTCTTTCCACGGTGTGGTACATTTCGTCCGGACCAAGCGTCATAGGAAAACATGATTGATCTGTAGTCGGACGGTGGTTTGTCAAACTCGTGTTCCTGGGTCGTCCCTCTTTGAGCTTCTCTGTACGAATCAGTTGATGGTGGGATAGATAATTCTTATTTAGAAAAAACTTCCATCCTCCGGTTTCATAAAGTGCAGATTCTTCATTACTTTCACCTGAGCCACCCATATACCGAAAACAAAGGCCGATTGTTGTTCCAAATCATTGGTCGTAGTACGTCCAATAACCTCCAAAAATCCTTGGTATACATTCCCCCGACAAGGCCTCTGTAGCTTATTCATGTAGTCTTCTTTGTCCCTCGACCCTCTTGATGCCGGGCGGAACGTGCTGCCGAAAACGACACGGCACGCTAAAGATAATGCTTCGTCTTCAAAGAAAAGGACTTCTCGTTTGCTTCGGAGCTGTATTTGTGATTTGCCAGTTGTTGCTGCCAAAGCCCCGCCGAAAAACGAAACGCTATCTCGAATGATCGGGAAAAAAACCGGATCGTTTCAGGTCCTGATCCATTGCTACAATTCGTGGGGCAATTTTCGTTCCTTTCGACAGTTTTAATTTGATTGTTTTAACCTCGCCCAACCATTTGCAGCTGCTGAAAGGTAAAAGTCACTGGTAATGTGACTAAACATTTGACCAGGTGCTCTAGGTTGAGGCGTGATTCGAGCCAGCAACCCGGTCGAAAGAATGAGTAGGATAATTGATCCCTTGAATTATACATCTACAAAGTTTTCCATATTGCATCGGTCGTCACGCAGGATAACTAGGATCGCAATGCCCATTCCATGGAGCAAGGTGGTTCGTGACAACTATTCTACTCCTCAAAGTTCCCTCGCCTTTGTTCAACTTTTGCCTGCTGTCCCCAACAGTCTCTTTACCCTCTCTACCTACCCATAATTCCTACACTGACAACATGCCAAAAGTTCGCAAGGGCTGATTGTTAAAGTGTCCAGTCTGGTAGCCAACATTTTCCCAAGGCTCGTCAGCGCCCTAATGCACACTGGTCAGCGTGGGAAGGGGGAGGGGTATGCTAACCATTCACTTACTAACGCTTGCTATCTGTTGCGTCGGCAAAACACGAATTCAGAATCCGATTAAGGTATTTAAACTAACTTCGCCTAATATCTCATCAAGGTATTGCGTGCACACATCCACAGACAAAGCATCGTGATGAAGGCACAGTTTTGTCCAACAAGCCTGAAACAGTTCTTTAGGCTGGATCTCATTTACTAGTCGCTTATGTGCCGTAAGAGTCCAAGGGACGGTCGGCTGCGTTATGCGCAACCTGTGTACAATCTCGGCGTGCATCCCTACAAAGAGTATCGCTGACTCGTAAAAGAACGTAATTTACAACGAATTCGCCAGTCCTGTTCGCGAAGCCAAAAGCTCTAGCATCGTACTGGTAAATAGTGATTCCAATGCACAAATTAGATAACCTAGTGCATCAGAAGCTTGTTTAGGTGAGCACTGCGCTTTCCCCACCCCGCGTACAAAAGATCGGAACAGGCTACTCCACTTTAGTACTGACAAACGTTTAGCACGAAGTTCCGAGACAGTTTGTGTCGCACAGCGATATGGCGCTCTAACTTGACGAGTAGTCTGAGTCAGATCGACCATAGAGCACCAAGCTACCGTTAGCGCGGTTCTATCCAAAAACTTAGATCGTACTGCTCCACGCACGTAAGATCGCATCATTCATTAGTTTTAATGTGGCTTTTGCTGCAGCTCAAAGGCCGTCAACCCAAACTGCACACCCGGTTGGCTGTCGAACGTCTGTCGGATTCGGCGGTTCGCAACATCAATAGGCAGAAACTATCCGACGAACTAAGAACCTCGACGATCAGTACTGTAGGCGGGCACTGTCATCGAATTCCTAACTGTAAGGAGGTGAATAAGATATGTCGACGGCTGCTTCGTTAATTGACGATAAGCCTTAAGAGTGATCCTGGAAACAAGTGGTCTAAGGTGGCCGAGGAAATAAAATTAGCGACCGATTTCGTTGACAATTAGAAACTGTTTGGCTTTATACGCTATACCGGTAGGCGTCGAGCTTTGATTAGTGAAACTGTATGCGACGGAAATGGAGTGCCTGTTCTTGGCAAGCAGTAGAGACTTGACCGGTGGGCTGAATACTTCAAGGATCTGTTTGGGTGTTTCGCACGCTTCTTTACTCGGGAGTAGTTGGGGTTAATGGAAACGTTGGCGCACTGCATCTACCAACAACGCTGTTATTGACATTATATCCTTCACAATAAAAACCGATACCTGGCGCATCGATATTTCGATAAATTTTCGATACATTCGTCATTTGGTCCTGATAGATGGAGAGGTCTTAATAAAAGCACTTACCTCCCTTCTCCGTGGCATTTGGAACTAATGGCATATTCTGTTATCGTTCGGCCAGTCACTGATATTAGCCATCTTTAGGGGGAAAAACGCAATGGCTAGAATAATCATGATGGGATCAGTGTAATTCCGATAGTCACTAAAGTCTTGGCCTTAATAACGTTGTACCATCTGAAACCGATTGTCGAGAATAAAGTCCGCCATCAGCAGGTTAGTTTTCGCTCAGATCGAGGTGGAATGGACCAGATTTTCACCCTTTCTTCAGCTAACTGGAACGCGGCATACACATTGTCGTCCTACAATCGTAGGTTTTCTGAAATCGAATGGGCATTCGACTCAGTCAGTCGGGCAGCAGATTGTCTGAAAATTTTGAGAATCTCCTTTGGACAGTGTATTCGCATACCTATGGCCACGCAGGGGCATACGGCGAACTATCAAGTTCATTCGAAACGGCTAATTGCGTTCGTTAAGGGCGTCTTGTCTTCTCATTCTTGCTTTAAGAGACCTACAGGATTTAGGCATCGAATTGGCAAACGGGACAAACCCGTCGCCTAGGTTACGCCCACGACGTTAATCGAATCTGCCGAACAGCGATAACGTACACTAAAGAGGCTAATGAGAGCAGTAGGTCCATTCAGCATGTGTTTTGGATCGTCGAAGTACAAAATACTGTCAAGGGATTGGACGTCGTTAGCTCTGGGTTTGATACTCAATGGTTGGGAACTAATCATCAAAGAACGTTTCACATACCTCGGCAGCTGTTTCGCTGAGGTCGGTAACACGGCAACAGAGGTGTGGATGCTTATATCTAAGGCTCGAATGGAATATGCTGGACTGAATCATTTGTGGAGCCGACATGATGTTTCGCTGAAGTTAAAAGGTCATTTTTCCGGTGCAGCAGTGCGTTGGTTTCTGTCGCACGATTGCAGGACATGGAATTTACATGTTGAAGATGTCTTTCGCTTGGAAATATGCGATCATTGATGTTTGCACTGAATGGTTAGGACTGGATGGAGTGATTGAGTTAGCAATCTGCAGGTTAGAAAATTAGTAATGCGGACCAGGTCAGAGAATATTCTTCCGGAATGTCAAGCTTAATAGACTTCGTTGGTTTTACCACGCTTACGACAAACACTCGTCTCCCTTAACGTGCTCTATTTTCTGCTTCTCCCACGGGTGGTAGAAGCCTCGTACGGGTCAACAATTGACATCCAACATGAGATGAGGAAATGTACAACCAATTTAGATAAAATAGGCGTCTCACGTTTTTGTGACTGGGATCCGAAAGATCCATCAACGAACGGCCTGGAGACACTGAATCATACGGCGGCGAACTCTGCACTAGTGAGGATCGTGCCAGCATTCTCCGTCGAATCAGAATGGCTGAAAAATATGCTTTTGCACAGTTAGACTACATTCTGTGTGTTGGTTAGTACGGCTTTCCTTGCTCTTCGCACTCTTGTAGATCCACTTCCTTTCGGCTTTGGATATTCATTCTTTCTATTGCAACATGTAACCCTGGGAGAATGAAAAGGGTCAGCAAAGCATTTCGTGTTGTTTAAGATCTAACGACTATAATGATAATTTACCCAGACTACCCCCGCGTGTTGTGTTGAGACCACGCGATGCCATTCTTTTCTAGTACTAGTTAAAACAGAATGTAGACCACGTATAATGTGATTTTTGAGACATCTAAACACGGAGAACAAGTATTCAACCTTAAGTCCGCAAAACCTGATTAGGAGGAAAAGGTGATGACCGTTATTTAATGAAACTGTTCCGGGACTGATATGCATGGAAGCTTCTTTCGCTTTGAACAGTGTGTCTGACGGGAAATGTACCAGTTTGAATGAAAAAGTTCACTGATATAATAGATCGCGTTGAGTTAGTTGCGATGTATACGGACTAGTTTCAAGAACCTATTTTCAATCAGGTTGACATTGCTTTGGCTGAAAGGGATTATGAATCCATTTGAGAATCGATGTGCCATACAGCATGTTTCATTTGGATGCCATCCAATCGAAATTCGGTGCTCTCGCCTGATGGTAGCCGGTTCACAGTCAAACAGAAGTAGTCCACTCTGAAACAGGTCCGAAAAAAATACCCTACAGATAAAATGTCACAAATTATCAGAGGTATATAAGAATTGTCACTGATTAAAGGTACATTGGCGACATAACATTGTCAACAGATTTGTCCATATGGGACAAGAGTAAAGGTATGAGGAGACAGTGAGGTGCGGAAAAGCAAATGAATTAGCAGTTTATGGACTTAATTAGCTATAACACACTTCATGATAGTGGGCAAATGAGATATTCAACCGAGTACGATTAATGAAAAAGGGGCTTAGAGCGAAGAATATGATGAAAAACAAATGGCAAGCGCATTAAGTTTCGACGGACCGACCGATTGGATAACCTATGCCGTTGACATGTCCGGACACTTGTCCTCACCGAGCCATCTGTTTCATGCGCGCTCTCATGCTCCATTACGTCGATCGTAGTCTGCCGTCAAAGCCGCTACCAAACACAAGTAAAATCAAGTCAGTCAGACTCGTAAAACAGAGAAGAGAAACGTTTATAGGCAAAAACTTATTGATTGAAAGTGTCTTCAAAGGCTTAAGTGCTTAGGATTCATCAAATGTGGTTTTCTGTAAATTATGATATTGCAGTTTTCTAAGCGTGAAGTCGTTGGACCTAAGGATTCAATGGTTGAATCCAATCGATTACCTGGTTATCTTTTACACGGCGCGGCAACTTGTGAGGAGAGCACTATTCCCCTACCAATCTGAAACCTCGTCATCTTTCTTAGTAATGGAATTCCTAAGAGCTGTTTAATTCTCGAAATGTGAATGGTGGGATTAATACAGTATTTAGAGGGCTCTTCGAAATTCGTTGCCAACTTGGCTTTCCTTCCATCTTTGGGGTTACACGCAACCCGAAGTCGAACCTTAGTTGGGGCACGGTGAACATGTACTCTTCAGGTTTCCCACCAAAAATGTAACAACTAAATGGAGTTTCCACGGTTTTAAATCAGACGACCATAGTGTTTGTCAAATCATTTTAGAACTCCGAACAGACTGTATAGATTGTACGTTAGATCCGAATTTTACAGTGCAATCCATCCGGATAACCAAAAAGGTAAAGAATTGTGAAAAAACGATCGTTTCTTGCACCCTTATAGTTGGCAATCGCGCTGATTGAAATAGCAGAAGAAAGCAGCAGCAAGCATTCTGCCATAATTTACAACAAACATTCTGTATGATATTTCGTGTAATCCGTACTAACCTGATTGTCCGCTTCTAACCGGCGGTGGCCAAGCCAATAAGGTCGTGGCATTTGGTTGTGACGGTCGCCGGTTCGAATCCGCCCACCGCCAGTCAACTTCCCAACTTAGCAGCGCTCTGTTGACCGCGGCCCCCTTCCTGAAAGACGATTCACGTTGTTTTTTCATTAATAAAGGAAGTAAAAAGATAAAATTCGCTTAACGAGAAACCATGAATCCAACCCACCTGATCCATTGTCAATCAAGGTTTGACCCCATCCAAGGCACAAAATCCATCTACTAGATCAGGTATGCCAAACAAATTGTTAGCCAAATTGAATCAAGCCCGGTCTTGACATACTCTTTTTTTGAGACTAGGGGATCAGGCAGAATGCCTTTTGACCAGCTATGTTTGGAGCAATCAGTATTACACCAATCCCAAACGAAATCAGAAGACGGATTCGGAATGAACAGACTGTGCACATAGTGAAAATATTAATCAGACAGAATACACATGAAGATCGCCCAAACCAAACTAACCTGTCGGACCGGATCAATCATCCGGTCAATATAAACGGGAATACGTGATTTGCCGATGAGCACAGTCAGGCGACGAAAGCAAACTGCATCCAATTCATCCGATAATGAGGGCAAGGGCTGACTGAAAGATGCGGGTGGGAGCATGAATCGGGAAAAAAAACAACGGGACGGTAAGTTGACTGGGAAACAAAATCTTCTAACCCTAACCATTAGTTTTCCCAATTAGTCCATAATGAAGAATAAATCAATATTTCATTTTATTGGCATTTTGTTATTTGGAAAGGACAGATATGTAATAACACTTTTTTACCTCTGTTTTCTCTCCTAATTTCCGAAAATGATAAACTACTTTTTCTGGAGTCAATTTCATTTGTTATTTCGAAATTTAGAGTAGATTATTTGAAGGATCCACCGGAAATGATAACAACTGATCGAACTAGAACAGATAGGTTCTTAGAAACGTTTACACCGGTTTTATTCTCGCAGATCACAATCGTATTGATCGGCATATCAGCTATTAAGTACACGTCCTCCAAACATTCTTCTTGAGACTGTAACATACATACAATAAATAACTTGACCTGATCAATACGTACGTTATCATTCTTGCTCTTATTGATTTTTCGTTTCTAGGTCATTGACGTACATGGAATCCATAATCCGTTCGATGTGACCATTGGATCGATAAGAACTGATCCGACTTGACACGTAAACAAGTGATCGAGCAAAGAATGAAAAACACTTTTGACAAAACTGAACATGAACGATTGTGACTGTAACACCTGTGTGGATCCAAGAAGGATTTTATAAGCTTGAAGTTGGATCAGGACATTGAGTAGATTTTGGAACAAAACCGAACAGTGGTATATCATCGTTTTGTTAGGTTATTAAGTCGGATAAAATTCCCGTTAAATACGTCACTGTGTCAAATACAAATATCTAGTCTCTACTTCCATACAAGAAACTTAGAAAATCAGCGTTATAGGAAAAATCATTAGATAATTAATTCATTATTGATAAATGCGTTAAAGTAGATAGTGTAAGAATATTAGCTATTTTATCATCTACGAGTGATAATAGTTCAAGTCAAAATGGATCAGTGGTCAATCGATTTAGGGCTAAAACGTGACTGAAATCGGGACGAATTCAGCGATCGATCGATAGATCAGCTAGTTAAATCAATCAACCGGTATTTGATTTGATCGGTAGAATTATATGATCATTTAGATCGACAAATCTGAACCAAAGTTGTTAACGGCCAATATGAACAAGTTTTGTTTTTCCGATGAACTCAGACTGCACTCTGTCAGAGCAGTCCT
>LUCM01004098.1:114560-142484 GCA_008360955.1 Fasciolopsis buskii
TCGATGAAAAAATGGCAGTCACACGGGCTTAATGATGCAAGCAAAACAACCTATACATAGCTGAGTATTTTACTTGATAAACGAGAAAATCTGTGTGCCGGTTGACTTGGTTTGTCTTCATTTGACACAGTGGGGACGGACAATAACGACCGAGAGATAGCGTCAGCTTTTTAGGAAGCGGACATTGGGACAGACAACAGATGCTACGCTACACTCTTACTACCCACTCACCCAGTGAAGCTAGATAGTTTGTCCAAATTCTATGACCTGGTGTTCAACATCAAGACATTTCAGCCTAAACGTTAGCCAACTTCTTAATCTGGTAGCCCTAAGCTGGCCTAGATGTTCCTGCGGAAACTAACGAAATAAAAGATGAAAGATAACGATGTAGTACATTGCGGCTGTATCAATTAATGTGTTATATAAGTACTACCTGCTCCCATGTGATAGTATGATTTTGGTTATACAGAGTGGTGTCGTGAATATGAGACAATGCAACATTGTGCCAAAACAGAACAAGTGAGCATTTACAAGTTCCGGGTCACATAAAGGAACGGAATCAAGGAGATTCGTAGCCGTTCAAATAGGGTTGTTTGTTGTATACCAACCATAATTACTTGTTAGGTGATGCGCTTGTTTCGGCCTCACGATTTAGGGGAATATCACATCGGGCTAGCAATAAACGGGAGTCAGTTTGGTTTGCCGGACAACTACCCCGGGCCAACAGATTTCTGTGCACGTGAAAAGCAAAAACAGAGAGCCTGCAAAAATCCTCTTCTTGCCAGATAGCCGAATAGGAAGCAACAGTTTTGGATTTCCAGGATAGGTTACCGAATTGCTGATTCATTAACCAATCAAGCCAATTGTGTTCAATCTAATTTTCACAGAACGAATAAGACCCAAATAATCACGTCCAGTGATTTGAAAACGTGCGGTTCTTCGCCCCCTTTAGTTGGATCCATTTTGGGATGTTTAAGTTACTTCCTGTAGGCAACGCGATTTGGATGCCTCGCGAACTCTGTGATCGATAACTATCAAAGCTTCTCTTAGAGACCATTTCCAAATTATGATTTCATTGAATTCGACATCGATCCGGAGAATAATTAGTCCTAATTATGAAACAGAATGAGGGATTTTTGATAATAATAATAATAATAATAATAATAACACAGTTACGGATGGGGAAGCTAAACCTCCCCAACAGACACACAACCCCGTTTCTTGGTTTACAACGCTGATTAGCGTGTTGGATGCAGAGATTATCCTATCCGCCGACCTCTGCAGTCCATGGTTAATTTCCTCGCTGGCATGCCATTATGTTCACAAAAAGTTTTCGTAGCATGTGTCTACTCGCCGTTTTTTTGTAAACCCTAATTGCTAGGTTATCCTAAAAATGTCCTCAACAAATAATTGGTATAATTCCTAAGTTGATTCATTCGTGAACGGAATAAAAGCCAAATGTGACTACAATACACGATGTTGATCGCATGTTTTTGAGTGTTTTCAATTTATTCTTATCAATACCTACACATTCGGTCCAAACTACCGAAGATAAAGAAGAAAAGTTTCAATGATTTTTCTGTCGAGACAACGGTCCACCCAAGGTTTTATTTTTTCACATTTGTTGAACTTTTGTCCAGCAAACTCCAAAATACAAAATTAGTTTCAAAGATCAAATCTCAGAGTGACTGATTTAAAGTAGATGTGGGGTCAGCAAACAAACTGCATGTTTTATTACGAGATCAATACGTTTGGTTGATCGATACGCTCTTAGTCAAAAGATGAGCCCTGTTTGCATCCATGCAAAAACTGTTCATAAGTCGTCGTGCCACTGTGAGATCATGGCTAACTTACGATCGATCTCTCAGCCTTCAGGTGCACCATACTAGTAGAACACACGAGATGGACATCCAATGACCTTCCCGTTTGATTAACAAGGCGTCTGGACCTTTTCTAAACCACGAACCCAGTGACAAGATGAAACGTGAGCGGGAAATTATAAGAATGCGACTTATTTTTTCCCAGCGTCCTTCTTTAGGATTGTTGAAACCTAGGCATTCGTCTTTCACCTAAACAATAATCACATGAAGCGAGCTCATTCTAGTGGGAGCATCAAAACGATCATTTGTACTTACGTCCTTTTGGTACACGTGATCAGCGGTTACCGGTGGTAAGAAGGCAATCGAACATTTACAGACTTTCACAGGGGGTGATCGTCCCAACAAAAAAATGTTTACACCGATTTTGTGCATCCCGTGGCCGAGAAAAGCAAATGTGTCCCCTGGACACAGGTGGGCTTAAGTAATCCGGGATCTAGGTGCGTGCACTTTCGTAGTGTGATTGTCGTGTAAACGAACAAAATCAACGTTACAAGATGCTGTGTATCTCAGTTGTATGTGACAGACGTTTGAATGAAGTTCGGATCAGAAATTGATGGAAACCGAAATCGAAACCGAAACCTACAGAAGCTACTGTTTACCCGGATGTCTAGAGTAAATAACACAAGAACTTTCACTGGCCTATCATCCACTAATTACGAAAAATGTTGATATATGACACAGAAAAATACTTCGATTATATACTTGTATATGAATTAACCCTGACGATGATGTTAACAATACCCATTCAGTCTTTTCTACAAATAACGCTTCTCGCAACCAAATTTCTAAAAGATAAACTGAATTGTCAAAACTAACAGAAACCCATAGTTTAGTTAATTGAAACAAAGATAGTAATATGCGTACCCATATTGTCACTGTGACATGAGATACAACGGAATTATTCCTTAAATTCGGTCAAACCATTTAGTCCCATTTCTTCGTTATACTGATTTACCAATTTTTTGTTGATTCCCCGATTGATAAATAGACTCCGAATGCTGAGTGATCAAAATCCATATGCCCGGACAAAAGTGTTGATAAGTAAGGGTCCAATATTTGAGTTTATCGGTTTTCGTGCACTTTTGTTGCCCGTCACAAATTCCCGAACTACAGAACACCAAACTATGTTGATGTCCGTCCCTTGGGACACATGATATCAAGATTGAGATCCGTCCTGATTCATTTATCAAAGCTTGTGGGATGACCAGTGATCAGCCATGGACTGTTAAATGAATTAGTCAAAAGGCCAATGAGATGCACCGTGGGGGCAAGGGAGATTAGACCTATACTTTCGCAGATTCGCTTTGCGGTTTCTCACTTCAATGCAATTTCCCCCAAATTCAATCTTGAAATAGTATAGAACGCCTGCAACAACGTAACCGGCCCGTTGGTTGCATTCTTTTGTGAAGGTTCAAAAAGAAACAAAGCAGCTAAGCACTACAAGTAATCCAAAGACTGGAACAAAAGGAGAAACAAAAGAAAATTCGTAAAGTTGTTCAGTAGTTACCGCTGTTTGGAGAAATTATCTCAAACTGTTGTTTATCTTCGGCTTAGGTAAATGAAATCGATGGGTTGAATATAAAACTGACAAGTTCAACAGCATGTTCAATGGATTAGAATTCATAGGCACTGGAAAACTGAACAGAGTGGAGTGGTATTGTAAGGAGAACGAAACCAGAGTGAGGGCTTCACCAAGGCTTAGACAATGTCGGTTAGCGATTTGCGGATCAACTAGTCTCGAAGACTGATATCTTTAGCCATGGGGCAGAACTGCGAAAGCGCAACACACGAGGAATCTGAAGAGGCGTTCGCTACTAAAGTCAGCAGGTTCCAGTCAAGTTGTCGCCTATTCATGAACTGTACTTCCCAGACACTGGGGCGCTATGGGTTGACAAATAGTTATCAAGACGCCCTTCAAACGACCAAGGCCGGTGACGAAACGCTTGGTTTTGTGGGCCCAAAGGTACGACAGAATTCCTCATTGTAGGAACGGCATTTTTTTCAGTTATTCCGGTCAGGTAGAGCTTCAGGAGAAATTCCCAGTTTTGAAATCGTCGCCAAGAAAAAAATTTAAGAAACGCGGACAACTATCTTTCTGTCGATTGTACTGTAACTATGTGCGACCCAAGTGGCCGTCAAGGGACTGAAATCACATGGGTCGGACTCCATAATCCCGTCGGTGAAGCCAAAAATCCGGTAAGAACAGTGGACTTGCAGCTTGTACGGAAGATCACACAGGACCAGACACTGAATGGCTTGATTAGTAGCAGTTTTAGTATGTCACAGCATTAACGCAGCATATAAATAGATGTAAAAGTCAACGTACGATAAGAACATTAATGTACTATTGACTGAGCATTTCAAGTGCTATCACCATTACATTTAAATGGTCTTCTTCAAAAGGATCTTCGTGATTTGTCGAGCAGTCTTTCCCGGGGTCCTCATTGCATACCGTGTACTGAGAACCCTGAAAGTGAAGGGAAACACAAACGGATTAGGAGGCGATTAATTTGTTGGCCCTACAGCTTCATTCTCTTTAGAGTGTTAAGCGACTAAAATGTGTCTAAATTTCAAGCTCACTAAAGGCAAAGAAACCAGTTCCGATAATCGTGACAATAAGGAACTCGTTAGTTTTATAAACACAAAAATAAGACCAGTTAGAATTGCTTTTGAAAACAACCAGATTAGGATGACACTCATAGATCGAACCGCTTCCCGTAATTGATTGGTTTACTTTAATTTCCGTTTTAATTTGATTGCTTGGAGCAACTCTGCTCGGGTAAAGCAACCGTTGATATTTGACTGGTTGACAAAGAGTGCATCCCTTTCCAAAACTTTAAATTTGTCTATGGTTCCAAAACTGAAACTTGCTGCTATACAGAGCTGACTTTGTTTTGTAAGGACTTGATGCGAACTTCAGAAATCGGTAGAAATCAAAGCTATTGCAGAAAACTAATGTGGTTGTGAAATATTCATAAAAACTGCAAAACGTAAATGAATTTTCGAATCTGTTTACCACCGGTGTAGATATTCGGGATAAAATTCACGTTTCGCCAGCTGCACAACCACAAGTCGTGCATGGTGTCATTAATTAATGATTCATTTGATGTGCGTGGTTGAGAAAAAAATTGATCGACACTGGTTCTAAACAATGGCGGGTAGATAGATGACTGACAAACCCCGGAGAAAAATAATGAGAGCATGAGAGCCTCATCCAGTGTTCAGCATAAATCCCAACAAAACCTAACAGGAGTTTGACATTCGTCATCTCACGATTATTCAAACGTTACATGTATCCAGAAAAGTTTTAAAACGAACTAAAATAAAACCAGTGAGTCCGCAGATTACTGGACCTAATGTTTGATTATAAGGTGAGGCCTTGTGCTTGTACCTTTGACAGTCATCACGACGGCTACTGAGTGAGCCATGCATACATATACATATGCATATACATATACATACATATACCTCACAAATCTATGTACAAATCATGTTCGTCGGAACCACAGCAAAGAATGAAAACAGTCAGAGGGAAAGACAAAAATATAAGCAATGTGTATGATTGCTCCTCCGTTTCCCATCGTTCCATCATCGTTTGTCAATCGGGATTTATTATACCTCCGTACGCCGGATACTATCCGACCACCTAAAGAGAACTACAAAGTTGGCTTAGAGGACCTTACATCGAGCTTTTAACTAAACGATTTAACCAACAAGGCAGCTGAACGATCAGAGATTCAAGTAACCCGTTGGAAACAGTTAACTAATTGGTCACTTCATGGGTCTTTGGTATAAGGCTAGACATGCCGGGTGCGCAGTACATTTCTCCGCCACAAATATCAGTGACTAATCATCATTATCATCATCGTCACTCAACGTTAAACGACAAGGAAAGCGTCATTGACGGCTGCATTTTCGCTAAGGTTACATGTCTATAAAAAAGTGAATATCCATGGGAAACAAGGAGTGGACCTACACAGGCGGCAAAAGATAAGATGCTGCTGCAAACAACACACGGAACACAGTCTAACTGTACAAACGCACGTGTTTTCAGTCATTCTGATCCGATAGAAAATGACAGCACGATCGCCACTGTTCACGGTTCACTGCCATATCCTTCAGTGTCTCCAGCCAGCAAGTCCACGAGTCTTTCGGACCCCAATCACGAAGGCGTGAAACACCTACTCTACCTAAGTTCGCTGTACATTTTCTCATCCCACGTTGCCACGTCATCTGTTGGCCTCCACATGGCTTNTTTACTAAGCACTTTAGTATATGTTAGTAGTAGTAGTAGGAGATTGAATGTTTTCATGAAATAATTCACCATGTGATATCATCGCTCAACTCACCATAAAGAAACCATGGAATCACTGTACAGCTGTTTCATCCTTGTTAGCAATCATCAGCAGTGCATATCCAACGCGCCCGAACTGGGACTCGAATCCGGGACGAACGAGTTTGAGTCGAAGGCATCATCATCATCATCGTTCAGCGTTAAACAGTAAGGCAAGCCTCACTGACCGCTGCCTTTCCCCAGAGTTACACGTTTATATAAAAAGAGTGAATATCCAACGGGAACAGGGAGTGGACCTACACAGGTGGGAAAAGATAAGATACTGCTGCAAACAACACACGGAGCACAGTCTAACTGCACAAACGCACGTGTTTTCGGTCACTTTGATCCGATAGAAAATGACAACACGATCGCCACTGTTCACGGTTCATCTCCATATCCTCCAGTGTCTCCAGCGACTCATACGTACGCCATGTACGCCGTCCGTGTTTGGTTCGGAACAAGGGTTTAGCCATCTCTCTCAGACTGATTACCAAAAAGCATTCAGTCAAATAGAGAGTGCTGACATTCTCTTCAATCCTCACGTTTGATTGAAAACACGTCCTTCTTGGAAAGATAGTGCAGCAGACTTCACACGAAGCGATTATTTCAGAATCACGGTCATTCGAGAGCACTTCGAGGGGAACGCAAGGTAAACAGCCAAATCGCAGCTTGAGTCACACGAAAATGTGTGTCCTTATGTACAGTGAACGGATGGACGTTATACTGAACTACTGAAGTGATTTGATTGTCTAATTTGAGATCTGAACATGCTATCTTCAACAAAGACAAAAAGCATAGTTCTGTGTGCTTTAAGTCGAGGTGATTTGAAGAGCCACGCATGAACAGGAGGATTTAAAAACGAAATAGATGTAACTATTGGAAAAAAAGAAGATATATAGGTAATGAAAATGGAAATTTTACAGGGATTTTGATCATAATCCTATTCAAATTTCGGGTCGATCATCAATATTCATTAGGGTTTGTTTAATGAAAAGTTTGTCGGATAGCAAATCTGCGCGACTTGTTGCCTTGACAACGATAGCTATTTTCGAAAGTGTTGGACCACCATGGAAAAATAATGACAATTCAATGAACCACTTATCAGCCCACTGTTCAAAGAACATAGACAAATTTCTATCTGGGCTTATACTCGTCGAACGTTACCAGCTATTACTAGGCCTTGTCAGGTCGTAGTGAGGACAAATTACTAGTCGTCTCTAACACCATGTCTTGTATCGCAGAAAAATGAAGAAATCCGTCGCGCTATTTTTGACTCTTTGATCGATAATTTATCTTACATCCTCTTCCCACTAACTGTGGTGTGAAAAACCAAATCGAAAAGACGCAATAGTTTGTTTTTTAGTCAAAATCGAATTGCTTGTATTGGTCTTAAATGATCAGCACTTGCTGGCCGGTTCTTCTGCTAACCTAGTTTTATTCACAAACTTTCTCGTGCGATGATTTCGCTCGGATTATCGATCGGCGTAATCGGTGCGGTCACCATAGCTGTGTGGATCTCTAGTTAGAGTAACGGACAGACCGAATCAGAATGTGCTGTCTTCAAGCTACCCCTTCTTCTTATTCATTAAAAATCGCAATGCACTAGTTACGGATTGCTTGTCTGGATTTTCTATTTAGACTGACAATAGAAGAACTCAACAACGAGGTTTAAATACCTAGCCACGAAAATCCCTAAATGTAAGAGTGATTGAATTGGTTCCAGTTCTTCCAGTTGCGCTAGGAGGTAGCATAAATGTCATTTCCATCACCCACCTGATGGATTGCAGTGTTTTCCCAGGAAGGAGGAATGCATCCAGACTATTTTATTGTCCTAGAT
Source organism: Fasciolopsis buskii (assembly GCA_008360955.1). Classification (NCBI taxonomy): domain Eukaryota; kingdom Metazoa; phylum Platyhelminthes; class Trematoda; order Plagiorchiida; family Fasciolidae; genus Fasciolopsis; species Fasciolopsis buskii. The sequence goes on from LUCM01004098.1 coordinate 122,614, forward strand.
GTGTGTTTAGACCCAATTCTAAGAGACATGTGACCATATTCAACGTGTTTGAATCCGACGGCCTCTGAGATACTATATTAGTGACTGATAGGTTCGAGACCGCTGGGCGCTAGTTTGTTTATATTTTAGGAATATCGAGCAATCACTTCCGGAAATGACGATGTCATCTCAGCTGCTGACGAAATAGTTTTTTTGTTCTAAACACCTATCTCATTGATCACGGCCTCAATACCCAACATCCTGAACAACAATGCTCACACCAATGTTACCAATTACGAAAATAGTCTCCTGGGTCATTGTGTGTGTGTGAATTCCAAGCTGCAGCATTTGTCCCCAAAGAACATTACGGTCACCACTTGACACAAATCAGCTCCAACTATTGTCTACTTTTGATTGATCATACTTTAGTCAGATTCCCTCAGTTTGGTTTCAAGTCCTAATATCATGGTCCTTAACCTCAGTGAGTTTAATCACTCACCTCGATTCCGTCTCAATCCCACCTTGCTTAATCCAACAATAACAATGGAATGACATCCAGATGGTCAAAACAATGTTCATTTACTGGTCGTAATCAACCTACTTATTTAGGTCCGGTCATATTGAAGCTTATTAATCAGTTGCAATCAGACTCTCCGACTCATTGTCTCTTCTCTGGTGTTTAGTTCTGGAAAAACACCCGCTCGCCTAAGAACTTGTCACAAAAAACAGACCAACTTAACTTTGAAGTCTTAAGATTTTGAAGGCTTGTCTCCAAACTGACTACTAAGTTTCCTGTCGCCAACGGAGCCTCACGCCAAAAGCTGTTGCAAACCTTTCTCCCGTGAAAGAAGATAGTTGCAACACAGCCTCTTCAAGTTGACTGAACCTCCATTCCTTAGACCGTCTTAGGACGAAGTCGCTTACCGACGCGAATTGTGTTAGGTGACTAACAATCCCACGTTCCTTAAACTGGAACCTTAAATCTCCGAGTCAAACCTCAGGGATCACGAGGAATAAAGACCACCGATTCAAATGCAACGGACGTCGTAGCGGAATCTGCGTCCTACGGTGCCTTGGGTTGGATTCAGGTTTACCAATATAAAAGACATTAAAGCGTATATCTTTCCAATGACTCCTTAAGCAGATCCCTCATGGAACTCCTTAATATACCACTTGAAAGCTAAGATAAAAATCTAGCCAATGACAACATTGAAAATGTAATGGTACAAAGTATGATCAAAAGTCCTTTATAGAGCATAGTTTAACGCTACTTGGCATGATTTCAAAGTGTCAACACCATTTTGACAGCACGATAAAGTGCATATAGCATTTCCTCCTTAAAACCAACAGCTTTTATTTAGCATGGACACAAAGCCTAAAGGGAACAGATTATGACTGATATCTGCCTCATTTTATTTCGGTAGCTCCACCTCAAGCGTTTCACAATAAGGCAGGAAAGTCCAAGTCCCACGGAGACACCAACATTGTTGCACACGTTTATTTTGGGCAAATGTTCACCAAATCAGTTACTCTGTGTTGTCTTTCATGGAACCGAAATCTCTGACTCTTTTCAGATTGACCGATTTTGTACCTTAGCATCATGTCCTAAGGCCGCCACCTCTCTATCTAACTTACTATATATATATATATATATATATGGCCTTTGTGCATCTAAAAGTCGAGGGTTCGATTGTGTGTTCAGTTTGTATTTCGCTCCCAGTGGGCTGCACTGCAAATGCGTCCGGTCTGACCGGGTGTCAGTTATTGTGTATTTTGTCTCAGAGGCCGGAGATCCTTGTGTCTGTATAGCGCTTCGCGATATCTGACATAGGTTCTAGTCGTTCGTGTGCTACGCGACATTTGGTGCTAACGTTTAGTATCTTGTGCGTCGCTATATTTTTGTCAGTCTGGTAAAAGAATCAAGTGCTACAGTCAGGTGCAGCTTGTCTGTAGCCTGTGTGCATAACCAGCCCATAAAAATCATGGCAATATACAAACCAAGAATGTCTCAACTGTTGCTACACTGAGGAGATTCCACCAGTGATGATCCATCGGACTCTTTGTATAGATACAGGAATTGCAAATAAACCCCAACATGCTATCAGACCGGTTAGTCTTCTCAATATGTTCAGTTGCGCAGTTTGAGTTGGAGTCATTCAAATACATACTGGTAGTCTCCACTGGTGATTTATCACTATCGATCGAATTCCCTACCAATATGCTAAGTACGAAAAGTACGGAAATACGCAACCTCAACTTCCACTACGAATGTAAACTGTAACTGCCTTTTACATAATTCAAAATAACGAGTTCCATTTTGGAAAGACCAAAATGCGATTTGCTTGGGTTTTCACAGACTTCGTTCAACAATGCGACAGACTGATCATGGTACAGATACTTGGCGAATTCTACCAGATAGGACGGCGCAGTGTACCCTTATTTCATCGCAATAGGCATCCGGAAGTTGATGCCAAATTTGCGTTCATTTGTTAGCGATTACCTAACTGTTTTATACTCTGAATTTCGGCAACGAAAGCTTCCCGGAAATTGTGACCACGCAGTTGAGTCTAAAACCTACTTGCGGTCATCGATAAAGACCTCAGATACGATTTTGAAACCATGGAGACATTGTGTGCGATCAAGGTGTGCTTTCAACAGTGAGCTTCGAGCATGATGCGGTCGAAGTTATCAGTGAAAATGTTAAGAATCATCAGAAGTGCATATCCACCGCACGCGATTTGGGACACGAATCCCAAAACGAATGTTTGCTAGTCGAACGCCCTGGCCATTACACTAGCAGGGTTGGACCTCAACAGCTCAGCAAACATCAGCAATATATGACATATCGTTCGAAATCTACATATCTTCACAGTCATCATGTGGTTCGAATTGTGTAACTCGTATAGCTGAGTGAACCCATGAATGGACTCAGTGAACGAATATGCTTATTCGATGTGTTCTTTGCTTGCCGGCTGACGGACTATGTGACTCCTCTGCATGTTTAAATTCAAAAATTTCAGTTTTCTGGATAAAAATGTCATCAGAAGGATGGAACGGTAACAACATCCCCATAGGTCCTAAATCAGTGGATATTCCCATGACATAACTGAAGACAGTGCGCTATCTGAACAATGCGACAGAGTGAGCTCCACAAACCAGAAGAGAACGCTAGAATATGCGTATCTGATTCCATCAAAGACTTGTGTAAAATTCAGCGAAAATTTAACGAGATGCGTGAAAACACAAAATGTATTTTGAAATTGAAATCGTTAAACATATTTCCGTCCTTGAATATATCCCTGTAGGTTTCTTAAGATGGCTACAGTCAACGAACAGACAGACATGGACAAAGCAATACATCCATTGCTGAAGGATTATCCGGCAAATCAGAATACCTGTTTGATAAACAATGGAATCATGATGTGGACTGGAGACACTATTGGGGATGAAGTGGTGAGGATGAAATAAACATGTTTGCGGACTGGGTACCCAAAATGTTTCATCGGGCAAAGTATGGAAATTAACATAAATAAACGCAGTCAGAAGAAGAATATCCTTATCAACCCTACTTACCGCAAGTAGTAGTCGACAAATGCGATAAGTAGTCCGCTTCGAGTAACAATCATAAATATTTATTTAGCTACGAAACCACATTTTGTTCACACGTCCACTTATTCTCCTTATAGAGACGAAAGACAAACTATCAATGGATTGCATCACTTGCAATTGTGAAGCAAGCTATGTAGGTCGGACCAAATGATGACGGTATAAAGACGTAAGGAAAAATCATCCAAGCTGAACGAACAAAAGACCGACAAAGAACAAACAAACGATCATCACACTAGAATCTCTTTTGAATAGTTAGGAGCGTGAAAGGATGGTGAGGCCATTTAAGAATCACATGATGATTTGTGGGAGGATTTTCGTCGGTCAGGCAAGGTTAACCATGTGATTCTAAAATGGACTTACCATCCATTCACGATCCTATCGATTCAAATGAGATTCTAGTGAGAAACTAAGGAAGGAGCGCACTAGTATAGGGATGGTTGGACAGTAGAGTACCGGGCACGCATACATGAAGAGCGGTAATATCCACGAAACTGGTCGTGTGCTTCCGGGGAACTTTTGTTTACCCATCCGTATGCGAAATGTACTACTGAGAAGAAAAACGGTCATCACCATGACCCTGATAGACTCGGATCATTTGATCAACACAAGTAGTAATGGGAGACTACCAAAAAATATAAAAGATCGTCTTGTCTGCGGAGGAAGCGATCTTGATCCACCTAAATAATCCCTCTCTAGGGGCCGAGAAACAACACGCAAGATCTCTCAATATTTACTACTAATTGGAGTAATCAATGACATAATCAATGACTAAATGAAACCGACAAAGTAGTAATCAATACAAATTGTCTATTATGACATCGAATGCACAGTATCCAAATGAACATTCAATTCATTAAGTTTGAGTCCACCAAATCTGAAATCACTCATGTTTTCCAGATACATTTGGACCTCGCTGAGATTGTACATGATGTAGCAGTCCTGACTGAGTCGTCGAGTTCATTTTCGGGTCCTTGTGTGACAAGGAAGTGAAATCAGTATGTGAGACTGTACATTTTGGGCTCAGATAATCAGGGTGTTTATCATGCTCCAGCTTAAGACCGTTCTATTTATCTTGTCAAACCCAGGCGAATCATCAATCTATTACCAATTATTTACTTTCATTACATCTCTCCACCATCCTACTCAATATGTATGAGACGTGTTGTAGTTATCGAATTGTAAGCCAACGAAAACTTGTTCACTATCGACCGTTTACGGTCAAACCGTTATCCATTTTCGTCTTGGTTATTTTACATACTGAAATGAAACTCCCAAATAGCTAGTTACCAAATATGGACATTTCCCTCTCTCGAAAATCGATACATTGGTGATCAGGTTACCATAAAACAGCACCAACTCATGCCTGCGCAAACGCTCCAACAAATATCTTGCAAATCCTATATGCATTTACCACTGGATATGACTTTACCAATTCTCGAACTATTAAGTTCACTGATTTTGTTTCGCTTTGTTTGTTTTTCTGGATGACTTCACCTCAATCTGCCAGCCTACAGACGGCAAAAAATATCTCGAAGTCCGTTTCACGATTGAAATTTGCGCCAACCATCCCGCGACTAGGTGCGGTCTTGCGATTTTGTTTCGCAAGCCTATTGGTTCTGACTGGGGGCAAGTAAGGGACGAGAAACATTTGAATTCCTACTATTTCTCCTTAACAGTGACTGGTGGTAGTTGAACGGTTGGCACCATGGCGTCGCATTCTGAAGGTGGCCGGTCCGAATCATATCACTGGTGGCCAGGTTCCCCACTTGGCAGCTCACTGTTTGCTGCCACCTCCTTTCCTGATTATGATGTACATTATTGTTTAATGAATGAAGCAAATAAAAGCTAAAAGATATTAAGATCAGATGGTCAACACGAAGTCAGGACCCCTACAATTTTCAGTTTCAACTTAGACAACCGTTGATCTTGTACTAACGTGTTCTGATTGCCTTTGCTGCCTCACAGATCGATCGGCTCAAAGAGATTAACAACGAGGAAAAGTGCAGATTGACCGGAAAATAGAAAACAGAAGAGCTATACAAAAGAAGACAGGTTTTGAATACAAGAATGTCCGTAATTTCGACACCAGGTCATATCACCTAATGCGTCCAACCATTGCTTCGAGGGATCTCATGGACCCCAACTCGGTAGTCTAAATACAAATACTCGAACTAGTCCACTGGTTGAGGCTTTCCCATTTTTGGCCTGTCTTATAGACTGATCATTTTGGACTATCATCCACGCGTCACGTGTCTCGAAGACGACCTTGCAACAAGGCAGGCATTCTGTGGGCATGGGCAAAAACAAGTTCCAACCAACTTAACTCGGTTCCCATCAATTAGATTTGATCTTGTGAAGTGTTTCAAAACTTCAAGTGGTCAAGACGCAGATCAATCACAAGCAGCTACATCACAAGTTGCCCAAATCACTCGAGTGACACTCATCAGTTCATTATTATCAGCAGAATTACTGGCGGGTTCGGTTTGTTAGTCACAGAAAAGTGTTACAATTTCTATATGATGTTACCATTATTATCTCTGAAGGCTTGCTTAGAAAGCGTACCTCAAAGACCTCTAACCTCCGCTTTGATCAGGTAGGAATAATACCATATAAAATCAATATCATGGGTCTCGTACGCTTTCTGCCTAATCCTACGAAGTAGCTTCCAATAGGAAGAACTTATTTCCCCACACACACACACATACACACATATGTGAATCGTTTTCACCTGGCAGTGTGAACGTAAGACGAATTCCGAAATTCTACTAAACTGACTAACACGCCTATGAAGGGAACTTTTCGGAAGATAGATGCTTTGGAATGAAAACCGCCGCTGGGAAGAATCTACTTGTTTCGTCCAGACACACCTATTAAAAAGAATGTAAATCCATTTTCATCTCACAAGAATGAATTAGAATTCACTAGTGGAGCAGGGAGACTTGCAACAACAAAAAATAATTGTGATTTGTATGTATAAATACCAAATGCGAATCGGGCTAATAGACACACACACACACCCATCAGGTGAAGAATATCAGACTTACTGGGAGGGAGTCGACTGGATTTAACGGAACATGCACCGTTTCTGCCTCCGAAGCAGTCGGAGACTGCTGGCTGTCACTGAGGGCGAGATCTGGAAAAAAACTCGGTACTTCTGAACGGCCCACACGGAAGCTGGTGGCATAGTGATGACGCACACGGCTTCCGGCTGGAAAGCTCGGGTTCGAACCCCCGTTATGATGGAAGATATGCACCACTGTGAAAACACAATTTGGCGAACAAGCTCGTTTTCAGTGATTCGTACTCATGCCATTACATTAATATATACATATCTTGACAAAAAAATGTTTCACTATAGGAAGGATTGGATTAGTCAGATACAAATATGGGTAGGGAAGGGATTTGCGGTGTTAATGACAAAGCTGGAACGTGGACCACTCGAGTCGTCAATACAATCGCTCTACTTATACAAGCGTTATGTGAATGACATCTTCTGTGTACTCAACCCCTCGACTAAAACTAAATAACTGCTGAATGTGTTCAACTCGGCTCACACAAATGTGAAATTCACAACAGAGATGGAGCTGAACAGTGAAATAGCCTTCTTAGATGTACGACTAAGTTGTCGAGAAGACGGCTCAATTCGGCGATCAGTACACAGGAAACCCACATGGAATGGGCAATACATCAACTTCCACAGCTTTGTACCTCTTAATGTGAAGAGGAACTTAATTAGATGTCTGATTGCCAGGACAAAAAGAATATGCATAGAAGATACTCTTGAAGCTGAACTGCAGACGGTCAGAAGAGTATTCACTGAAAATGGCTTCCCAATTAGATTAATCGACAAGATGTTGGAGACAGAACAGGAAGTTCCTAGGAGGGCGACGGTGGAGAGAAAGCCAGTATACATATCTCGGCCATTCAAAGGTGATGCGCTAGCGGAAATAGCACAACAAAGACTAACTAGTGCTATCAATAAGACATTCTACGCAGCCAAGCTTCTTATCCCGTTCAAATCCCGCCCCGTAGTGTCATTATGGTGTAATGGCATGAGTACGAATCACTGAAAACGAGCTTGTTCGCCGACTTGTGTTTTCTCAGTGTGCTCAGTGGTAATTTTCAAGGAATATGCACCACTGTCGAGGTCTACTAAGAGCGAAACTCGCGTCTGGTGCTTCGCGAGTGTACGGTTGATCGAAAGATCTGAGATTTAAGTGTGGAAGGAGGAGTCCAGACAGCAATTAGCCGAGTATGGAAAGAAAACACTCCCACACACTACTTGCAATAACTGTGTGGCGTATATGCAAATTTGAATGACTTGTGGCGATTTTAGAGTGGAGTTCTAGCTGGTAAGAAGCAGACTAAAGCCAGATAGACTAGCACGAGTTGTTGGACAGGCGATGGTACCAGTGAAATCTGCAACTATCAGATGAAGGTAACAAGAAACAAGCCCGTACAAACTGAAAAACAGCGCTTCTAATTGTAACTGAGTGATAGTTAGGTAATCGTTGCATTTCTATTGGCATAAAATCCAGTATTACACGGAAATCTTAAGAAGTAAGTAATGTTGCTCGATTGGATAAAACCATTAGCAGAATTAGCATAGTGAGAGAGTCTGATATGAGTGATTACAATGTTGCCGGACCTATTCTGACAGGATATTTTTGTTCTATCGTGAATACTTGAACACCCCAAGTTGCATAGCAAAATTATTCACACTGTGGTCTGACGAAGTTTGGTGGTAATCAACTGGGTTTAGTTTGTGCCTCCCGCAAAATGTCTGATGTGCAAATCCCAAACCCATTGATAACTTTGGTGGTAGGTGAGAGTTAGCTTTTATTAGGATTGTAACCACAACTGACTAACTAGGAGCTTAATAAATCCTCTATTGCACTCTAGGTCGCAGGATTGATGGTTGTTGGCTTCTCGCCTGTCCGTGTATTGGGTCATTTTTGGCTATTTCGCATCCCATTTACGCCACTCTCGTGCTTTCAGCATGTCATAAAAACAGGTTTTCCTTCCTCGCCCACGCCTTGGAGAATACACCGAATCGCCACCGTCTAAATACCATCGAATCCATACCAGTCCATGAAAATGAAGAGGTCTGAAGTTTCCCAATAATTTTCCAACTGTCAACGGGATGACTAGAAGGCTCTCAGCCAGTTTTTAAAGGTTCTCAAAATCATTCCGTGTGACATCAAGAAAGGTTCCCAAAGGAATCGCAGGCTGTTTCACTCGAGACTAATTGGACATCACTTTTAATGCACCATAGATTTATTTTGGAATCCTCTCAAAGATGTTTTAATGAACTTTGTGCTGTCTGGATGCTTTCAGATCTCTTTTAGCCGTCAGTATTTCACCAATGGAAAGCACGGTCGACTCTGCTGTCTAGGGAACTGCGATACTAAAATGCTTCGAAAGGCAGGCTAACAATTTTAACCTCATTTTGACGTTAGGGTCGGTTGACTTCATTACACCAAGTATGTTCGAACGGTTGCACGGTCCGCGTGGGTTAGTTTCCCTATTGAAATGAACGTTTTTGATTCTACCCTAGCTTTCCTACACAAATGAAACAATTGCTGTAGCCTGGAGTGACATATCATGAAGCCCAAAAGTCAAGCTCGATTTCATCGACGCAATATTGGGGATAGTTGGCGAAGCCTTTGGTATCAGACCGACAATGTTGCTGTCTGCATCTGACATAACCATTAACCTTACACCACCGTGCCTCGGATTTGATTTCAACTAGATGGCACCATCCAACCCAGAAGCGAAAGAAATAACGAGAAATCGTAGACGGTCGACTGAAAAATAGACAGGTGAACAACTCAGCAGAAGAGAAAATATCTCGGATGCAAGAACGCCACTAACAGCGAGATTGAGTCATATCGCCAGCTCTCTCACACTATCGCTTCGGAGGATTTCGTGAACCCCAGTTCGATAGTATAATTGCACCTGCAAGAGTTAGTCCACTGGTTAAAGTCATCGAATGGCTACCTCGACCTAACTTCCAATCATTACTCTCCTAAGAAACGAGCTTGCAAATAGGCAATCATTCTGTGGACCTAGGTAAATGCAAAATGCGCATAAATAGATTTTCTACTCTATGTGACACCCAGCCGCATTGTGTACTAGGTTCCGCATCAAGCGATTGGATACCGGTCAGTGGTATTTAGTAGTTGGATTGCCTCGTTAAACTGACACTGTTTGTTATCTACACTTAAAACGATCAGTTTTTGTAGCACATGTAGACTACCGGCCATTTTTTACTGGCCTGGGGAACCGGATGTGCGATCCACTGAGCGATCAATAACCAGACTGCAGTTCAGTTACGGTCGATGTTATTCATGTAATGCAATTGTATTCAATTACACCTTAAAATTATGGGGCTAGTCAAACTGATCAAAACTGTCGGACACATTATTTCAAGTCATATGCATATCTCGATGGCTGGCAGTTTGCGATGCATTACTCTTTAACTGAGTAGCAAGAAAGTGGATTTGTGATTAATGACTATTATATACCACGAAATCAAATAATTGCAAATATGATGCTGGTCTGAATTTCCCTGTCAGTTTTATCGATGACTTTCTTCAGCTTGCCTATTAACCAAATATCTCCATTCAAAAAATGCATTCGCTCTACCGGTTCATCTTACGGTGGGATCCTCGAATACATCGGGGCAAATTGCATTGTGTATTTTCTCCGACACTTCGTCTGCTTTGGATCCTGTTCCACAATCCCTAATGTTTCGCAAACTGGACAACACTTGTTTGTTCAAAGCTCTCATTGGATTGATTTTATGACTACTTCACGAGGAGAAGTCGGCCCACAAGACTGGGCCTGGAAACAACCACACCGTTGATCAGTAAAGCAGTAGATTTGTAGAAAGTAGTTTTTCGTCCTTGTTTTTTCTGCATTCACCATGCACCCATTGAAGACTCCTTGGGTCACTAAAGAAAATAAGATGATGACATTTTTTTAATTTATCATCAATTCGGTTTCTTTGTTTGAAAATGTGACAATGATGCATGTTATATTTATGAAGCAGGCGGCGGTCAGTGGAAAAGTTAATAGACGGCAGGCGGATGTGAGCGTGCGACCTTACCCAGTGGACTGTCCGGTGTAGGTCGAGTTGTCTACCGAATTCGGCTCCTCAGGATCACCTAACAAGAGGGTTGGATGATTTAGACGATACGGCAAAATATCGCAGTCGGTAGCATCCTTGTTTCCTTATCGCCCCTCGGTATTGGGATCTTTTGTCTTGTTCCATTATTATTCGGTACCGCGAGCCAGCAGCCAAGACTATAGCAAGTTAGTCTAACGTTATTGATTAAGCAAACTGATGGGGACTGAACCCGTGACACTGGGATTTAAATCGCACGAGTTTGGCCACCTGACTACGGAATTATGTCGCTTTATTTCAGGGATCTAAGAATTATTCATGTTTCCCAGCAACATGTTACAGGATTACGATATTCCTGTTCCTAATTGTATCCATCTTAACTTATTCAATTGTTTTAACCATTTGTTCACTATTTCTCAGTCTGTTCATCTGAGAAGGATTTCGTCCATTGATGAAATCACCTACCCGTGTAGACATCGGCGGAGATTTAGGAATCACTGTAGATAGAAATTGGAGTTGGTCAGTTCGCATTACCTCAACAAATTTCGAGTGATCATTTTCACATTATGACGCTGCGACACTTCAACTTCGAATGAAATAATTTCGTGTTTGTTTCTCACGCCATTTATTGCCTGCGGTTTTCTAAATTAACTCCCCCCTTTATTCCTCATGGTGTTCTACAGTCTTCCCCGTGCCCGTGGGTTATCCATCATTACATTGAAGAAATTGCCTACCTGATTGTTTAACCAGTATTGGTTCGTATGTGAAATATTTCCACAAAATATTCTTTCAGATGGTAAATATTATGTACACAATGAACTACCATGTGTCACTCTCGCGCCCCGACATATCCCTTTCCTGTCTGCAGTGTCCAGAGTGAACAATTGAAGATACACGGGAATTCGTAGCCTGGACCGAATTCCCTCAACGCGGAGCTTGTTTCCGTTCGACGCTTCAGTCATTCATTGGCGTTAATAACTACCTTTCCCCTGAAATTTTCTGTTTTCGCATTTCTGATGAGTTGATGACCAAGCATTTCCAACTGAAATATTGTCATTAGTTTACCCAGAAATAGTATGCAAATGCAAGTACAAATGCGAACACAAGTGCTATTGAAACCATACGAGAGAGCAACAGAGAGGTGGTAAACACTCACGTGTTCACGTTAAGTACTGAATATTAGTTCATGAAATTGAAATGTACATTTGTATCAGAATTCGGATGAGATTCTGAACAATCTGGATTTCAGATTTTCTTATTCATTTTGACCAAACCTTCTCAATCATAGTGTTCTAAAATGTAAGATACAATCCGGCGAAAAACACCGACTAAAACTGTAGTCCGAGATAGGTACTTGCAGTTCCTTCGATTTCCACAGTTCATATAATAGTCCTTTTTCCAACAATCCAATACTGGCCAGCAGTAGTCGAGTGGAATGAGCGTTTGTCACCAAAAAGATCAAAAGTTCGAATCTCAGATACGCCGGTCTCTTTGGTGATAAATGGCAACTTCCTATCGGCCGATTTGTTAAGACACTTGAACCAGTGAGACCTTACGTGGTTCTAATCCGCTTGAATTTTATCAATCACCGTGCCTGTTTGCCGTCCATCTTCGTCGTAGTGGGTCCCAGTAGCTACGGAACATGCCCTTTCTACTATATTCTTGCATGCGGCATACCATGGAAAAAAGTTATAGTCGAAGACTGAATAAAAACTTCATTCACACATCTACTGGGGCTTAAAAACTATCAAAGAATAAAGGATAAACATAACGAAAGGTTTCTGTCTCCCAGATGTGACCCAATTATTTCTTTTCATGAATGCATAAGACAGCAATTGTAATTTGACCAAGTTGATACACCTTCTCAGCTTTCTTTTGTGCAAATTGGTATTACCAGACCCACTGAAAAATTGTGGATTGCGATGGCCAACTGATGACGTTGAGGTGGAGGAGTCATCATATACGTGGTGATCTCTACACAAGGACTTTATTTGGTTCTTCTTGCTTCCTTAATGGTTCCCTCCTCTGGCAAGGTTCTAATAGCATACAGTCTGCGCGCACATATAAATATATCTATATATATATATATAATATGCCAACCGCGAGACAGTGCTCCTCGATGGGGTTCAAAAACGTCGAAGCGCAGTAAGCGTACCAGCCAGAATCAACACCTAGTCCAATATTGCAGCTCATAACTTGCTCGTTAAATGTCCTTCCAGCAAAAGCGAATTTAGCAGCTCGATTGGCTGGACGGAGAGTTCAGAGCGAGACTTCTTTAACTGCACTCACAAATATTCCTCACGTATACCCTAGTAAGCTACAAACGATCGATTAATGTCAACTGGAAAGACATGTGATTAGTACCGACCCTGAAGATTTTTGAAGTCTATAACATTTTGGTTATCATGATTCAGTCAAATAAATCGACTGAAACTGACAGAAATGACTACATCATAGCCTACATATTCTACATCTGTGCTAAAATCTGCACTCGAGGTGTAAATGGTTCAACTCAAACATTACAGCCAACGCAAGAAAATGAAAAGAATCACAAATCTTACTTGGGTAAACATAAATAGGTCAGTTCTTGAACAAGATATACGCGATATGTAAATCAATAGAATTATGATTTATTTTAGTAATGAGACAACTGGTTTTGACACTGCGTATTCGGAGGCTCATTACTGCCAGTGAACTAGGGGCGGAAACTCTTTACTAATTTGAGTTAATTTCTTTGCCAGTCATCGTCAGATCTCCCAAAATATGCGTCCAAACACCGGAGCATGTTCTCTCGGTAGCAATAGGAAGATTCAGCTGGGTTTCACATTCCAGCATTGTGGCTCATCAACTCCCACGTTTCATGCAATCATACCTTAGTCTGCATTCTATGGGACTAATTTAATGCCACGAATGACATTTACCCGCAATCCCAACTCCACGAGAATCTGTTTGGAAAGTGACTCACTGGTTATACACATTTGCGGGATTTTACAGTCTACTGAACCCGTTTCTCGAGATTTTCCGGGCTGAAATAGATCGTTTTACTGGGTGCTTTCACTTTCTGATAAGATGTCATTCTTGGACAATCGCATGTACACGGATGGTGGGAACCAATGGTGGTCGAAAAATTTTGTACAAAGTTTCAGTGGCACGTATTGAAGTTATTCTGAACTGAAACTATGCAATGGGAGATAGCGAGTTAGAAACCACATAAAGATTAAGTTAGAGCTCAAACAGACATATGTACATGCATGAATAGGAATCGAAAAAATCGTTGGGAAATACTCTCTCGGATAAATGTCATTTGACATATTTAGTCCTGTTAGTTCTGGAATCATCATAATTCTAATTACCGGATTTGTACACAACGTCGTATAATACGGAGCAGGTACAAAATCCCGTCTTCTTTTTCAAACGCATCTCACCAGTCGGGTGTAGGGCAAGATTGTGAACGGGACAGTTAATTAATGAAATATTTGGATGCAGGACGTGGGCGAATGAGATAAGTTGTGTTAGCAATTCCATAGTCATCTTAGCATAACCTCGATGCCGGATGGTTTTCTGAAACCGTGAACACTATTCGATTCCTGCAGGCTATGAACTGTGACTCCGCTATTCCATTCCTTTCCCATACTGTTAATTGCAATTTTACCTCGTGAGAAAATTACTGCCAGCAATGCTTATTTTATTCATATTTTTGCGGATAAAGGCACTACTAAATCTGTCCTTCGATAATGTTTATATTATACTTCCTTTGCTATGCCGCCGAGTACATAATTTCATTCGAATTTTTAGATGGTGTGATTCCTATCCCAATTAGTTCTTCCCTTAACATTAATTCAAAGTAATAGTCTCATATTTGTATACCAATTTCTGCTTGAGCCCTATAATGAAATTCAACCCACCGGGCACGCAGGATATTTTCGAGCATTGGTTATCTAATATGAGGTAAGAAGTACAGACAAACTATTTTGCGTATCAGAAATTTTTTCTTCAAAGTATGAATTTTTCTTTCAGTTCCTGCAAAAACTCCATAGCTAATTTTCATTTTTTTTCTAAATTTGTGCTCAGACAATGATGTCTCGTTTCTTATTCTCGTTTTATTAAACTAACACTGTTCACTGCTTACGGACCACGTGGTCAGCACCGTCTAGTCGGAAATACAGATTTTCTAGGGACATACGAATGCTTGTGGTTGGTTTTGAACTTGTATGAAGAAATATTTTGCTCGTCTGATACGCTTTTGCCTAAGGTGTTTCGAATCACGTTATTGTTGACGGAATGCAGCATTCCAAACGATTTGTTCTCAACCATGATTGAAAATAAAAAATTATTTGTGTGTTGTTCATTTGTTGGTTTCGTCTGCAACTAACCGAATTTCATAATGGTATTTGCGTTGACATCTGAAATCGGGAAGGGAAAAAGAAAGATATCTATGGTAGCATTCTGTGAACTGGGTACAATAGTACAACCAAACGAAGAAGATCACGGACTCCAAGTTTTTGTTTACTCCTTCTGAACTTCATAGTTTGATCAATTTTGCCTAAAATGGACGTTAGCACAAACAAACAGATGAGTGGTATTGTGAATAAATACTTCCTAATCAAGGCTGTCGCGGTCTGGCAGTGGTCAGTCGGATAAAGTCATGGCATTTGGACATGAAGGTCGAGGGTTCGAATCCTCCCACCGGGAGTCAACTTCCTCATTTGGTAGCCCACTGTTGGTCGCGGGTTCCTTCCTGAAAATGATGTATTGTTATTTCAGTACTAAAGGAAACAAAATTATAAAATACAAAAATCAAGTGCAATATCTTTGTCGATTGGAATTATCTACCTACCCAAACGATTTCTGCGACAGCTGGTAACAATTTGGACGGAATACAAGGTGTAAAAGTTCAACCCAGTCCTAACAAATCAATACATCGGACAGCGACAGATTCCAATTTTGCAAGGCGTTCACAGTAGTCAATCGAGTTTACTGTCAATGTTGTTACTTCTGGGTAACACAAAGAAAAATGTTTCCAACTCTGACCGGTATCTCGTTTATGACAACCAAAATTCATAAAAATCAGATTGCATTTTTCGTGGTAAAGATTTAGTAGACAACACATTTGACCAGTGGTATTCTACGTTTTCAAACACTCTGAACAACTTCTGGCCAGATGCAAAAGAAAAAGTTCATGTTTTTCACATGTATAAGAAATCCAATTCACTGGAGGTCAAATATTGCCCGAAGACGACAGGGTATGATTTAGAAAAACTGAACCTTTTCACCTGGTATGTTGGTGATTTTGGACTCACTGGTTTTTTCTACTTGCAATTTCATTCTAGAGTGGTATCCATATCTGTATTTAAGTGGACATGATCATTCTTGTTTCTTCAGCTATGACAATTTCACTATTAAACTTGGATATCGACCACATTTGAATCAAAAACAGCACTTCAAATAGACTTTCATGTGCGTTGGTATTTCACCCATTTGAAAATTCAGTTCATGTTTAACCTCACTATTATGAGGCAAAGAAGGTATGAAATATGCAATGTTGAATGCTATTCCTGCACGAGGATGGTATAGGTGCGGCATCACGAACGAGCGTAAGGAAATTTGCTAAGATGTTCGAATTGGTTAGAAAATAGTTGTTTTTCTAATAAACAACATACAGGAAACGTGACCAAGCAAGTGTCATGTCGCAAATCTGAGGTGCTTCTTTATGGTATCAGGTTTTAGTGATTCCTGTTCAGAAGATGTGACCCATAATCAGTCTAAAAATGGGGTCTTTTTAATTGGAAAAACACGAATTTCATACCAGGGGATGAAAAATTTGCTCCTCTAACGAGAATCGCAGTTCGAATCGATACTGAAATTTGTCCATGTGAAGGACAGTGAGAAGTAACACTTCAGATCGATGATTAGATATTTTCGTCGTTGAAACCCGGTCATCGGAGATGTGTTAGAAATCCTTTATTTAAAGATAGTGTCAAAACGGAGATTTATTGCACATCTGTAGCGTAATTTTGTGGTAAGCTTAGGGCGATGTCAATTTTCTAGAAAAGAATGACTATTTTTTGGACATCATCTTACCCTCGATTTAGTTTGATGTTTGATAAATAATTCTTGAAGCGCCCCACTCGAATGACTCGTTCAATCGGCATGCCGAGATTGCTAAACACTACATCACCTTTACACAACCCACGATGCAGAATAGAGAGACAAACAGACGGACAGTGCACCAAAACGAACGGAACTAGCGATCCCATTCAATCACTCATTCACGTTTGACAACAAACCCTAGTTTGGATCGGAATGTCACAATACACGTCATAACTCAGTGTACGCCATCTAACCTCTAACTTTTGTATATATATATATATATATATATATATATATATGTACGCATAAAAATGTGTACAAACCACGTGTTATGAGAATCAATGTGAAGGACAAAATAAAACAAGTGAGGAAGAGGAGGATAAAGAAATTACAAGCAAAGCTCGTGACACACGGCAGTTCTCCCATTCCCCATCTCTACGTCATCGGCCATCCATCTGGATCTACGAGTACTCTGCGGGCTTTCTACAACCCGGTTGCCGAACCGAAGTAAAAGATTGCCTCATGAGGGCTATGCCCCGAGCCGTTGACCCAACGGCCAAACACACAAAGCAGCAAGACAATTTGAGGATCGCGTACCACGCTGGAGACCGGTGACTGCTTGGTCAGTTCATGCGCTCTTCGGATAGGGCTAGACATCCTGGGTGCGCAGTGTATCCTTATTTATACCGGTACTGGTGAGTAAATCGTCGTATGCTTCATACGTCACCGGTGTTGAATATAACCACTAAAATAATTTTATATCCACTGGCGAACAAAAGACTCCATTGACCAAGTTGATAGGTAAATCCCACCATGCTACCATGACACGGCTGGATTCATAATTCGGAAAATAATGCCATTAACTTCAGAAAAAGCGTTTCGATTTCAATGAGAGATTAACATTCAAGTTCCTTGGTTTCGGAGCAATATAAAAGTGGATATCACAGAGTTGATGGTGCATGGATCAATTAGATCGTAACAAGGTTTCAAGGATATCATATTTCTCAATTATGCTGAAGCTGACCATCAATTTGCTTAGTTTTTCAAGAGGCTCTTAGTTTGAAATTGAGATTTTAAACACAAGGCAGAAAGATGGGTAAATATTTGGTACATTATTCATTCTTTACTTTTTAGTTGATTTTAAACATGGATTATAGATTACAGCCACGAAACTGTAAGACATTATGAAACAAATATTTACCTTCGGAGAATGAATAAATTACTCACACTTGGACGCTCATGAAAGAATCGGAATATTTTCAACAACATAAAGATTTTTTTTAGGGTATTTCAGAAACAAAATCATCTATGCATAAGCTTCGAGCTCAGAGATAGTCTTCTTTAGTGTATTCATTTACTTTTACGGTCTTTTGGCACTCACATTTTCCGGTTCATCTTCGTGGCAGAGACTGCCCCCTCATCTTCTGCATAGAACGAAATGAAAAACAGAAGTTTACAGTAAATTTATGCAATTTTACGGCCCATCATGTCCGATGTCCGGTAAAGCTTATTCACAGTCAGGAGCCCTTGTTGTGAAAAAGCACGTGACATCCCGAATAAATTAAAACTGTCCGCGTGCAAGTGCCGGGGACGAAAAATCAATGACAGACATAACCAACTTGCACAGCAGTTACCGGTTGCCTTTCTATACTGTTATGCCTGAATTGGCAGCAAAAATCACGCCCAACACGAGCAGCCATACCCGATTTACCGAAACTCAGGCGGGTGCTTTAATCTGTCACGATTACGAAGATCAAAAATATTACCGAACATACCAGTCCGAAATTGATCTGGATATTATTCGACGTTATGTGACGCGAAATTTATGCTCCAATTATCCGGATGTCACTTTTCGGTATTTTGCAATGAATTGGCCGGAACTGTGCATTTTTGTGAGTCACTCATTGAAACCAATGACTGTTTGACGTGTGACAGGCATAGATACTACTTACTTCCTTTAATTATTAACATATGACTGTCTGACGCAGAAAAATGAGTCCGCCCCATAAATTTTGCTGATCACATGTATCCACAAGTGACAATCAGAAGTGAGATGGGAATATGAGTGCAATTCAAATATCCAAAGACCACTTTTCTGTTGAATAGGTCCTCTGCGCAGATCTCTTTATGCGTATTAAGGGCTAGTTGAGATAGCTAAGACAACTCTTATCCGTATATGGTTAAACTCAAAAATCCCAGAAAATTCACCGATTTAACACGAAACATTTAGGATCTTCCTGCGAGCGTTTACTGAAAACCGTCGTCTTTGTTGATTCTTATAATCCTGATGAACGTGTCATTTGGCATCTTGTCAAATTATATTTGAATGTGAATAAATTGCCTTTTGGTCAGCTTATCGTAACAAAGAGCACATAAAAACATGCAGTTAGGTTTCACACCTTGAGCCAATATCATCGCTAAGCAAAAGCGAAGCCAACCGAAAAAACAACATGGAAACGGTCTCAGTACTTTGGGCAAAGAACTATATTATTGACTGTTCTATGTGAGAAGAAGATATGCGAGCAAGCGTTTTTTAGATATTTTACAAGTGTTTGTGTCTGGTATGCGTTTTGGGAATTTTTCGGTCATTCTAACATGCACAAGTAAGCTGATCATGCTGCCCTACAATCTGATCTTTGGGCTAGGATGAAGGACCACGCGGCTGATTGGCTGAATGCGTAGAACAGTAATGCAGAGTGTTTTATAAGACATTTGTAACGCAATGCAACACTTCGCAATAATGAATCCTATCGTATAAAAGGGGACATTTTGTGTGTCCTCGGCTATATATTTATATATATATATATATATATATATATATATATCACAGGCCTGAAAACAAGCAAGGAGCTACCCCAACATGTAAAAGGACAAAGAAATGGAAGAAATAATAATAAACCACAACCAACCAATTGCATTTTCTTGTACTTTCACCAAACACATCTTGTGATTTTTTTGATTGCTTGCGGATTATGTTTAGGAGGGAAGAATTCTACAGACAGGCCACATAGCATTCGCGTTATTGATTTCGGTTCTGAGCTATATCTCGCAGCGTTTCCAACCA
>LUCM01004099.1:6898-21793 GCA_008360955.1 Fasciolopsis buskii
ATTTCTCCAGCTACCTCAACCCACCAGTTTTCACGCTCGTTCTTAAGGCTTATCGTCAACTGATGACGCAACTGTCGACGTATCTCATTCACCTCATTGCAGTCGGGAAGCTGGCAATTTGCTCCAGTAGACCCAGCGACCCTTGTGAGATCCAGTGTCTTTGACGAAGGCTCGACCTAGGACCACAGGCGAAATATGCTGCCAAATGCATCGCTTGCTTGATTTGATCTCTATGCTCATCCACACTGCTGCTCGTCGAGGTTCTTAGTTCGTCGGATAGTATCTGTTCATAACTGGTGCGAACAGCCAAGACAAAAATACGTTCCATGGCCGTCGACCTGCAGCGAAAATCGCAATAAAACTAACGCATAGTCCGATTCGACGTACGCGGTCCAGTACGATCTACAGTTCTGCACAGAACCGCGCCAATCGTGGCTTACTCCAATATCGCTGATTCAGACTACCTGTCTAGTTAAAGCGTCATATAGCTGTGTGACGCGAACTGTGTCCGAAATGCGTATTAGATAGGAACAAACAAACGATTTTCCGCACACAGTTAGACAAGTCTTTCCCCGCTATCTGTTCGCTGAACAAGCAAGGCGCACCGCCCACCTAAACAGGATTCCGATACACTCAGTTTTCCACTTGTGCATTAAAATCACCTAACACCATTACAATGTCAAGGACTTTGCTATTCCGAACACAAGTGGCACGTTCGTCGTAAAACTCGTCTTTTTATGTCAACGCTGCGGTCTGTTGTGGCGTATGCCGAGGAGACAAATAAGCTGCACTTACCACAGCTATCCCTCCGAACGCCGACTGATTCCCGCAGACTCAAAGAGCACGAGCGACTGTTAACCGGGACCCAGTCCAAAAGGGTTGCTTCAGCCTCCGCACTTAAGACCGTTACCAAATCGCGTTGACTCACAGCTTGAGCTGCTTCGTCTCCTGAAGTGTGCAGGAAATATCGTGACGAGACATTAGGCGCAATTAGTTGGATTACTCTATTCGAATCATGAATTCGCGTTTCACCCACGCAGCAGACATCAATCGAAAGTGAGTTCACTGTCAGAGCTAAACACGCCTGTTGGCCAGCCTGCATTAAAGTGCACACATTGAAGGAGCCGAGATTCAGAGGTCGACGGGGCTTGAGAAAATGTGAGCTGACAGACTGAAAACCACTCATTACACTATCCGACATTGAACCGTTGCGAGTAACGGGCATGTAATCAGTGGAAACACTATGGATAGGCAGACAGAGTGAAGGGATTTGGGTGGAAGCATTAGTTTTGTGATTCCGGACAAACAGTACGCGTGGGTACATCGGTTGCAAAATAGTGAGGTAATGAAGTATACAGAAGAAGAAAGGTTTCGAATGCAAAAACGCCACTGACTGCGGGACTCAGTCATAGCACTTATTACTTCGAAACACTGTTTCGGGGGATCTCCTGGACCCCAACCGCACCTACACCATTTTTTACTCATCATAGACTGACAACCTCGAACCATCCTCCAACTATTACGTGCCTCAAAGAACAGTGTACAACGGGGTAGTCGTTGTATGGGCATGCGGAAAACATGTCCCAACCACCTTAATCTTTTCTGATTCAATGGATGTTCTGAAAACTGGATCCTACGACCCAACACCTTACGCGCAACCTCTGAGTTAATTACGAAATTCTCCCATAATAATCTCCCAATTATACGGAGACAACGGTGCTCAAACGGTCAAAGTGTTTGCATATCCTTTCTCAGTGGTCATGTTTCGGGTTGACCTTTTAGCTGCTCCGTATATCTGAACTTTGGTCTGTAACCGCATATCACCCTGATGCTAGAGAAAGCCTAAGCTGATGAAAGCTAGTCCATCTTTCGGAATGCCTGAAGACACTTTTTCCGATATACGACAAAACGGTAAGATATACTGTCCAATTAACTATATCTATCCACTTCACCCAGTTGTCCTTTCCGGTAAGAACAAGGTCCGCTTTGAAACAATCCAGTTTTACAACAGCATTCTGCACTTCCAAAGTGGAAAATGCATCGCAAACATAGGTACACTATCGTTCGGAAGATTGACAAAACTTCCAACTTACTTGAATCTTCGGTTAGTAGCGCACCATCGTCCGAATATTTTAAGTCAGACAGGTTCCTGTTTGAGCAAATATCAATGCTACACATGAGGATGGGGCTGTCTCTCTAACCATTTCAATGACAAAATTGAAAAGAAAAGGTGAAAAGGAACACCCGTGAGGAACACTAGTTCTTGTGGTGAATTCGGGTGAATGATCCCCGTAAGAGTCAGTTTGAGTTCCGGTTGTTCGCACATCGGGATTCGAGAAGCTAAATTAGTTTATTTGGCATACAATTCAATGAGAGCAGCGATAAAAAGATGCACGATGCAGCGCATCGTCTACGGATAACGACAGATAGAAATAATGAGGCCCAGGAACATGTACCTATGTCCTAAGATCTGCCGCAAAGTGAATACAACGCCGACCGGACGGAAACCGGCTTCGCTCTCACGCATATAACTTCGCGAGTACTAGATAATCGGCGGTGGATAATACTCTCGAGCAGCTTGGATGCAGTACTTTCTCTGTGGTTTTCACATGAGGACTTGTAATTCGGTACAACCACTGAAGTCCAGAATATTCACCATTTCCGAGGTTTACACGACAAACACACCTAAGTGGCGGTCGCTGCTAAGTGGAGGACTTATTTGATCTGCTCCCAGTGTAAGCCCGGATTCTGGGAAATTTATTGAAAGAGACAACAGTGAGGGAATGGCATTGTAATTGGCTTTGCGCCTGAATCTGATGGAGCCATGTCATTCGTTGCCGGTGTGGTTGCCCGACATTGGAGTGACCAGACAAATAGCGATCGATGCATGGGGGAAGATGTGGCCCAATCTTGTCAGACAGTTAGCAAGTGCAAAACACGAGATCAGAGTGAGGCTGCGTCATCCCACTGACTATTACTGGATATGCCCGACAT
This sequence comes from Fasciolopsis buskii, assembly GCA_008360955.1. Classification (NCBI taxonomy): domain Eukaryota; kingdom Metazoa; phylum Platyhelminthes; class Trematoda; order Plagiorchiida; family Fasciolidae; genus Fasciolopsis; species Fasciolopsis buskii. The sequence goes on from LUCM01004099.1 coordinate 9,893, forward strand.
AATGACATGATCAGAGTGCGAGTGTGAATGTGCAAAAAGAAGGCCATATCGTGCTGGCCCAACCATTCAGGATCAGTGGTCCGGATTCGACAAAAACGGCATGAACTAAATCGTGTAAAATGGAGTAAACAAGGTGGACCAATCAAAGCGCAACATGGACAACCGTTAAAATGAATGACAGTCACACAGACGCAGTAGTGCAACAAGGCCACTTATAAGCATGAGATGATCTTACCTAATAAACAAGAAACTCTGTGTGCCGGTTGGTTTTGTTTGTTTTTAATTGAGATATTGAGGACGGACAACAGCCATCTCGAGATAGGGCCGCGTTACTGAAGAGTAATATTTGGAAAGGAGAAACGACGTTGCGTAGCAACCACCGTATCGAAAGTTCCGATTGGAACTGAAGTCGACTATTATCATCCAGAATCAGCCGTCCAGTGCAAGTGGCTTTTGTGCTGGTGTGACCACAGACTGGGCGCAAACAAAAGCGAGCACAGACCGAGACGTGACCTGAGTCCACGGATATGGACCAGAATGACCGACTACCCTTGAATGATTCACGCCACCGGTGACCGATGCCGATGTGATCAACCTGGGTCTAACGCTGTGAAGGCGAGGGAAGGTGCCATGTGAAGTGATTTCGCATTTCATGGGAAAGGCCTGGTCGCTAGGATCAGTCTGAGGTCAGACCAAACTTGGAAGAGACAGCCTCTGTTGTCGGTACGAACGGCTGGAACAGAAAATCGGTCTCCGATGTGCCATTCCGTTTACACTAAATACCAAGCTGGGCGATAAAATCACTACAACGTCCGTCGGACGCACACTTTTGAGTAATCGAGATGATTCTAAGTGGAACTATTCTTTGCTCTCATGAAAGCTGGAGTCAGTGACCAGACACATAGATATAATGAAAAATTAATGATGTTTCAGTTGACTACTAATGACAAACACAGAACCGTCCAATCGAACTGCCCACGGGCTACTATTGACTAGGATCCCGTCTAATAGCGCTGAACACTTTAACCCTTTACACAAGGAAAAGTCAAAACAAAGCACCCGAAGACGAATTCGGAAGATTTCGGCCAATCATACTTAACGTGTACATGTGTGGGATCAACACTATGGTAGGCCGGTGCAGTTTCAATGAATGGAATATTACGAAGCGTTCTAAAAAAGATAACACGTGGACGAATGATTGCGAATCAAACTGTGTAGCAAAAGACGTTTCAGGTACCAAGATCGCGTACGTTGTTTGAAGTGTTCTGCTTTTGAGCGGAGATGGCATTGTCTATTTGTTATGGCCGATGACCATTCCAAGATTTTTGGAGCCGCAGATTTCGTTCCTGCCATTAATTTTCTAAAAGAATCTGTCCTTTTCTCAATATTTCGAAATTGACGTTATTTTAAATATTGCGCGGTTGAATATTTTTATATGCCCACGAAATGATTCATGAAAGCCCGTTCTGTGATTGGTTAGTCCACACGTCGACCAAAGCCACCCAACAAAACTATATAAACGATAGAGCTCACTTGAATTCTGACTTGTGATGGTGGGTCACCAATAAACGCGCGGCAGTACTCCGTGTTCGTATTCTCTCTTCCGCTAACGGGCTGGGCTAGCTGTTCGTATTTTGTGCCGCTTATTGTTCCGGGTGGCTGCTCATTCAAGGGAGCAGCAGATCTGTCCCATTCGTTGTGCGACTACGGGCCTTGAGTCTTGAGCCCGAACTTTTTGTGTCTCCAACCTCTGTGTATGTGTTCGTGTCCAATTAGAACACAGGCTGTGTTCGCTCCTGTGATATCGTGCGTCGCGAGTACTTGTGTCTTATGCTCCAGTGTGTGCATAGACCAACCAAACTCGGCAACATAACACTATTAGACAAGTTTGAACCATAGGGACTCCATCAACTTTAATAACTTGATTCTTTACAATTTTCGTGACACTTTTACATGAACACTGGCATACCTCTCGCTTTGTTGACCCTAAGCCTCGAGGGACTGACCGTTCTTCAATATCCAACTTTACTTTTGCACTGAAGATTGCTGGTTAGATGGTTCAGTCTACTGAGTATGACGACTGGTTGTCGGCCGTAACAAATGATCGGTACGACACTAAAAGTAATGCGGTTTTGACTGCCGAAACAGAGATCAGATACATCAAAAGGATGAGAAATACAAAGAAATCATGTTGACAACATTGAAGCATGTTAATGACACATGCATAACGTGAACGACTAAGCCACAACATAATCAAACGTTTTCTGACGAATGTAGAATACTCTCGACGGTTTGTACTGTAGGTATGCCGTAAAGCATCCGGTTATCAAAGTACCTCCAGTGTTTCAGTGCCCTGAGATTATATCCCGTAATGACAAATAATCGAATTCACTGATAAGAAAAATGTTCGTTTCGGCCTCAAGGGAGATTTTGTTGTAGGTCAAGAATACTTCCCGGGGACGTGCTTATGAAGCCTTTTAATTTGCCTGTCAACTCTGTTTCAGATCTGATTGCTGGAAGATTTTGCAAAAGTTACCATTCATGAGACTCAACGGGATTCAAACGTGGCTAGGAAACGTTGGGGTACCAAGTTAAAGCCACGTTGCTTTTTACAACAAAACAGTTGATGAACGACGCCTGCGAGATGTGACCGATTAATTTTAACTGTCTTGCTTGAATAATAACCATTATTGAGAAGCAAAATCTATGCCGAACAATTAATACTGTCTTCTAATTGGTCCACCTCTTGCAACCAGCAATCGACAAACCCATAAAAATTCGGATATGTGACTTAGCAGTCTTCCAAACAGAAAACCGGGCGACGACGCTTTCTTGCTCAGAAGGGTCAAATCTTTACTTGGAATTTCGGTCCCACTCCATCCTTTCAATTTCTACTTTTCATTACGGTGCATTGTACTGACAAAACCATTTGGTGATTCCAGAACCATTGTTTGTTGAGCAACTGAACTACGGACATTTGTTGATTTCGGGGTGTTCACATTCAGATCGAAGCAATTATAACTCAAGAGTTGTGTAAACAAAGTCGATATTGCCTGAATCAATAATTGTGAAATATCCCATGAATCCGTTTTACTGCCGTCTAGGAACTCAGGGTGAAATCGTGCTCAGAAATAAAAAGATTCTCTTTATATCCAAATGGACCAGATCTGGTTGTCAGACAAAGGGCGATTCTCACTAATTCCGATGAGGCACAACTAGTGACCTAGATGCAACGATGTCACAAGTAAAACAGTACTCCATTGCTTCTGAAATGTAGTCGGATTTCCTCTCGCACGACGTTCTGTGATGCATCCGTTCGATAACAGTTAGTACGAGCGAAGTCACGGGCATAAAGGGAAGAAAAATTATTGGCGACTTGGCATCTCTTGATCTGTTTACATCGGCTTCAGAATTCAATAATCCATGACTTTAACTGATGTCTTCGGTTTCGACTGCTAACTCAGAACGTCAAACAAGTAAGAACAAAATGGACGAAAAAATGCTGGGCATACAAAAGAGACCACCATAAGCGGAAACTCATGCAAACGTAGAAAGAGTGAGTGAAACAATGCCAATGGTTAAGCACTTAGGTATATCAAATAACCTCTCCCACCGCTTTGGTAGAAACTCTCGTGGAGGTCTACTGAAATCGTTTTACTTGAGTCGGTGTATTTGATAAAATTTTTACTGCTGTTTGACGTAATCGCTCACTGGGTGAACAATTATTGACGAAGTAGTCCATTTGCATGTGCATCCCATGGAGAACACCTCGATCAATTCAAAAGCATCACTTCACTTACAAAGTGAACTATTTGGCCCAGTACCCTAAACCTAACCAGTGTGCTCCTGATAAATACTTTCCCGTCAAGTTTTAGCTATAGTGCGAAGAAGACAGCACCCAAACGCCGACAATCCTCGTGTAGAACATTAGTAAAGCAAGCAAACTCCCAACCAAGTCTATTCAAACCAATTACAGCGTATGAACAAACTAGGCGATGCATTATCTGGACAGCGAGTGATCAATTAAATTCCTCATTAACTGCTCCCATTCAGTCGACATTCCAGTGTTCTTGTGAGTGATTTTATCAAAAGTATTACCGTACAGATGAACTTACTTTAGGCAACACGGGTAAATAGTAGGCCAGAGAGAATTTGTAAACGCGTCTACCTTGCGCGCCGGTTCCTAATCCCTCGAAATACAGTACCTCATCTTCGATTTCCACAGAAACATTCTGGAAGAAACAGCACAGCGCATGATACATCATTTTGGCAACGTGTAGTTGACTCGGAAATGAAACGAAAAGAAAACAGATGCAATGACTCGATTGCTTAGTAAATGAGTGCGCGAACCATGACTATAACCATTTTGAATTATGCTTGACATTTCTACTACATTTCTGACCAAAGTCCTCTGATTGAAATATAAGCAAAAAGAGCATGAAACTTCAAAACCATGACAGAAAATTGCATGAAAGTTTGAACGTCAAATTCAGCTGAAGTAGGCTGTTCAAATCAATTAGGGTATTCTGCCACACTTTTGCGGTAAGCTGCATCATGGTCAGCGTGCATTTGGGACGGAAACCGTCATAGAGGGAATTTTGGCCAGTCCCAAATGAAAACTGCAGTGTCGAAAGCGAAATTCAAAGGAAAATATAATAGAAACACCAACGGTGCATGTTACGAGCTTTTAAAGCAATATCGCTTACCTCAGAGTCACTCAAACGTATCGAGAGAAACACGTGGGTTTCGTTCTGACCCCAATGAACAAAAGGGTGAACGTCAGATTGTTCAGCCATGTCTGAAAAAGAAAAGGTCACGTGATAAAGTTACTCTCCCTTTATGACAAAAGCCATGAAAAGAGCAGACAAAAACGTGCTCGCGCCGACAATCCCAGAGAACTGCGCGGCCAGAACACCAGCATGGTCGAGCGAACCGAATTCACGATGGTTTGGAGGTTCACGGGGAGAAGATAAAGAACCAACTGAAAGTCTGGACCACACGAGGTCCGGAGTGTATGCAGAAATCAATTCACCATATGATGAATTTATGTGGACAATTTTTCAGAGTTGTAGACGGGATGTGTAAACGGCCTATGTTTTGGACACCTTGGGGAGGGTTTACAGTCAAACGTTCCGGGCTAGTAGTTACATGCTACCCCAGATCATTTGACTGTAAACCCTGTTTCGAGAAAGGCTACCGGATGTAGCCAAACGTCGGCAAATTAAATATGCTACCGACAAGGCTGTTACTGGAAAACTGCATACTTAACACCAACTGAAAGCTTGCAAGAAGCAAAAGAAAATGAAATGCTCGAAGAAAAAAGAAAACTGACGGGGAACTTCACTTGAAATTCTGATCACGAGTTGTCAAACACTAGAAAGACGGAGTTTTACAAGGAATAGTGTGTTCGTATGATGCCCAGTCAACAGAATTTCATATAAAAATATAACAGAAGCCGTTCTCACATCGCTCGAAGGCTGGTAACGAGATATTTAGGGGTACCCAGCTCAATATTACAGAAGGCACGATGTTTGAAAATCATTCCGTTTAAGTAAGCTCAAATACTGCTCAAAAAGAATCACTTGGAGTTTTGTGAATATTTGCTACCCACCATCATGCTGATAATCAACTAGAACAGTAGAGCTGGTAACAAAATCAGCACCCAGTGTTTCCGACTGTATGGAAGAAATGAAATGCTAAATGATATTATATGAAAAGTCTGAAGTACGAAACGCGCGCAGTCCGGAACATTTGCAACGAGCGGATGTTTTTTACTATCCTGAGTAACTTTTTTTAAAGTCAGAATAACAACTGAATTGATTGTAAACGTGCCTTGAAAAGGTCAACCATGGTAATCGAAACGTCCGTTCACTATAAATATTCTCGATCACGTTGTCTTCACATCGCAAAAGTTTCAGGCGGTGGTCAAGCGGATAGGGTTGTGGCGTTTGGAGGTGAAGGTCGCGGGTTCGAATCCACCACCGCCGGCTAACTTCCCTATTTGGCAGCCCCCTACCTGAAAATGATGTGCACCGTTATTTCATCAATAAAGTAACTAAGAGATAAAATATTAAAAAGAGGTGTTCCATTTCAAAACCAGTAGTTCTTATTCCGTGCAGACACACTGAAGTAGACTGACAGTGGCCCCAGAATACTTCACATAGATCTTATGAAACTAGTTCCAGTTTTTCGCGCTACCTGTTACCAATAAACGAGGATTACACGAAACCAAGAAACGGCGCGACGGATGCATTCTGATGAAATCAGAACAAGGAAAATGCTCGGCAATTCAAACTTGCAGGAGACCGATCACATTAGGTCTTTTGTAAGCTCTGTCCTATAGCTGGACAGTATAAACACATTTAGGCCAGTTCAACATTCAAAATATGTCGCCGAGTTTATTCACCTTGTCGGAATTGTTTTGCCCGTTTTATGCAAAGACTTTCCAGTTACGGCCTACTGTTTCGTTTCGGTAGTCCTAGCCGTGCTGAAGCCCTTCTAGGATTCGTTTGTTTCGATCAGTCCAGCGTCTCGTCCCAACCGCCCAGTGGACGCGCAGTCAACAGACGTTTGTTGTAGGAATACAGCCCTATAATTTACGAAAATTAGCAAATTAATGTAAATGGACGTACAACTAGAAATCTTCAAAGGTACAAGAAGAAACAGTCAGTGTCTGTCACGTCAAGATGCTGTGACAGAAAGCTGTACTATGTGCTTTTAGCAGAGTAGACCAAGGATTTATCGGTATGTGCGACTTCACATGAATCTGCTTGTGAGAAAACTTGTGCACTTGAATGTGCGTGTGAGCGACTGTATGAGTCAATGATCATGAGATAGACTGCGACCAGTCTAGTGCAAACTCGGACTTGCACCTGTTTGAGTGCATCTGTACGGGGTATCTACTTTAGTAATTACAAGTGAACAGCGATCAGGGTACGAGTTTATACGGGCTCGTCCGTGATAATTCACCTCGACGTAAGGTGAGGGAAACGTGGTGCCTGAAATTTAAGGTAGTCACCATAAAAGGGATGTCGATGTCACCTGCTCTGGTGATGAAACGTTCGCAATCCCATGAAAACAGGAGTCTTTATCTACAGCAGTGAGAACAAGCTGTGTGCTTAAACATATTACAGGTTCGGGGATTGGAACGGCGCAAAGTCGGACGGGCATCGATTGGTCGGACAGGGTGAGGTCTTTCGTTATCATCTTAGCTTTCAGATCCCGCAATACTATGGGACGTACACACCTTTTCAGGTCTGTAAGAAATAAAGTGCCATGAAGAAGGTTGATAAACATTGACGAACTAAGCTGGCAGCAATTAAGTATCGACCAGCCAAAGATTAGCGGTTCGAAGCCCAGATTCGTAGGTCATTTTAGCCACTGATGGCGATAACACACCAAACTTCAGGATAATGATTGTCGTCTCCTCCACCAAATAATAAGGCCCTTTGAGCGTGCAGCAGGTTCACTCATCCCACTTATGCATCAAACGTTTCACATGAAGGTAGCGTTAATAACACATGGTCAATGCATTTCATTTTGAACAATCATTAACCCTGTATGAACATGTTTGGTTTTCGTTCTTACCTCATAGTACCGAATAATAAATTAAAAATTATCAATATCATGAGGCAGAAGAAATACAAACAAGCAGAAATATTTCGAATGCATGTAAGCCACTGGTGGGGCCAAGTAGCCATATCGCCTGATAACTACTGTCACCGTATTAGGGGATATGGTGGGCTCCAAACCGGTAATCGAACATGACCCAATCTGAAAAGTATACCGGTTAAGCATTTCACACCTTTTCACCACGTCGTGGACTGAACATGTTTGTCCATCTTGCGACTATTCACCATCTTGGAGAACGCCGCGTCTTGAAGAAACTGATCTGGAGGTCTGTGTAACACATGTCCAAACAAGTTAACTTACGCAATTTCAGTGCCTCACAGTACGCCCTGGTTCGTGTTAGCTTTTGTTTGCGCCAACATGAAAACCACCCAGTCTGCATTACTGACCCTAGATGAGGACTACCGACTTGAGCTCCAGTCGGTTAACGTCCTAAAGAAAAGTCCAGCATCCGAGCAAACAACAGGAGCAGATTGAAGATGAGTTACACAAATCGATAGATGCCACACAAGAATCTAGGTCATGTGGAACTTACAACCGATGGATAACTTCGGTGTCGGTTCCTCCGTAGTAAATGAACACAGATGAAACCCTGAGGATGCCTAAACGCAACGGGCGGTGCGAACCGTCAGTAGAACAGAAGCCTGAGAAATCACCGTACGTGGTGGTCGACAAGGAAATGGAGGGAAATTGAAAGTGCTGCAGCATTGCCGAAAACCCCAATCACCTACCGACCCAGCGGAAGTTTCATTTAACAGATACCGAGTGTGATGAATTCAAGAAATCCAATAGATCACTGACTCATTTCCGTAAATAATCAGTGCAGTGCCGGGTTGACCGACTTAGGAAGTATTTCGGCTTTCTACTATACAAAGTGATCTACAGCTAAAGAGGTAAACTCCTCAGATGAAGAAAAAACTGTGAAAAGGCACGTGTGTCGAGAACGTCCAAGTAAAATTCAGCTTGCTGATCACGTTTAAAAACGAACAGAATACAGGCCAACGAAAATACGAAGGGGAAGGGCGTTACAGAATATGCGATGCGGATAATAAAACACGACTGGAAATAAGCAAGTTCAAATCATGGGGCCATCGGCTTGATAAATGTAACTAGTTGTCTGAACAAAAAGAGAGAGAAAGAGAAGGCCATGAGAAGGGGAAACGTCCAAGCCCGGTCTGAGGAGTGGAAACGAAAACGAAAAACAGACAATACAGGGAGGCATCACCTCGGAGGTAGACAATTTTTTGCTGGCTATAGGTCAAAGAACAACCTTTATACAATCCTGTTATCCTTCGTTAAAACCGTTCAACAAGGTGAAGAGAAACAGAAAAAGAATCTCAAAAGATACCGCTACTCCGATGGACCAACAAGAACAGGAAAAGAAAGATGCCAAATCGGCCAACATACAGAATACAATCTAACTGCACTAAAGTACAAGATCTCAATCATTCTGATTCGATAGAAAATGACAACACGACCTTCAGTGTTCATAGTTTGCGGCTATATCCTTTGATGCCGCAAGCCAGCTGGCTGACTGTTTTTTTTGGACTCCAACCACAAAGACGTGAGGCATATAGTTTGCCTAAGTTTAATGTACATTTTCTCATCCGCGCTGCCATATTATTCATTGATCTACAAGTGACACCTTCAGCACACCTCCATCCACGCCTCGCAGCCATACAACAGAACTGAGGGCATGACAATACAGTGTGCACGACTTTCATTTTCAACTAAGTATCAGATTGGTACCACAAATGCCTCAGTCTAGCTTAAGCCGCTCGACATTCGGATATACACGTGCCCACTTCTACTACTATGCTGCCGTCTTTCGCCATGTAGCTACCGAGGTAACTGGAACGATCAACAGTCGTCTCCTCCTCTTTGCCCAGTATCAAGCTCGGGACTACTGACCTCTAGTCTTGTGACAGTACTCTACACATGACGAATGCAGCTACGGTCGTCGTCGCTGAGTCTAGTGCACTTTGCGCATGTTCCGTACACTCGAATACAAACAAGAGGTTATCGACGCGATAAAGGAAGGCGGAGTTTGAGGCAAAACCTCGACCTAATTGAGAAGGTCCTGGATTAGAGAACCAGAAGAATTGGGAGTTGGAGGAAAGGCGGAAAGCAGAAATTACGAAATAACGTTTTTGCCAGGAGCAATAATACCTGCATATGGCCAGCGAATGGGATTAGTCACTCAACTTCGTGGCGTGCGAAGCATTCTTTAGCCTTCTGCATGATCAGCAAGCATTTCTACCCAATCTCCACAAAACGACATAAGGATGTTTCGTTGGGTGAGCAGTGCCGCCCGCGATATGCTGAGTTTGTAAAGACTGACACCACGATCACAAGAATCCTTAAACCAGCCAGGAGTGCTTGTGATTTACCGGGTTTGGAGACCTGTGGAATACAAAACTTTTCATAATGAAGAACAGTCTCAGCGGAGTTGGAGACAGACAAAACATCACATGAGAAGTAAAAATCGTCTCAAAGTCACGAAAGTCATCCCAGTCAGCAGAATTGTGGTGTCATATGGTACATCCAGAGTTGAATATTGGGGCAAAAGGATAAACAAGAAAGGAAAATAAAATGAAAAAATGGTTCGATAAGCCCATAGAAGACAGGGGATTGATATCAAATAATCAATAGAAAGTGGATATAAGATTAAGGTCAAGAGTGTGCGCGGGCGTCAAGAAGACCGATGATGAGTGCATGGGCATCACACAGTTGATAAAGGTTGTCGATTATGATGCAATACTCCGCTTGATGTCCCATACTCGAAGCGTCGGATGAATGCAAGAACCAATCTTTGCTGCGGACGCTAAAATCACCAAGAACGGCAGCAGGCAGCTGGGGTCTGCTGAAGTCAATGCCTCCATGTTTGAAAATAATAAATCAAAAATCAAAGCACTGTTGCTATGGGTGGAGCGGAAAATGGTTTTAAACTAATGATTAAAAGGAAACCGAGTTTTCAAACAAATAAGTTAGAAGCCTCGGTTGGAGAAGTCAAGATGTAACAGTCGGACGGTGGCGCAGATTGGTGGATACAGGCGCAGGCATCAGCTTTCGAGAGAAAAGAAAAAATAAGCAGTGAGAAAATTGAATGTCACTTGTGTCTGACGAGGGCTTCAGTTAAAAAGGCAAAGGGAGATGAAGGCTGGAGAAAGTGGTGCACGGAGTCAACATGTCCATTCAAAGCACAAATTTTGTTGAGGGCATTGAAAGCTTGATGTGCTCTGTGTGTTAGTGCGCGCAGATGAACGAACACAGCTATTCATTCCATCCCTGGGGTTCATGATAGGATGAGAAAACCGGTAACCTAAACCCTGAGACTTGAAATGCAGAATCACATAAGGCTTCAGTGTTTGGATATGACAGGGGGCCGGGCGATAACAAAGCAGTCTCACGCTACCTTTGCTTCTGTCAGAACTTGCGTTCGCAGGCCATTATTCCTAGACCTGACGCAGAGTGCAGCGGGCGCTAGAGGACAAGAGACCGCACGAAGGCAGAAAAGGGCTATTATTTATGATTATTTATCCTAATGATTGCATGTTTCACTGTCTATTACCTAATGCATTATTTCGTGATCCTTTCAATCACTATAGCACAACAACAAACTGAACAAAGAACTAATCCTAGGTTGTCAATCTCCATGGCCATTCACGACACAATTGAATGTTCGTTCGGATTATATTACTACAACTTACTACTATTTACAATACAAAGTGGACACGATCGCCACTCATCACGGTTCACTGTCATATCCTCCAGCGTCTCCAGCCGCCTAGTTGACGGGTTTTTCGGACCTCAACCAATAAGACGTAAGACACCCGCTTTAACTACGTTCGCTGTGCATTTTCTCATTCCACGTTGCCACGTCATCTGTTAACCTCCACACGGCTTCCTCCACTCCGTGGGAGGAACAACAAATAGGGCACCGTATGGTGGACAAGTGCTCGCCATACCTAACACGTGAGCCAAACAGCGTAGTCTACTACGTTGCATTCAATGAGATAAGATATTCTCAGAATCGACACCCAATACTAGATTCCTGACCTCCACATTACTCACTCGGTCAATCTATCCAATCCTGTCGATACTACGTAGACATCGGTGATCGAAAACATACAAGCGACGAACATCTCCAAAATATATGATCGATGCAACCTCGACCTGGACGAAATCTGGCCCGCTGTTCGCGGATGCTACTCTCGCGATTCCATGTCAAACGGCGCAGCATTATCAAAGTTAACATTGTAGTAACCATCG
>LUCM01004099.1:23338-40370 GCA_008360955.1 Fasciolopsis buskii
GCATTAAAGTGCACACATTGAAGGAGCCGAGATTCAGAGGTCGACGGGGCTTGAGAAAATGTGAGCTGACAGACTGAAAACCACTCATTACACTATCCGACATTGAACCGTTGCGAGTAACGGGCATGTAATCAGTGGAAACACTATGGGTAGGCAGAAGGGGCAAAGAGATCGGGTTGGAAACAGAAAAGACAGGTTGAATAAAAGAGACGGAACTCGGAACAGTAGCATACTTATCGCTACCCATCCCCGCTCGATGCAATGGGCAGCGCGTTCTTGATTATCCTGCGAGACGACCAATGCAGTATGGAATTGTTTGTAGGCGTTTAACTCATGGGGATTGTTGGACGGATACTGCACGGGCGTCCAAGCGCTAAGCAGAAGAACAATTAGGGTTCTCAACCAGTCTTTGGTCCTGAAAAGAACCTGACCGCAAGGCAGTGGGGCATAGCTGAGTGGAAGCCCATCTACTTGGATCGGCTATTTTCCCACTCGTTTTTCCGACTTAGGTGTCAAATCAAATCAACCCCTGACTGCGAGGACCAGGAGACTACTTTTTCGGGCCTCTACCCATTAACCTTCCAGACCCGATTGGATCTCCGGCTTGAGATAAGCCATTCTGTACACCTCGTTGGATCATGGAGGCACGGAAGCCGTCACACCACGTCACGGTACAGTCGCATTGTGACAGACATTGGCGGTGGCAAAAAAACAAAAGTATCCGATGAACACAACTTTCATTCCTTCCGTGGCATCATATTTCTTTCGGGGTCCCAAGAAGAGATTCTCCAATGGACCAAGCATGTGTCACCCAAATGGTTTTCTTGTCATCATCATCCTCGCACAGCTTTAAACATTATGACAAACCCCACTGACCGTTTTATTTCTCTCAGTAATACGTTGCCATAGAAATGACGAAAATACAAGGTGCACAGAAGTAGACCTATAGCATCTGAAAAGAAAAGAACCTCGTAGCAGCCAACACAGAACAAGATCCAACTGTATTAAAGTCCAGGATTTCAATCATTCTGATTTGATAGAAAATTACAACATGACTCCCAATGCTCATGGTTTTCGGCCATATCCTTCAGAGCTGCAAGCCGGCTGGCTATCCACAGAGAAGTGAGACAATTACCTTAACTAGTTTCCCTTTACATTTTCTCATCCGCGTTGTCGCGCCATTCGCTGACCTCCAAGTAGCGTTCGCTACTACGACGGAGGAGTGGAAAACAAGGCACGACATGGTAGACGCGTGTTCCCCGTGCGCAACACTTGATCCAACCAATGAAGTCTACTAAACTTCATGTGCTAAGATAAAGTACCCCCAGAACTGACATCTAGTATCAGATTCCTAACCCGCAAATTGCTCACGCGACCACTCCACTCCTAACGATACCAAAGAAACACCGAGGATCAAAAATATCTAAACGACAGACGCATTACGCACGCAGACCCCACATCTCACCATACAACAGAATTGAGAGCATAGAGAGGCAGTTAAATACCAGGTTAGTGCTACAGGTGTTTCAATCGGAGCTAAGACCTTGGTAACCATCGCAAGTAAACTGAAACCTTTGTGGTAACATCCATTAGAAGAGATGGATCCATTCGTATCCCGTGCTTTCGAAAATCCTTCCAGTCAAAGGAAACCACTGGATGGTTGCTGAGGGTCGGAGACAGAAAGATAACACAACCAGCAGTGTAGTGTTATTGGGTCAAAAGCGGTACTAGAAACAAGCAGTACTTATGGTTCATCAGGGAAGACAGATCTAAACGGCGGGACGAAATTTTTTGTTTGAAAGCATTTATCTTGATCAACTAAGACTGGAAGCATAACAAATCATTCTTAGATTAATTCAAACACGAAGATCAAGCAATGTGTAATCAAACTGTATAAAAAACAAAGAGGGGCGAAATCGGAACTGTATTGTCAACACAATACGACGGCTGAATACGGTTTTACAACTCGCACAAGTTCAGATGCTTCAAACACGGCATCGGTAACGTGAAAGCAAACTGTCATAGTGGAAACTTGTGAGATGTAAACGCAAATGGTTGGGAAAAGACAACGATTTCAACGTTCTTCGAGCAGAGGACCTCGATATCTACGGTTCTGTGTTCGACGGCCGACCGATGAGGTGCAAAAATAGGACAGTGAAAAGGAATCAGTCAAGGGGGGAGTTGGAGGTTTTTATCTGATTATAATCAACGTGAACAACGTAGAACCAACGATAACCTTACGATTCCGATCTGGCAAGCATTCTAATGCAACTACTTAACTCTGACCGTTTGCGTGCAGCCAGTTGATGAATATCAGGGTGTACAAGACCACTGACTTGCCATTCCGATCGGTCGTCTAAAATATAAGAGCAAAGCTGTTCGGTGAATACAAGGCAGTAGAGACCACAATCACATGCATTTTGTTGTTTTACTACATCCAACTGCACGACGTCACTCAGTTTCGGCTTTTTACAATAAGCTGCAACATGATGAGCAATTCGTGAAGCGGCATCGAAGTTGAATTTCGAATAAAGCGGATCCAAATGATACGATCGCCCAAACATCAAAGAAATGACTAAAAGCGTCCAATGTGAACCACCAGCGGATTGGCGGGAGTCCGAATCATTCACTAGGAAGAAAATCCAGTCAACGGTCTTGCACCCAAGGGAGTCGAGTAAAAACGAGGCGGATGCAGAATCAGACAGTTTCAGCAACTGCGTCACAGGAGGATCGACCAACAGCAGACGACTGTGGTCTTTGAGGAGAGAACGGGTTAGGTATTCATATCCAAATGAGAGTATGACATCATTAAGCCAACAACCTTCGTCAAGTGTGCGCAAATCCCGTTCACGCACTAGACAATCATGATAGCTCAAAACAATGCTATCCATGAGCCTACAGAACACGGCTGGTAAACTGGTAGGACTCCAGAATCCAATTATTCGTTCTGAAATAGAGTGCAGACGAAGATTTTGAGTTGTAAGAATGGGCTCAAAAATGTTAGGTCTACAGTATCATATCAAAAAATCAGGATGATAATAAAGGGCAATTTTTCTAAGAAACCATATAAAAAGAACAACACGAAATACCAATTCCATGGTTGAGTGCATTACCCAGCAAGGTTTTCTAGAAGAGGCACATGAACCGACCAACCGGATTTGAGGATCGCGCTTGGTTGTGCAAAGGAAACATTTATACTCTCAAATAAAAAGGCCTACTCTGGACCGGTGAACCGAGGAGTAAATGCACACGAATATGAACATGACTGCTATTCCAACAAACGTTTGTACCATTCTCCCACCTACAAAAGTGATCTTCCATTGTGTACAACTGGCCATTTCACTGATTAATAATGTTATTCCCCTTCCCGCCCAGTACTCACAGTCGACGGGAACTGCAGTCGGCCTTACTAGTAGCTGTGTTAATGGAATAAATTGTGTTGTTCTCGCGTTTCTTCAGCTAACATCCAAATCCCATCGAACCCACTTCAGTCGGCTGATGCAATTTTGCGTCCTTGATAAACATTCAAACTAGCCATATTCAGTGTGCGAAGATCGATGCATATAGGAACAATAGTCACGTTTAACTCATACACTAGAGACTACCCACCGACCTGTTCCACCCAAGACTAGCGCTCAAGACTTCAGCTTTGTCGTCTAGCTAACATACCCACCCAGTCCGTCCGTGAAGTTTCATCTGCGCTTTTCTGTGGACCTTGGATTCGCTGTTTTTGGTTTTTCTAGCGTTGGTGTAGCTCTCACCGAGAAGACTGAAGCGGCACTGTATGACCCACCTCAGTCGACAGCCGGCTATGTGCAGTAAGACTTAGACAGTCATCGATAGAATATATACTATTTGTTTCTCGTCTCAGAGTACGCTCCTAAAGATTTTAGGCAGATGCAATTAAGAACACTTCCCATCAAAAGCTGAACGACCTCTTACACAAAGCAAAATGAAGCGACGTCGTGACTGTAACAGGACCTGAATGCCCGAGTACGTTGGTTGTCCTCAACCGTGGCGTGTATAGGAGGCCCTTTTTTCTCGATTCCCGTCGTTCAGAAAACAGGATGCGGTTGTTGGCCTGGTATTCAGAGGGCTGAGTTGTCGCAATTACGAACTACGGAAGCGCCATAGCCAGTACGTCACCTAGTGTCCATTCTCTTTCAATCAGTGATGAATCCAGATGGATAACATCGCAATTAGCCACAAATGGTGCAGCTGTTTACAGTACTGCCGGCCGTAGTGGAGCACTCCTCTCAACTCCGACAACGCGTGTCTGCCTTAAGATGTCAATGTGCCTTGGTGGACACTCAAAATGCGCGATGCAGTGTCATTAAGACAGACAAAAGCTCTCTGACGAAACTCGCTTATCAATTTTTTGAAGTGCGCTGGCTGAAAAGCTGGTGTTGCCTGACGAAACCTTAGATGATTCTAAGACACTCCAATTCTCACGATCACGCTTGCCAGTCCCCTCCACCTAGCGTAGTGAGCATTAATGGGTATGCAGAATGTCCTTCTTGTGTACTCGTGAGTAAAGCATAGCATGAAAAAACATGGCTTTGGATTTCGCGCATGGATTTTGGCTTCCAAACATGCTTTTAAGCCTCCATTCACGGTTTTAGTTTTCACTCCTTGTTTTCAGATCTATCAGAAATCTGTCTACTAAGCGGTATAAAAAAATAAGGTTTACTTTCAGACAAACAATTTCTTGAGTCAACTTTTGCGCGAGCACATTTAAGAAATGACGGTCATAAGGGGTACAATTAGAAGAGGAAGTGCTCCGAAATACAATGTGGCAATTAATCTCAACCAATTGGTATCCGCAGCTTTTAACTGAGATTCCTTCAGATAGATTTAATAGATCATGTTGACATACCGCTATATGGTTTTTTGAGGGCAAACCTGAAGACCTTTCCTATGAGGTTGACGAAAGGGCTGTAATGTGGCATGCTCTGTACCAAATGTGCTGGCTTAGAATAAGCCGCATTATCTAGTTGAATCAGTGCATCGTGAAGAATGAAGACAGCTTCAGTAATCGGTTGGCCTTCCCACTATTCACTAGGACACTTCTCGGGAACATTGTTGAAATCAGACCAACCCAATCGATGATGACGTTTCTTCCTTGGCCAACCAGTGCCAAATCAACCTCTTCTTCTTTCACATCCAGTCGGTTACGTTCAGTTGCTTGTTACTGCATTACCCTGATAGACTGGTCAATAGACCAAGCTGAAGCACAAGACGTTAGCATTAGGGTATAACGTATACGGTCTAGCAGGACACACGCTGAGACTGGAGACACAATGAATCGGGCTTGAACCTTCAGGTTCAACAACGAAATGGAACGGACCAGATGTCCCCTTGAGTGGGCAGTCACACAGAAACAGCGCGGAATTAGAGCGGCTAGCCAAACCCGCTAGCGAGAGAGAAGATAAACACAAAACACGGTCTTGCGTTTATTGATGACCCACCAATAAGAGTCAGAAATTAAGCGAGCTCTATCGTTTATATGGTTTTGTGCGGTGGCCTTGGTCGATAGGTGAAACAGCCAATAAAAGAGATGTCTGATGAATCTTTTGGCGGCCATATAAAAATTTCCAACCGTGCAATATTTAAAATAAAGTCAATTCCAAAATACCTCGAAAAGCATAGATTCATGCTGAAAAATAACAGCAGAATTAAAATGCGACACTCGAAACAATAGATTGGTCACCGTCTATGACTCTGTGTAGCCAATTTTCTTCTTGCATAAGTGTGCTCATCCAACAAGCGGTCAACTAATGTGCTAACTGCCACAATAAGTGGTTTAACCTACGCTTCATTTTTAGCTGAGTGAAAGAATACCCAAGAATGTCAACTACTACGGTGCATAAAATCGGATATAATCACCATCAAACTTTTGAGGAGCACCTCCGAACCTCAGAGCTTATTCAGTCTACGATTTGGAAGACTGGGCATTTCTCGGACTTTATTCATGAAGTCCAGGAAAGACAACTCAAACCGCCTTCATTCCAGGCACACTGTACGATATGCCACTGTCTTCGTTAGATACTGTATGAGTCCTCTTAGACTTTAAATTAACCACCTCAGCCAAGATTTCAGTTTTCATAAAATTCTCCATAATGAATAAACTGTCAAGTGATAAAAGACCGTGATACCTCTTATTGGTAAGGCCGCCCAAGCTGTCAGGTAGCAATCTACCAATAAGAATCACAAACGACGCACTGACCACGCAACGAATCAACTGGAACTTTTTTGCACGCTACTCTTAAGGTTGAATGCACCCAGTAGTTGCTAAGATCTGAGATCTAAAAAAGAGACGCTACACTAGTAGGCCGTGCACTTCCTTTACGAAAACCTTAAAATACAAGTTGCTGACCTGTTAAAAGTACAGTTTGGATACTCTTCAAGTATCATAGTGTGTGGATGGAAGCTAAAAAACCGTGCGCGAAGGCTTGAAGAACCATGCGTTATGGCTAAAACACTGTAGAATTAACCCCCACCTAATAATATCAATCAGCATAAGTTGCTTATCAAGAATTGTTCTATAACATGCTAGAAACGTAAATGTAGAGGAAGAGGCATGGCCCATAATTACTGGAGGCCATTACACGGGACGAGGAAAAATCGACACAACCACAAGGTCTCAGTAGACCCTGTATTCTGCTGGCTTAAGGAGTTCGCAAATATTGATTGCTGTCCTCATCTTCAAGATGTGCTCGTGTTATGAATGCGCTAATCGTAGGGGTATCAACCTAATTCCGACAGTGTATAAGCTGCTGGCGTCCGCCAATCTTCTCAGGTTGCACAACAAGCGTGAAGAACAAACTCGCGAGGAACAGACTAAGTTTCGCATCCGTCGTGGATGCGTCGATCAAATCCTCCCTCGAGAACCTCTTCGCATTCCGAAAGCCAAAGACCGTGTCCATAAACATTCGCTCAGCTTTCGACTGCATTTCGCTTATACTACTAAACCCCTGTTTGTTGAAGAAAGAATTTCCTTCTGTGTTAGTTCTTCAAAGAGTTGTATCCTCCTATCTCAAATCAAATTTGGACCTATGGCTAATTTTCGCCATTCTTGGTCGTCTACGGTTGAGTTCGACAAGGCTACCCTATATCGGCATTTCCTCTCAACTTCGCCACAGATGTTCTACAGGACGGCTAATCTGGTTTATTGGACGATGGAGTGGAACTCCTATCAGGAAACAGTTTTTAACTTCGGCTATGTCAACAATATTGCTTTACTGAGCGATGACGCAGAGGCAGTTGAACACGCGTTGGACTGGGGTAATCACTCTGTATCCCTTTCGATGGCTGGGATACGCATTGTATATACCTGTCTGTTGTATGCTTTTTCATGCTCTTGGGTAAAGCTGAAGGACGCGATGCGGCGACCAGATGCAGAGGTATGAAGAAATTTGCTTTGGTTTCTCATCGGTTGGTGCTTTCCGCTTTCCTGATGGGAGCGAAAGAGATGAAGATTGTCGTTGGTTGGAAAAACTGCTCAGAATCGAAGTCAGTGGCCCAAACGCTGAAGGGCTTGTCTGTAGAATTAGTGTTTCCTAAAACATAAGGCGGGAACGAGACAAAAGGTCACGAAGTGCATGTTGAAAATATAACTGTCTTTTTATCATTTTTCTCTTTTATCTATTTTCTGTATAATTCAATTTAAATTTTTTTGTGTTAGCATCATCCCCGTCGTTTTTAAGCTGATGCGACCCATATATATATATATATATATATATATATATATATATATATATATATATATATATATATATATATCATGCATCATTGTAATTACAATCATTCAGTAGAAATAAAGAACATTATTTAAATACGTACGTGATCACCAAATGTGAGACGAATCATGGTGTTGGAATCAGACTCAAAGTTATGTGCTGCGAAGTCGTTGGGTAGCATCAGTCCAGCTGGAGTAGCAATGAGCGAGAGCCATAATATTAGATACTTCACCCCACTTATTTCGGAAATAGCGTTTTCCACAGATAATGCTTGCCGCATCAAACCAGCAGTCCTGCATGGATGAAACTGATAGTACGGAATGCCCAGGTAGGGGTGTTCCACTTGACTGAATCCTGCTTCTAACGCAACATAATGGTTTTTGGTGGACTGGAAAATGGAACGAATAAATCGCTTCTTAAGGAGTTCGATAGATAGGGGACGCCCGGAAAAATTTTGTATGCGCATCATAAGAATCGGCACCTCATAAGCCACACTGTATGAGATGCGGTATTCCAATTTGAGACCATCCGCTGATGAACAGCTACCGTCCACATGAGGTGTGGAGGGAACTGGTGACTCAAAACGATGACACACTAATTCACTATATTCGTATCCAGGATAGTTCTCCATGGACCACTGTGCCGTGGAGTCGGAGAAACACGTAAGCATGTCGTAAAGATTCTCGATTGCCGTTTGAAAAACGGACAAAGAAATATGACCACTTCGTTCCTCAATCATGGACGGTGTGTCGCCAGCGTGAAACAAGCTGAGATAGAAAGGAGAAGGCACATTCAGGTATGAAGTGCTACATAAGCTGCAAATGCCTAGGTGAACGTTACCTCATTCCTTTATTTAAACATCATATTAAATGTTGACTGAAAGATTTTAGGGCACAGAAAAAATCAAAGCAACTACTCACATATGGATATATACACTGTCAAAAACTCCTTGGGAAATTATAACATCTTCCATTAATGAGCTACGTAGAAGGGGCACATTACAAAATCACTAGAATCCACTACGAGGGGGAATTGGCGAAATGAACCTGAAACTTGAAGTGGCGCAAAACAACACAAGATCTCATTACGTCAGGCGGATTAATGACCCCGGTGACAGCCGATGGCCGCGTAGCACCTGAATACAACGATGGTTATTCGATGTTGCGCGGCTCGCTACTACACCTGACTTACTGGAACTTCATTTTTATTACATAAAGTGACGTTCAGTAAAAGGAGTAAATCCCATAGCCAAAGGCATAACTTTAAACAGATGCTTGAGGAGACCAAACATAATTAGGTTTTATGACCCCGTCTAGAGAAAACTGACTTAGGTTGTTAGAAATACGGAAAAACGAAGAGTTGTAAAACGTTTCAATCAGGCCTGCTGTTCGCGGATGTTACTCACGCGATTCCATGTCAAACGGCGGAGCATTATCAAAGTTAACATTGTAGTAACCATCGGAATTAAACTAATCCCATGATAATCGCTACAGTCTCTCTGTGTGCCCTTCTTGAAGATGGGTACAAGCAGTGACTCATCCCACGATAACAGAATACGGTCCTCGTTCCAAATATCATGAAGCAAGGAAATAAGGAATTTCATCAGAGCTTCTCCACCAACTTTTAAAAGAATTGGTGGATATTCGTCGAGACTGGTTGCGTTTTCCTTCTTCAGAAGTCGAATGTTCGACTCCACCTCCAATTCCGTTCGCGGCCAACAGATATCTCCCAAGGATTCGCAGCTCAAGACGTTGGACTAAAAACGTTAGCGCGCAGCCAGCTACGCTGATCCACGAAATGCTCAACCCAATGGTCCAGTCTTTGCTGTCTACCACGAATGAGTCCTCCATTCCTATGGCACACGACTTCACTAACCGTAGTTCGCCGCCCATCGGAGTCGTGTATAAGCTTAAACAGTCCTTGACTTTTGTTTGAATCGGCTGTTACTTCGATTTCTCCAGCTACCTCAACCCACCAGTTTTCACGCTCGTTCTTAAGGCTTATCGTCAACTGATGACGCAACTGTCGACGTATCTCATTCACCTCATTGCAGTCGGGAAGCTGGCAATTTGCTCCAGTAGACCCAGCGACCCTTGTGAGATCCAGTGTCTTTGACGAAGGCTCGACCTAGGACCACAGGCGAAATATGCTGCCAAATGCATCGCTTGCTTGATTTGATCTCTATGCTCATCCACACTGCTGCTCGTCGAGGTTCTTAGTTCGTCGGATAGTATCTGTTCATAACTGGTGCGAACAGCCAAGACAAAAATACGTTCCATGGCCGTCGAGCTGCAGCGAAAATCGCAATAAAACTAACGCATAGTCCGATTCGACGTACGCGGTCCAGTACGATCTACAGTTCTGCACAGAACCGCGCCAATCGTGGCTTACTCCAATATCGCTGATTCAGACTACCTGTCTAGTTAAAGCGTCATATAGCTGTGTGACGCGAACTGTGTCCGAAATGCGTATTAGATAGGAACAAACAAACGATTTTCCGCACACAGTTAGACAAGTCTTTCCCCGCTATCTGTTCGCTGAACAAGCAAGGCGCACCGCCCACCTAAACAGGATTCCGATACACTCAGTTTTCCACTTGTGCATTAAAATCACCTAACACCATTACAATGTCAAGGACTTTGCTATTCCGAACACAAGTGGCACGTTCGTCGTAAAACTCGTCTTTTTATGTCAACGCTGCGGTCTGTTGTGGCGTATGCCGAGGAGACAAATAAGCTGCACTTACCACAGCTATCCCTCCGAACGCCGACTGATTCCCGCAGACTCAAAGAGCACGAGCGACTGTTAACCGGGACCCAGTCCAAAAGGGTTGCTTCAGCCTCCGCACTTAAGACCGTTACCAAATCGCGTTGACTCACAGCTTGAGCTGCTTCGTCTCCTGAAGTGTGCAGGAAATATCGTGACGAGACATTAGGCGCAATTAGTTGGATTACTCTATTCGAATCATGAATTCGCGTTTCACCCACGCAGCAGACATCAATCGAAAGTGAGTTCACTGTCAGAGCTAAACACGCCTGTTGGCCAGCCTGCATTAAAGTGCACACATTGAAGGAGCCGAGATTCAGAGGTCGACGGGGCTTGAGAAAATGTGAGCTGACAGACTGAAAACCACTCATTACACTATCCGACATTGAACCGTTGCGAGTAACGGGCATGTAATCAGTGGAAACACTATGGGTAGGCAGAAGGGGCAAAGAGATCGGGTTGGAAACAGAAAAGACAGGTTGAATAAAAGAGACGGAACTCGGAACAGTAGCATACTTATCGCTACCCATCCCCGCTCGATGCAATGGGCAGCGCGTTCTTGATTATCCTGCGAGACGACCGATGCAGTATGGAATTGTTTGTAGGCGTTTAACTCATGGGGATTGTTGGACGGATACTGCACGGGCGTCCAAGCGCTAAGCAGAAGAACAATTAGGGTTCTCAACCAGTCTTTGGTCCTGAAAAGAACCTGACCGCAAGGCAGTGGGGCATAGCTGAGTGGAAGCCCATCTACTTGGATCGGCTATTTTCCCACTCGTTTTTCCGACTTAGGTGTCAAATCAAATCAACCCCTGACTGCGAGGACCAGGAGACTACTTTTTCGGGCCTCTACCCATTAACCTTCCAGACCCGATTGGATCTCCGGATTGAGATAAGCCATTCTGTACACCTCGTTGGATCATGGAGGCACGGAAGCCGTCACACCACGTCACGGTACAGTCGCATTGTGACAGATTATAAGCCATCTAGCTGCGTTTGTTGCCTCATCAAAATATTTCCTGGGTACTTTAAGAGACAAAGTGGCCTAAGTGTTGTAGGAATACTCTTGAGTTGCAAAGATGAATCCAATCCATTCATACTGGATCCCGATCAATAGCCGTCCAACTGGGGATCAGTCGGTGTACGAAGAGAAGCTGTACTAAACCCAGCCTATCATCTGGGCACGTCGGCCGGCAGGCGGTGGAGCCGTTTTACGAGGAACTGTACACTCTTGTTCGCAGGAGTAAAACATTAATATTGTAGTCGCAACAGGTGATTTTGGCGGGCGAATTAGAAGCTCCATCAGGAGGGTGCCGCGTCTCGTTTGCCGGGCATAGGAATGACCAGGAGCAGGATTTTCCAATCATATGCAGACAGAAGTCTATTTCTTTCTACCACGAATTTTCGATCTAGTTCGCGTCGCCCGGATGATGAGTGTGGCCCTGAATGTTTAAAGAGGTAAATTTCGAAATATCATTAGGGAAACCATGCCGAGCTGGCATGCATACTACTTCGGCAAATTTCAATCACCACACCCGGCAGAGAAAAGGTGCAATGACACAATTTAAACATCCCAGTCAGTAAAAACACCCCTAAAACGCCCCGAAACAGTCCCAAAACCGTTCTACACGAGACAATCTCGGAAGCTACCCCCAGCTATTTAGTCCAGGATGTGTCTCTCGTTCAAGGTCAACTCGGTAAGCGCAAGACAAAGTGATCGAGAGGATCCTTTCCTTTGCGTTCACGAGAATTGCGTCCACCTCTGTGACTGTTGTCGTCTTCGCTTTATTCTTGGGGTTCTAACTAACTCGCTTCCGCTTCAGCGAAATGGTGGAGAAAGGGGTAAACTACCCCCCTCACACCCGTGTCGAAAAACTGTCATTTCCATCAGCGTTTGTAACATCGCAAGCAACTTGGGCTTCTCGTCAGTTTGCACATTTTAGCTTTCCAGGTCCAGTGTACAATCTATTTCTGCCCCTAGCTTCTTAACTTCATATGTCTATCTGCTACTTCCGGGCAACTTGTTATGTTCCTGGAAACGTATGTTCTGGCCATCAGCCGAAAACGATTGGAGTTCTGCCCAGGGAGGAGAACATCCGTAATCGTCTGCAAGACAAGGAAGAATTGCTACCTACTAGATGGCTTATGGTGGCTTCCAGCTTAACATATAATTGTTGAGAACAACTCCAGAGATGCAGTCATGGGACATCGCAAACTTGGCACCGGCTGGTACATCCAAAAATGGTAAATCTTTGGGTTTACCTCGACGGGGACTAGGCCACAGCAATTTAAAACTGCCACTCATGCTAAGAGAAGGGAATTTTGACGATGTACGTTGACGCATCCGATGTTTTGAATTATTAGTCCGGGCATGTTGCCCCTGCACTCGGATTTATGAGGAGTGAGCAATAGAACGGATATAAAAAATGGTCCAAAGAACATCTCCGGTTATACGCTGAGTAGAGACAGTGGGTAACAAGGGAGCAGGTTGGGCATCCTCAAACGATAAGGAGTAAACGCTGTTGAACCCCTTGTTACCTTTTGCGCTGGGAACATACAGAATTTGCGGTAAAAGCACTTTTTAGGCCTAGGTAAGTCAACGTAGCTCACGTCCATAGAGCAACCAAGATAAGGTCAAAAGGGTGCACTGCTTCTAACTGAATTTAAGGGGACCAACAAAGCATTTATGTTGAGGAACTTGAGTCAGATTGCGTGCATCCACGGGATGCTTGGGTAGAATATCAATCACTTCGAACCTCAGCGACGGATGGTCGTGAAATCTAGGCATTCCGCGAAGGCGATTGAGCAGAGCGTGTTCTGTCGACTGGAACATCTCCAGCACTGTATATGAACCCACGAAGTTTAGATGCAACTGAACGATTCCGTTGTGCTCTCCCCCTTCATTTTGTTTGTTTGGACTTGGACTAAGTCCTTACTTACTCGTTATTCCTATCCATTACCTAACATGGCTGAGCGAATTTCGTGGGCGTGCTGCGGTTTCAAATTTTAGGGTTACGTCAATATGCCACGTATTTTCCGGTACTTTTCCAGTTTCCTTTTCTTCAGGGCAGATCCAATCTCCCCCGGATGTGTATTCTTCACTAGATTGCGTCAGCACATTAGACAGGCCTAGCCAAAAGCGCCTGATTTTCACGCTTGATGCATGAAGTCACATGTATGCAGCAATTACCTCTATTATGTGCGAATGATCACTTGACTGGGAAACCTTTTTGTTCGCATCAACCCGGAGCCTCCCTGACGAGTAATCAACTCAACAGTGTGTAAATGGCTAAGGTCCGAGCCAGATCAAGTAAACCAACCTGACTCCACGGACGAATCACATTGGAAGACTGGGGTAGTAGTTAACGAAACTCTGCAAGCATGACACAATGGTTATGCGCACTGAATATGAAGAAATTACAATTCAAGTGCACCTCAGTGGCGGGCTGCCACTGTAAAAGTCGCCGGGTTATGACAAGTGAGCACAAAACCTGTGAAACCGGACTTAAGATGCAATACCCAAGAACAGCGCAAAGTGGCTGATGCCATGTAAAAATTCAAGTATGACCTTAAACTCGCACGAAAAATGCAACGCCTTCGCGGATTAAAAGTGCACTATATTGGATTCCTTAAGACGGCTAATCCAGAAAGCCATCATCATCTTTCAGTCGGTTTGGAGTCATTTGGTGTCAAGAACCGTTGTGTCGTCGGGTGAAAGACTTTATTAGCAGGAGGAAATGTTACGTTTAGATTTGAACCACAAACTCCGGGCTATCAGTATCATCTCCCGCCGTCTGGGGGAAGTGAGTTTGTCTGTTAACAGTTTCCTTCAGCGGGACCCATGGAACTGGGCCTAGAAGATGTGGATGGTATACTGGACTACACGCAATCCGATTGGTTCTGGTCTGTCAAACTCATCTGACCAAACTTTTTCCCGTAATGGGAGAATGGCATCGAACCTTTAAAAATCTTCAACGTCTGTATGAGAACCCCCGAGACCACCGGGGTTCTCATGGGTCCAAGCTCAAATGAATCTACCTTTATTCATACGTTTGTCTACGGCCTCTAGGCATGTGCTGGTCGGTCGCTGACTCTAATTTAAACCACACAAATTGTTCTGAAAGTACCTGGGGTGAGACAGAATACAGTTTTCTAAGTTAGTTATAATTAAACATTTATGGAGATGATAAGCATTTCATGCGATTACCAAAGGGCTGATCTTGTTCTAGAGGGCACTTCCGTGGCTTTCTTTTCACCATTACCACGATAATTAACCCTTCTAAAATGCCATTTTAATAGGGTTCCAAGGTTCCTCAATCTGCCTACCGCATCGTTCGTGAAAGAATGTCTCCTGATTTTCTTCAAAGCAGGGTTTTCCTTTGTTTTGACTAAGCTATTCATTGTTTTCGCTCAATGTAATATTAAGGCAATATGAACGTCTGAAAATTTTCTTCCAACAGATCCATCCGACTTTTCGTCATTCAAGAAAAATTGTAGGAGAATCTGATCTCAGATTTTAATTGTTTACGAACATAAAAACAGTAGTAGATTTGGACCGAGCCATGGAACGCTCCCGTAGTGATGGCCGCGCTCCATTACTTGCCATTCCGATGGGTCTGTCGATCCCCAGTTCCGATCGCTAGCCCCTGACTACCTTTGCAGCTTTCCAGCCCAGTGGCAAGCATCCGTAGTGGAGATTTTTCTGGTGCACTTTGCACACTGACCCTGGCAAGGGGAAGGCCAGCTGCTGGGTAATATTAGATATCACTGGAGAAGCGTGTATATAAGATCATGTCTCACAATGCCATCAAAAGTTCAAAAAGGTCATCAACAAGTAAGAGATAGCAATTTTGTTGAAGATAGT
This sequence comes from Fasciolopsis buskii, assembly GCA_008360955.1. Lineage (NCBI taxonomy): Eukaryota > Metazoa > Platyhelminthes > Trematoda > Plagiorchiida > Fasciolidae > Fasciolopsis > Fasciolopsis buskii. Next base: position 38,708 of record LUCM01004099.1, read on the forward strand.
AGAGGAAGGCGTGGGTGAAACTGTCGATCTTAAGGAACAAGGGTGCGGAAACTACCGACTCAAGGCCAACACAACTGTGCTGACAGCATAATGGGTGAACAGATATCAAGACGCTGAGTTGAATAAATGCTCTTTCAGTAGTGAGCCATTGGAAGAGCTCTAGAGGTTTATTAAATTTAATTCTTGGACTAGTCACACATGGGCTTTCTTATTTACCCTTGATTGGTGAACTATTCTTGGTATAATAACAAGACGTATTGTTTGCGTTAAATCACCGTAAGATCTCATTATCGTTCAACTTTCAACGTGTTCCCTCTAGTCGTCACAAGAATCAGTATCCTAGACAATTCCTAACAGGACCCAAAATCAGAAACATTTTGTGATGACAGGCAGCCTTTAAATTGATATAGCGGTTAATTTATGTGAGTTGGGAATATCCAATTAACTCGTTCCCTCCTCCGCCTTGTGTGCATGCGTACGGTTAATTGTACTTAGACGTATCCGAAACAGATACACTGCAGTAATTTTCAATATTTCAGATCGCCAACCATTGGAGACGGTCAAAGAAAACATTGAAGGCGTGTAACATGGATCACCATCCTAGTCACTTTATGAGCCTAAGAAAAACACCAGCAAAAGCATGCCCGCTCCTCATGCAATTCCAAGACGAAAAAGTCGCCCGTGAATTCATCAGGAAGAAAAATGCCATCGCTGCAAACACCGTGTAAAAATATATAAGGATTGCGGAGGATAAAACACCGCTCCAACGTGAGGTACTTGGTCCCCCAAAAAGGAGCATCACCGCCTCCCCCAGCGTGCAAACCATTAAGTCCCTCTGTTCACGATCAGAAACCCCAAAACTCCCTCTTAAACATGAAGTTGACTTAGATAAGTCACTCTCTTCACCTCTCATCCAACCTCCACGCAAAAATTGCACCTTGAACCGTCGACTTCAGGGTGCAAGTCCCCAATGCAGTCATCTACAACCCAATCTTTAAAGTCTCAGCGGAAAACTGCAAATGCGGCGGTCAGTACGGTTAGAGCATCCAGTCTGCCTAATCTAACCGCCAGCCCTAAAGCTGGTCCTATTGTTCCTCTCGCCCCTGGACCCCAACCCACCCAATACACCCCAAATTTGTTTCCGAAAGGGACGCTATCAGTGCTAACTACGCCCAAGAGGTCACAACACGCACCTCGTATCACACAACTAAGAAAAGCTGACCGAAATTTCAGCATCACTTTAGTAAAGAAGCCAACAACCCCTGGAACTCCATACGCACTAAGATATCAAAGGCAGAATAGATCCTTCAAGTCCTCCGGTTTTCATTTTTCACACCCCGAAACAGCTATCTAGCTTCCCTTACATGGAAAACTGTTAAGCCCAACTGGCCTCTCCCCGTCACCTCCTAGGGATATCGTCACGTACCACTCTATCCCGCTGCACCTAGCCCCACAGCAAACTCAATGGATGCTACCAAACCTACAACAGAACAACCTGTACTTCAAACCCGGAAACCATGTGAACTATAGACCAAGTTTGATGTCTCCTCTTGATTACCCATATCTCCCATATACCCTAACAAGTCCCCCATTCCAAAGCTCTGCGCCTTTTCTGCAAAACCCTTTTTTCTCCCTAAACTACCCCACTCCTGCCCTACCTTCC
>LUCM01004099.1:44622-60494 GCA_008360955.1 Fasciolopsis buskii
TTTTATCTTAGTCAATCAACCTCTATTTAGGTGCACTTTCGCCTATTCCCAATCTCCTCTTGGCTACTCTATCTTGCCATCACACAAAATTTCCTCACCCAAACCACAAGCATCTTTCCTCCATCACTTTATTGCACAGATTTTACCACTGAGAATAATCTCGCCCCAGGCTACCTGCGCAAAATTAGATAAACTATTATTTTCGCTCTTCCTGGTGACCAACACTTACTTATGAAGATCCCGTTTTCCAACCCACTCTAGTCAGCGGCTTAACCCTAACTTGCCCTCAGCCTCATGAAAACACTGCTCTTTTGACTCCCACTAATCCACAATATTGAAAAGGTCACTCCCATAAAACCTCACTTGCATTCGATACTCACTGGCTTTTTTGCTCGTCGGCATTTTTCATAGCTCCCTCGCCACTACCTCTCTTGATTGCTAGTTTCGCGGTGACATTGTCACAATTCCGGCGTCCACTAAACAGTGTCTCACCTCTCTTAACTAGATGCTCTCAAAATTCTTTCCATAACTGGCCACTCTCTGCTAACAACCCTGACTCATTTATACTCCCTAAGTTTCCTCTGATCACCTTGGTCTTAATAAGCTCACTAAAATCCACTAACAAAAGACTTCCCTCGCCGCAGTTATAACTTTAACTCTAGCTGAAACTCAACTCCTCTTATCACAGCTACTGCGTTATCCGAACTCCAATGTATCTCTTGATTATTTGCCACCCCCCAACACGAACCACCCTCTTGGATATCAAGTGGACTTAAATGTTCCCGTGAATTTTCCCTACTCCTCCTGAACTCCCGCTCACTGACACATAAATTAGGAGAGCTAGGACTGTTAGCAAGTCAAAACTCTAAGATATTAATCTTATGTAAACAGAGGCTTGCTAACAGACACAGCATTCACTCCGTCTTCTCTTCACTGAGCGGTTATAAACGCCCTTCCAAAACCAAATACGATCAATCGGGAGGAGGGTTTGTGCCTAGCCTATGAAAGCATGCCACAACAAAGCTTTTGTTCTCCATCACCCACTTCTTGATTCTATCTCTGAAACCATTTGGCTTCTGTTGCAACTACCCGAGGTCCCAATCCACATAGCATGCGCAAACACCGAATCCCAAAAAAACTCGACATATAGTCTTGTGAATATTTCCCGTCTATCCCATAGCCTTCTATTTATCTTCTGGTCTCCCCCACCCGTAAGATGGTTGCAAGGTTGACTTAATCCCCTAAAATTTGTTAGTTCTCTTTAGCCGATCCAACTGCCCTACTCGAATATGTTCTTGAAATGCATGCTGAATGAAGGACTCAGCCTGTGATCACGCCCACAAGGTTCCGTAATATCTTATACCTAGTTTTTACGCATGGCACATTTTTGAAGCAGCTTCGCAATCACTGGTTTAATCAGTAAATTTTTGTTGTTTATCTCATGAATCGCTTGCTCTAACTTCTGTACTTTATTACTAGTCCCCACGAACACAACTGTGACACAGACAGCGCATGCTGGAGGCCGGTGAATGGGTTTGTGAGGTTGTGGAAGCGGTGCGCCTATCTACTATGATCTTGGCACGTTTGGGCCTAGAGACCGCCATTTCAACAAATTGGGACGATATATATGGCTGTACGGTTGTGTTATTAGGAATGCACCTAGGGGGGCCAACAGCTTTGTCAAATCGTAGAGTGGAAACTGGGCGAGGGGTCTTGGATCGATCTAAGAAGTCTTTATCCAAATTGAGATTGCACCAGCGCTAGTAAGGTAGGAGTCAAAGGGGATTTAAAATATGATCAAATGGAAACGGAACACTCTGGCAATTTATATGGAGAAGAACGGCTCTATCTAACTCAAAAACGTTTTAGGCATTGCGGAAATAATAAAGAGGATAAAAACCAGCTAGTTCTGACCACCGCTAAGGAGGATGGTCGGAAGCTGCCAAAATGTGACGATAAGGGAAGAATATGTAGAAGTCGATGTGTCGCATTGATTTTGGGCGACTGACCTGTGACGATAAGTGGCGGGACTGCAAATACGAGAAAATGAGCAGACGGTCCGCTTGGTGAAATTAATCGTGAAAAGAGAGAGATAGATCGATGTTGCTTGCAGTTTACAATATAAAGGCGTTTAATTGAACGTCGTGTCAAAGCTGTGAGTGTTACAGTTAGATCTCAAGTAGAAAATCAGAAGAATTGTCACGCGGGGATCAACTCCAAATAAGGTGTCTAGAAAAAAATGCCAAAATTTTTGATCAGGAAAATACTCTAAGGCTGCAGAAACACCCTGGTTGACTAAAATTACTTAAAGAGAACTCACTGCGAGGAGCGGTGTAACGCAGCTCAGAGTACTGACGGTGTAGTCATACATGTGGTTATCGACTTAACGATGACGTGTCATGCCGATAACCTCAACCGCCTGATATATACCGCATCACAGACGCGCCTTCAATTACTTACTCGCCCCTCTGTCAAAAAGCAGAACGGCACCCAAGCTAAATCAGTCGAGTCCCGCAGGAAGCGCATACGGTTCACCCATTTAATTAGCCTCACAAACCCGCACATCAAGAGTCAACCTGCCAACCCAGTAGGCCGACCCTCTGTAGACCTAGACTGCTTGACACCCTCGCCACGTTCAACTCCAGTAAGCCATCCCAGCACGGGAGATTTCAAAGTAGGAGGGGGGCCATCCAACAGCGGCTTACAATCACGAAGTGATTAGGTCTGTGTGCCCATGATTCCACTCCCCTTCGGAAATTAACTAACTTCCAATACGATACCAATACCCACCCACATTTTGAGCCTACAGCTTATCCCCATTACTTTGACTCACATATTAGTCAACCATATCTAGATGCGTTTCCGTCACCTTGACGTCTTTTTCTTGATCATTTACCCCAAAATCTTTGTCCTAACTATCCTGATAACTTCGCACGATTTAGCTATGTCCGCCCCAAGGCTACCTGACAAAGTCTAGGTAACTCTTGTCCAGCGCTTGCGGTAGTTGCCCTTCCAACCAGACACCGCTGCTTGCACTCCCAAGATTTCCAAAGTCAACGTTTACCCCAAAAATGCATGCACGCACGTGATAACCGAATTTTCCTCCGGCATCTTCTTAAGTCCCCTCAACACCATCCCCGTAGATTGCTAGATCCACTTTGACAATACCACAAATCGACCACCCAAAAATGTCTCACCCCTATGGATACCATATCCCCCACACGGATATCTTCTAACGGCCCACTCGTCAACTTCCAAGCTTCATTCATCAATTTACGTTTTACTCAACAAATCCTTTAAAATTTTCAGTCCCTCGCCGGCCAGTATATTCAACTCTGCTAGATTTATTTCCTCACAACAGCTATGCACCATCCGAATTCCTAATGTGTCCGTCGATCATTTGACCTTTTCAAAATTCACCTATTGGACAACACGTAGACTTCTGTGTTCCGGTGATCTTTCGTTAATCCTTCTAAACTCCGGCTCTATAAATCATAAATTTTGGGAGCTGCGACTGTTAGAAGCCAAATGTTGATAACAGAGACTTGGTTAAAAGACCACAGCTCCACTTCGTCTATTTCGTTTTTGTTACAGCCCCTACGAAACTAATGGATCAAGTCGTACAGGAAGTAGTCGCCTAGTCCACGTACAGCAGCCGCACAGCTTCCAATCTCCATCAACCACTGCTCGATTTTATCTTTGATAACAGTTAGAGCTCCCAATCTGCATAGAAGTTGCATACCGTCCGCCTACCTCGAACAATTATATCTCTCATCATCCAAGCCTTTGTTTATATTTCTGGTCTCCCCCCAGCCGTAAGGTGGTTGCAGGTGACTTTAATGCCCCTAAAATTTGTTAGTTCTCTTTAGCCACTCCAACTACCCTACTCGAATGTGTTCTTGAAAAGCATGCTGAATGAAGGACGCAGCCTGTGATCACAAGGTTCCATAATATCTTATACCTAGTTTTTACGCCTGGCACTTCTAATCTTAAGGTTTCAGTACTTAAACCCTTCCCTGGGAGTGACCACAAGATGGCCATGTGCAGCTCCCTTCTCCGTGACTAACCTCCCCCACCCATGTGTACCCACCGTACTCTCTTTCCATATGTAGAAACTTTGGGACAAAACCCCTGACGCGCTGCGAACCCTTCATTAGCCCAGCTTCAATATATCGCCTGACCCGCAGAGAGCGGCAGACGATCTTTACGCAAAATTTCTTATTATTAATCGTCTGTCCACTTGGTTTGCTCAACATAAACCCAAGAAGCCTAGTAGGGTTTGTCAGCTGCAGATGAAACTTTTGAAAGCTCAAAAATCTTCAATAAAATGGGAGACTTCCAGTTCTTAGTGCAAGTCCACCGCTTGCACCAAGAATTTTTTTATGGAGCCCGAACTAAGGTTAAAAAGGCGGGAAGTGCTAGCTCTTGTGTCACCCAACCCAGTTTGGAAGACTTTCAATATTTTCAAAGCCACCTCACGGCCCAAATCGTCAGCTTTTCTGAACCTCATCATATTTAATCGCCTGCGCTTAGAGTCCCCTGTAGAAATCACAGAAGCATCCAAAACATATTGCTTTTCTGTTCTCATTAATAACAATCGGCAACATTCTGAATTCCACTCCATGTTAACTTCGTGAGATTATCCACCATTTCATTCGAAGTTGCTGGAATCAGAACAGTGATGAAATACGCCAGGCCATCCCACAGGCCGAGCCCTGATGGCATCCCACTGGTCTATTTCAGACCGCTGGTCCGGATCTTCTTCTGCTGCTTTTAAATCTGTTCTCGCTCTCCATGCCCGACGCTACTTTTGCGTCACAATGCAAAATCTCTATTATTGTCCCACACCACAAAAAGGGTTCCATGCATGACCCTGAAAATTTTTGCGTTATTAACCACACTCCAGATCCATCCAATCTAATGGAAAAGATTGTTAAATAACAGTCGGTAAATTTCCTTACCACTCACAATCATGTCAATCATTTTCAACGTGGCTTACTCAGGGGCCGTTGTTGTCCCACCTGCCGGCTTGATTTCTTGAATCTAGTCACTCAATGCCGAATCTCAGCGGTCGATGCTGACAACGTTTTGACGAATCAAAAACGCTTTACCGCGTTTCCCAATCGTGACTCTTAGCCAAATTTAGGACTAACGGAGTAAGAAATCCAATCTTGTCTTGGTTGTCTTCCTTCCTTTCAGGTCGCATTCAGGTAGTCAATACTAACGGTCGTTTTTCCCTGCCCTGTGCCACTACCATTGGGGTTATTCAGGGGAGCTTCCTTGGTTCCCCTCTTTCCTGCTATATAATAATGACAGGTCTAAAGTTGTTCGTCATGGCACACCATTTCTTATTGCGGATGACAATTTAGTCTACTCCTTCGAAGCTCATCCATTCAGATCCACGCTTGAACTTCACAGTGGAGACCTAGAGTCTCATGATAACTGAGGTTCTAAATGGCTTATGAAAATCTCTGCTGACAACAGCTTTCAAGTAACATGAAATGCCGTATTCCTCTGAGCTCCCTCTCCATAAATTTCTTACCCACTTCTGCACAGCCCACGGTTCTAGATTTACGGCTACATTAATCGTGCTAGTTCAACTTCCATGAGCAGGCCCACCGCCAAATTGCAGTAGCTAAAAGAACCGCTACAAGGGCACTAAGGGCATTTCGCACCCACGATTGCAGACTACTCATCTACAGGTCCCACTCTAGGTCCAAGGTCGAATATTGTCCGATTATCTTCACGCAGGTACATAAATTTGGTTGAGAAGTTGCAGCTGCTTTTCACTAGAAAAGTAAGTTGATCTTTCATCTGGCATAATTTTCGGGGTCAGATGTGAAATGCTTGTACCTGAAACACTGACTACAATTAGACCTCACAGTTCTTTATGCTCTTTACCACAATAATAGGCAACCTGTTATAAATTAAATGAATTTTGCTGGTAGTCAAACTCATCGATTTTGTAGTAGATACTAATCATTAGAATTGCCTCTGAGTCGTCTATAAATTGGGTGATATTCGCCAAAGTTGCTTACTTTAAACTGTGGAAAAATTCGCCTAGTTCCATGCGGTCACGCTTAAATTTAGCACAGTATAAAGCACAGCCGGCAAAGGTACTAGATGTTCAGCTCTTAATTAGCCTGACAGAAGCTATCATTGATCTAGATGAAACCTATGAACTTGGGCTAGGCTTGCAGTTTATGGCCGAGTCTCTTGAATCGTTTGCTCTAGTTTTTGTTCTTCATCATTTTTCTCCAGGACCACATCTGTGACACTAACAATGCAGGCTGGAGGCCGGCGGATGAGTTATGTAAATGTGGAGGTGGCGCGCCTAGCAGCTGTGATCTTGGTACATTTGGGTCTGGAGACCGCCATTTAGACCAATCAGTTTGATGTGTACGGCTGTGTGATAAAGAAAGCATCTGGAGACATTGATAGTTGTGTCAAATCATAAAGGAAAACTGGTCCAGGGGTCCTTGGTCGATATGGTGAGGCGGTGTCTTAATGGAGATTGTACCATCGATAGAATTGTGGCAGACAAACGTTAGTCGAAATGCAGTCCAATAGATAAGATGCACTCCGATAATTTTTGTAAAGGAGTCTAAATGCGTTACAAACGTTTTGAATCCATAGTTAATTAATAGAGGTTATAAAACTAAGCAATTTCAGAAAGGCCGATAAGAAGAATGGTCGACAACTACGGAAATGCGACGATACGGCAAAACTATTAAACCGTTTAAACGTAGAGTTCGTTTTGGGCTACATGACGGTGTCAGTACTTGACGGGACTGGTAACTGTTAAATGAGTAGACAGTCCGCTTAGTGCGATTACTTGTGAAAGTGGGTAAAAAGGTCAATAGCGCTGACGGGGCACAATATAATGGCGTTCAATAAAACGCCGAGTCGAAGCCATGAGTTTAAAAGTTAAATCATAGGCAGAAAATCATCAGATTTGTTATGCGGCGATCTGGTCCAAGTAGTATGTTCAGAAAAATCAGATATACTTTTCTGACCAGGAAAGAGCTCTCAAGGTGTTAGATTACCATAAAAACACCCTAGTTGGCTAAAACAGAGTAAAGATAATTCCTTGCGGGAGGTGTTGTGACGCCTTCATTCAAACCATGAATGGAATGTTTGGTCGTTAAAGTACTTTGACATGCTGCCGACATGGAGTATGAAGATAACAAGTGACGACACGAACAAAAGTGGACGACAATTATCACGAAACGTTTCGGACAATCTGCAATTCACTAGGAATAGCTTTTCCGCTCAATGCTTTAGAGTTTATGGCATGTTACCAGGTCTTGGGCTAGCATTTCTGTGAGGGAACTAAAGAGGAGTCGCCTTTAGGAGAAGCTAGCTCAAGCGAGTGATTAGCTGTTTTGTCAAGAGCCTGAAACAGCTAAGTTGGCAGGTGGATGCTATGATAAATTTTCTGGCCACTCTTTGGAGTTTGTCGAATGTAATAGTAGAATTATTCTCAATTTACCAACGGGCAATCGGAATGGAAGGCTAAAGAAATAGGGTGCACCAACCTATCCGCAATGATCGGGACGGACTCAGTTGACAGTAGCGAGGCGGTGCCCATATCTAATACCCTCAGAAACTCTTTAGGTGTGTACTTGATCAGATTTGAGCTCCTGTCATTTGACGGGCGTCCAACCACATACTGAGATTTTACAGCTCCACACCTGTGTCCGAGGAAGTGCAACTGCTATCAGTGTCTACTTTACCTGCGATGGAGGCAAAAGAACAGCGTGCTTTGCTGCCACTGATGAGGTAAATATCCAAGTCGGACACTGGGGCAAAATGAGTGAGATGAAAGAGCTTCCGCAAACCAAAGTAACAGCTCCTTATTGAAAAGGAAACGAGTGTCAGACGGATAACGCGTGATTCGTTTACGAAATGTTCAGATTGTATTATATGGTAATAAGTTATTTGATAGTTTGCATAGAAGCATTACACTTCGTATATACAAGCTTGGGACTACCAATAATGTTCGCGCTTGGTCTTGGCTTTTGGATATAATCGGCTTTCGTGCGGGGCTTTGTCGTGTTATTGTATGTGATGCAGTTTTCAAGGACAGTAACTAACACTAGTGTGCGGGCCATAAGGGGGAAGGAATACGATGAAAATCGAGGCAGCTGTTAAAAGCTCTACTTTATCAAGCGGTGAGATAGACTATCCAGGGGTCAGTAGATATGAGGATGACTGAGGCCAGACGGTCGGCTGTCATCCCATCAGGTGCGGGCTGATATACGTAGGAATGCTCTAGGTCCACGAGGAAAGGGGACTTTAAGGCTGGGGACGGATGTTCTCACTTGTGCTGTTTTCGGTAAGGGTGATAGCTTCGATGAGAAATAATATAAGCCTGGTAACCAAGACCAGGTTGCCAATTAGTGAAGGCTGGCTGAATGACGGCCTTGATGGCTGGGCGAGAAAAACCTTCGATGAAAGAGGCAAGTTTACTCTCGTTTTTATATTATTAGTTTGCAAATAATGGTCAGCAGCCTGCTTTGAATTTGGTGGCTCCATAAGATGGTGTCTAATGGAAGAAAGCTTGCGGCCCATCCGACGGGAGGCGTGCCAATAGACAACGTAAATTGTCACTTTGCTTTAGTAATTCTGCTCGTGGGAGACATAGGTATGAAACTGTAAACCGCAAGTTGTCTGGTTGTTGAATGTAGGAGTTAGATTCTCCATCAGTTTTAAGGACAGGGCCTAGGAGTAGGCTTGTTTCGTACAGGAATTTCGGAGTGCTGTAAATCGGACTGGCCGTTCCGTGGGTTTACAAGACTAGAATATCTACTAGGAGACTGGGCATCGCACTTACTTCCCAGGGCTAAGACTAGTTTAGGGTAAGTTACTATAGGGGTTTTTGGCAGGCAATCCGCAGGACAGGTGGAAGATAGCCGACATTAACCAAATATGAGGAAGCATTTTGGCCTAGTGTTCCGGAGTATCCTTCTCTATATGAAAAGGAATTCCTGCACGACAGAAATGATTTGGTGGACTATGAGGTGACGCATTGACCAGGTTGGACCTTGATCAAGACGGAAGGCAGGCAGCTTTTCTCCTTTAAGACGGGACAGTGGAAGGCAGCAGTGGAACGAAGAACGCTGGAGATTGACCGTTGAGATGGCCGCTAAGTTACCGGGATGCAGGAAGGAAGTGGGAATAGCCCCCCATATTTCGCGGTAGAATAAGCCATCTGCAATGTTAGGTGGGTCCTTTGGTCACGTAAGGGAAGTAATTTTCAGTATCAGAGTCAACGGGTGAAATTTATTAGACGGGAGCTACGCTCGTTTTTGGGATTGCCAGATGTGAAGGAACTTCTGAGTTCTGAGCAAAATCATGTCACAGTGTTTGTCTAAGACCTACAAAACAGGGGTTCGTCCCAATGGAGAATACTATAATTTTCGTAATAATGGTATTTCTAAAGTGATTTGAAAACCAAAGACAAGCTTTTCCGCCGTCAATACATCGGTGACTTGAGAAAGTGGTAGACAATCATACCGTCGCAATGTATTAAGCAGCCTAAGGCAGGCGTTGTACTGGTTCGTTTAGTGCCAATTTTGCGTAAACATGTCGCCATTCAACCAAACTCTTGGGTAAAATTTTTGAAATTTGCACTCATACTCCAGTAAAAATGAAGTAAAAACGCATCGAGAAATGATCTTAGCAGACTACAATATATTGGTCAGAAATTCGACAGAGACATGGATTCCGTTTTCCAAGGTGCTGGCTAGATATTGGACAGATGAGTTCCTGAAGATATTGATTCTGGAGGGTGTGGTGCGAAAGTTGGATAGTGCTGAAATATGAATGCAGCGGTTGGACAATCCGTTGTGGAGATGATGCCTTGAAACTGAAGGAATGTTCCATATGCTGGTAAGTGCTAATAACATAGGCTGAAAGACAGCCCTGGTTGATGGCATGAAAGACAAAAGAACAGTTTCTGACGGCACCCGATCGAGAAATTTTTAGCCCTTTTAAGTTTATCTGCAAGTATAACGCAGAAACACTAAGGGAGTAGTTGTAAGACCGATTGTGCTGACGCGAATCCCACATGACGTTTGCTTGCTCTTCACTTTTGTGACCACTTGTGCATTACCGTTACTCGGCAGTGTACGGCTGCAATACTGACAACCCAGACACTTGATTGATTGAAATAGTGGGTCGAGTATAATTGACAGGAGCGTGTAAACATAGCGTATGTGAGCAATGTGAAAATGGTAACCGCGCTGGGTGGCCAACGTTTGGTTGAACGAGCTATGCAGAGGAACAAGTCCGTGTTCTACTGCTAACTGGAAGGAAATATTACTGTGCAAAATGGTGGTGGTGGTGATAGAAGGCTCCTGATGTGCGATGACGGTCGTCGAACATTGTTTGCACAGGTTAAAATGTGAGAAATCCATATCAAAATTTATCAGCAGTATCTCCCAGATATTGAACAGGATCAACAACTGTTAGTGTTTCTGAGTTTATGAAAGATGATACCGATGGTTAGGCTGGCCAAAAATGAGACAGAACACATCCAAAACATTAAATTTTTTGAGATGTAAACCAATCTGTGCTGAGAAATCATAGATAGAAGATAGATTGCTGGAAAAACTGAAAATCATCGTTGCTGAAAATGGCTCGAGAGAGGACAAAAGCATCAGCATACTTAAACCGATGCCAGGGGAAGCTAATTGATAGGTCGCTGATGTAAGTAGAGAAAAGAAACGGTGAAAGAACAACACCCTGAAGCACTCCTGAGTTGTTAATTAACGGTTTTGAAGTTTTACCGCCCATTCGTGTGCATTGAGTTCAGTTAGCAAAGTAATCAGACAACCATGTTGATAAAGTTGTGGGACAAACAAATGTCTCCAGTTTGTGAAGTAAAAGAGACCGTGGGACCGAATAAAATGCCGGTGAATAGTCTAGAAAGGCGCAACGCAAAAGTTTCACCGATGCGTTTAAGGAGATACAAGTGTGGTGAATAAGGGAGGTGAACTCGTCCAAAATGGTACAGTTTGGAATGGGAACAGTGGTGACGATTTTCTATTATCCAGGGTTAAAAGACAAGCTTAATGATGCTTCAAGCGGAGAAGCGAATGCGTTCGTTGTGGCCAAAACACCGTACCCTTTTTTCTCTCAGGAATCGGCTGTTGTTAACACCGGCAGATCGTCTGGTGAAGGTCAGACTGATGTGTTTGGTTTCAGCACATTATGTCGAAAATAATGTATAGTTGGATTACTACGGGCTTCATAGAAATGCGCCTTACATCTCCTTATAGATTTCAGTATTTGGTGGGAGAAGTGGCAATTTGAAAAAATGGTGTTTTTAAGGGCTGGAAGATAAAATGTGTCACGTTGGTCGCCTATGTAGATAGCCTGATATCGTCATTGACCAACCGTTTATAGGGAGTCGGACAGATGCGTGTGCCAGTTTTTTTAAATAATTAGAATGCTGTTATTTGAAAAGTTACGAAGGCGAATTTGGATTTGAATTTTGCTCGAAGGAATGGGAGGCTGACCAGGAGTATATCTTGGACCTTAACTGAAGTAGATAATGAGCAGTCTTTGAAACGGAAGGAAGCAGTTTCTGGGAGAAGTAATCGGGATGGTTGGCAATAATTCCAACTACGGTAGAGTTGCCTTCGTTGGAACAAAAACCGAAGGTAGTCAAATCACATATATTCGGCCTTGAGGTTGATGCATGATTGAAGCTTTCCTGGAGAGCGGGAAGAATTAATACTAAAAAGGGGTCTAATGCAGTTGTGACATTGTGTTTAAAATTGAAGTTCATTTTGACCATTCTGGTACGGAAGGAACTCCTGGGTGGCATTGTGTTCGGAGACGGCCAGCTCCACTCAGTGAGTACGTATAACAAACTTCTTACTTGTCAAACAAGAAGGAGTTTATGCATGTTGCCACTCCGCCTTCAATCTTTTTGTCCTAACCATTTTTCTGCGTATGCAGTCTGAAGATCTCTAGGGACACGAACGGGCTCCAAATGTCCGGGTTCAGCCAAGTTTATTTTATGCAGATGACACGGGTATGAACATGGATCGGTGCCTGAAGAGCGATGGACACATGATAATTTTGTAAACGAAGAATAAGTGTTGGTTCTTAGGAACGCCGGAAGGGATATGTTGGCTGAGAGAGTGCATTTAAGAGCAGCCTGCCAGCCGGCAAGGGAGCCTCTTCTTGATGGGTCAGATAATCTCTGAGGTACAACGCTGCATGATTCCGATCTATGTTGAACAACAATAGGGTTTATAAATAGCAGTAATTCCGACCGATTGTAACGGCGAACGGAGACCGTATTGAAACCGAAACCCCGCTAGAAAACAACGAAATAACACTGACGCGAAATCCTATTGCAGCCACTCAAAGGACGCTTGCCTAAGACGAAGAACTAGCAGACAATGTTACATCCAGCCACCGTAGTCTCCGGCCCCTAAAATGGCTCTATGAACTGTACCAGAGACGACCGAAACGGCGTATTGGATGATCATAAAGATAACGAAAGCGTGCCGCACTTTCTTTGATGATGCATTCCGGACTTTTTCATATGTAGTGACCGAAGTCGCCGGATTTCACCGGACGTTTACCGCAATTTTTCTGGCCTAACAACGGCTCAGGCTCGGGTCCGGTAATCTACTTGGGTAGGGGTTCTCTTGCATAAGAGAGTTCCCGACATTTTCCATGAACACTAAGAGTCGAGGCTCCTGGGGGTGAAACGTGAGCTATATTCCCCTTAATCGGACATTTTAACTGCCCTCAACGAATTTTGTGCTTCCACAGTGTTTTCTGCCCGCACACAGCGCACCGCACACTACTCAGCCTCTTCTTCTTCATGCGACATCGCTTACATTTATTCACTTCAAACACTTTATACCAAATAGCAAAGGCAATAGAGAACGTGCGGATGTAAAAATGCAATTCAGGTTAACAACGAAAAATNTGTTGGTTCTTAGGAACGCCGGAAGGGATATGTTGGCTGAGAGAGTGCATTTAAGAGCAGCCTGCCAGCCGGCAAGGGAGCCTCTTCTTGATGGGTCAGATAATCTCTGAGGTACAACGCTGCATGATTCCGATCTATGTTGAACAACAATAGGGTTTATAAATAGCAGTAATTCCGACCGATTGTAACGGCGAACGGAGACCGTATTGAAACCGAAACCCCGCTAGAAAACAACGAAATAACACTGACGCGAAATCCTATTGCAGCCACTCAAAGGACGCTTGCCTAAGACGAAGAACTAGCAGACAATGTTACATCCAGCCACCGTAGTCTCCGGCCCCTAAAATGGCTCTATGAACTGTACCAGAGACGACCGAAACGGCGTATTGGATGATCATAAAGATAACGAAAGCGTGCCGCACTTTCTTTGATGATGCATTCCGGACTTTTTCATATGCAGTGACCGAAGTCGCCGGATTTCACCGGACGTTTACCGAAATTTTTCTGGCCTAACAACGGCTCAGGCTCGGGTCCGGTAATCTACTTGGGTAGGGGTTCTCTTGCATAAGAGAGTTCCTGACGTTTTCCATGAACACTAAGAGTCGAGGCTCCTGGGGGTGAAACGTGAGCTATATTCCCCTTAATCGGACATTTTAACTGCCCTCAACGAATTTTGTGCTTCCACAGTGTTTTCTGCCCGCACACAGCGCACCGCACACTACTCAGCCTCTTCTTCTTCATGCGACATCGCTTACATTTATTCACTTCAAACACTTTATACCAAATAGCAAAGGCAATAGAGAACGTGCGGATGTAAAAATGCAATTCAGGTTAACAACGAAAAATAACATGCAAATTTTATCCCATAAAACGGCTATTACAATTATCTCCATATTTGAAGCTCATTAATGTGCTTTGCCCAAATTCAAATCATCTGCAACGATTTCAACGCTAGAGCGCCTATAGTCAATAATAAATTATAATTTATTATTGACATGCACGAGAACAATAAGCAATAACGAAATGCACATCGACAGCAGAAATACAATCAAAGACTAAAATGTACATTAATAACCCGGTGATAAACATTTTCTTTTACTTTAGGCATCGTAGTAAACACTGCTTAACCTTTAATAACTAACAACAGCGCACAGAGATGTCCACGCCTTGAAAAATCAGACTTCAGCATACTAGGGCGGCTGTGTTTTATGGCACACCTATTTGGTTAAGTCCACAAAAATGAGCATCAATCTACTCATCGTCCAGCTCCAAGAACTACTAAATTAACTTTGCTACGATTAACAGACCTTTCTGCGCCCAGCTGCAACCGGATTCTTACCGGATGGAAACCAGGGTCACTATGCCACTTGGGCAGAAACCCATTACCACTATAGTCGTTACAACAAAAGTGGTCAACTTGCAAAAATTTCCCTATATTTTATTTCCAAACTTTAGACTTCCAAGCAAAATCGGAATGGTCAGTGGTGTTATTGAGCAAGCCAAACGCGCCAATGACTGTTCGCGCTACTAACACTACGAAACGCTCCAAAGCTGGCCCTCGTTTGGGAACAATGGGCCAATACTTCATAGTACTTAATGGCCTGGTAGGTGACCCCCACGACAGGGCACATTCTTTTGAAGGGAAATTATTCAATTTAATGAAGCGCGGTAACAATTTGGGGCGCACCAATTTAAAGCTTGCACTCCTATCACACCTCATCGATCCTGAAGCAAGACTTGTGCTAGACGTTTCGCATAGTCACCGAATTTGAAGTGCGTGGGTCGCGATGGGGACACCAGCTCCCCGGAGAGGCAGAGCGTGCAACCAAACACAAGCTCGTTTAGTGTAGTGCGCACTTCTTCCTTAAGAGAGCTACACAGGCTTAAGAGAGCTGACGGCAGTGTTTTGCACGAAACCGGGTTGGCCCCGGCTCAAGGGCAGCTTTTAGATGCCTGTGGAATCTTTTCACCAGACCGTTAGTTTGTAGGTGGTAGGCGGTTGTTCTGATATGCTTACACCCCAGTGTTTTAATCATATTTGAAAATGCCCCGTTGAAATGTGAGCCGCGGTCGGTGGACGCTATAGCGGGGCAACCAAGAAGAGGGCTTTCGCGGTCTCTTCTGACACAGGGCAGGGAATTGGTACGGCTTGCGGTCAGCGAGTAAAGCGGTCTACACAGGTGAGTATGTAGACATAGCCGTGAGACGGCGGGAGAGGTCCTACGAGATCAACGTGTACGTGGTGAAAACGTGTCTCTGGTACGGGGAAAGTAGCCAATGGAGCTCTGGTATGCCGATGTACTTTTGCTCCCTGACATTGGAGGCAGGCCCAGGACCACTGGCGCACGTCGCGTTTGACGTTGAACCATACAAAGCGCTCTGTTACTAGCCTCTCCGAAGCAGCCACACCTTAGTGGAAGAGGTTGTGTAATGCCAGAAGCGTGGTGTAACGGTGAGCTTCTGGAAACACCGGCCTTGGGCGACCCTGCGATACATCGCAAAGAATTGTATTCTACAACGCTGTGATAGGTACGACCGCTAAGGTTAGTGAGCTGTCTCCTCGAAGTTCGCCCATATCGGGATCCGTCGCTTGGGCCTTTGCCATCGCGTCGAGGTCGATGTTCGGTGTTGGAGAAAAACGAAGCTGGTGTATACGAGAAAGTGCATCAGCGGCGGAGTTATCAGCCCCAGAGGCATGTCCTATGTCCACAGTGAACTGTGAAGCAAAGCCTAAGTGGCGGACCTCGAGTGGCGAGTACCGGTCAGAGGCTGAATGCGATGCGTACAACAGCGGTTAGTGATCTGTGAACACCTTGAATGGGCGACTCCCAATGAGGGCCTGAAGCGTCGGACAGCTAGGAAGACGGCGAGTAACTCCCTGCCAAACGTGCTATGTATAGACTCTGCCGACTGC